>OV121084.1:56920715-57520715 GCA_921293015.1 Phorcus lineatus
TAATAATGACTGGGGTTTTTAATTTGCGGAGACCGGGCCCTTTGCACCATTGACTGGTGTTCGACCTGTACAGAGGACTGTGAAAAGGTACCGGGTACAGGAAATCTGTGACCCGCTACAGGAACACTGGGTATATGGGATCTGGGAATCGTGACCGGGTACCGGTGTCTGCATTGGACAGGGTACCGGGAACTTGGGACCAGGTACCGGGAACAGGATCAGCACTTACTTCAAATACTTACTACTTATCAAACTGATAATTGCAAATGATTCACAATAAAGCCGACGTTTTTAAATTCAATAATTATCATTTGTATTCAAGTATTCTTGTTAACAGATAAAATGCTTTATTGCTACACTATGTTATACACGTTTAGATAATAGTCGAGGAAGGGATAGAATGGAAAATGTCTTTTTTCAAATTAATTCCTCCCAAACAAAATACATACTGCATTTCATCAAAACCGAATGTTCAGTTCAGTTCAGTTCAGTTCAGCTCGTACCTAACATGTAAACGTAGCGTTGTCGTCATGGACAGCATTTGTTCATCAGATATATCTGACGGTGATTCATTCGAAGCCTCAACAATTGCACGAAAAGTTTCAATGTAACTAACACCTATTAGCTTCAAATCAATAACCTTAATTTTCATTTGGAAGGTAAAAAAAAAGTTTATTTACGAATGATATCTTCCGCTACGTTGTGATATTTACTCGTTTAATAAAAACAAGGGCGTGATTAGACAGGTTACGAAATTACTCAAAAGTCGCTGTAGCATCCTATTTAGTGCTCAAATCTGGGTATATAAGGATAAAGGCACACACTCACTATTGTCGATGCAACAAAGACGTATTATTCTATACAATTGACCTGCAATCAATACTAAAAACAATAATTACTGCCGAAGTCAGCTTAGACAGTTTCAAAAAACCCAAAAAGAATTCATATGAACTTAAATAGTAATGTGTGCAGCTTTTGAACTTATCTTAAACTCTGAAATGAGAAAATGGACAACATATTGTTTAATGCTTAAATCTTGAAACTTGACCGATTTCTTCAACTAAGGATTAGCCGTTACCGTTTTTGCTTTTCCGGCTGTAAGTATAATATCAATGATTTCAGATATCGCAACACTGCATCGAAAACTTCCGCTCTTTTAGAAATGACATTTTAACCGAATACGTACGAAAGTAATATCGAAGGATCAGTGTATTATTTGTAATTACGAACTATTAAAATTTCAGCAACAGGTTTGGGCACGCTGCAGTGGGTCCTAAGTGCACAGTTTGATGCTGAATGTGCTCTATTCACATAGACGGCCTCGATAATAACAATTCAATTTTAAAAAATCATCGATTATGATCTAGAAAGAAAGTCGTATCAGTAAAAGCGCATGCGCTTCTAATTGTATGCGTTTATTGTTTCGATATCATACACATAGTAGCTTAAACTCCTAGAAAACATAAGATAATCCATTAGTTTTTTTATACTTATGATGATTACACTGAAATACTGAATACATAACTATTAAAATGTTTCAAAGACGAAAGCGTCTTTACTTAAAGAGCCATTCCGTGATTTTCATAACACATTATTATCCAATATTCATGGATACTAGTTACATAACCTAACGATCCTTATCAACTCCTAACTGTCCTCCTGGCTGCTTTAGATAAGTCTTCAAAATTACGTTTTTCTATTTGACGCGCGCCACTGTCCGGTTTTCGATCATAATTGCGACGTTCTACCTTTATATTGTCACTGTAAAATAACCAATAAGCTTTACAATGTGTCTTTTTAGTAACAGTCGATACTTTGCGATCAAATGATACCATTTATTAAGTTTGGCTTATATGAATCCAACAACTCACAGAGTGGCTCTTTAAAAATTTCATATTTCGCCGGCATCATGTCTTCAGATAGATACTTTCTCTCTAAATAGGACAAAGCATGCGAGTTACAAAATATAAATATTTCACAAAAGCATCAAATAAACACTGGTCCAAAAGATCAAATACATAATAATATGTGCATTAACTTTTAATATTACATGCAATTTATAGTACAACTATGATAAGTTACTACTACTACTAAATCGATTTAAGCTTTATGGTACGTTTCATATATGAAATGGTTGACAAATACAGTCATGTTTTATCCAGTTGGGAGAATCGAGCAAATACAAACAAACAAAAAGACTTTTAACGCTTCACTGAACAGGTTTGCGTTACAGATATTTCTAAAGCATAAGGTTAATGAAAACTAACTTACAAACGGATCGAGACATAAAATCAATGCAGACTCAACACAACGACAGTTTTATCTAACTCCTACTGTGGAAAATCATCACTTTGTCAAAGGATGTTTCATAGTTCTGTGTGCTTTCCTCAAATTAAGAAATTTGGCAAAAACTATAATATTTGATCATACATCATATTGCCATTAAATCATGCAAAATAAGGTTTCGTAGATTTGAAAGACTAACGTTATCAATAACAATACTGGAGATAACTGTTGGAAGGCATGCAGGACATGGTGACAAGTTGCGCTAAAGTTCACTTTATGTATATTCTGCTTAGTAAGTTAGTATTCTTTAACTCAAGAGGGGGCGTTAATCAAGCCATAGCGGTTATAGTGAGTCTTTTCAGAACTGAACTTTATTACACGCAGGCTGCAGACAGCAACATAAGAGGTACAAGAACATATGTACATATATACAACATACAAATCATTACAAATATTATATACATTGAGTAGATTGCATAATGAAAGTACGAAATAGTTTCCAACTACTAAGAAAAACCAACTCGATATGCGCACTCATTTGTGTAAACAAATTTAAACTACTTCATTGTACATGCATTTAGCCATTAGTGGCGGTGGTCGTAAATATGAGATATTTTCAACAATCCATCACATCGCGCCGATTTAAACGTTTGGACTCATTAACAGATGTCTGTTCGCCATAAAACAATCAGGTGTATCAAACATCAGTCACAGCAAGAATGAAACCGTAGTGCTGTCCCTTACTCAATATTGATAAACGCCGTAAAGCGGACATCATGGCGTGTGTACAGCAGCTCGAGCAATTACCCTTAATGGTAATCTATCACAGTTACTGATTTCTTAGTGTTTATATATCCTGTCCACGGTTAAACGTTATACGCAGGGGTGTGTATCTCTAGTGTGTATACCTGCATAACTTCAACTGTCAACTTGTTGTTTTGCTCGTCACTATGGTGAGTTTCCAGATAACTTAAACTCGTTACGATAGTTCAGTTAAATGATTGTTTAAACTGACTTCATTGATGAGTTTCACAGGTTCATTATACGGTATACAATTTACGTTTTGCTTGCCTCAACGGTGAGTCTTAAAGAATCTTTAAACCACCTTAAATATTGAGTTTTCAGATTCTTTAATCCTGATAGTGGAGACGTTCAGAGCCTTTCGCTGAATACAACGGTGAGTTTCAAGATTTTTTATGCTTGCTACAATTGTGAGTTTTATATATTCTTTTAACTGTCTAAAAGAGTGAATTTTCAGACTCTGTCTAATAGGAGAGGTTAACAGATTGCTAATACTGACCTCAATTTTGAGTTTCACAGATATTGAAAAATATGTCAGGGCACTTCAATATCCAACCGTTAATCTTCATAACTATAGGCAAATCAAAACACGTGGTCAGCCATTTTCTATTTATTACCCACCAGGCAATTGGTACAAAAAAGGCCGGAAAATAGATTCTCGTTAACCGGGCCAAACACATAAATTAAATAAAGTAAAAATACGGGCATATTAGTGCTATCTTCTTGACAGCCGCCCCCAAATTTGGCACAAATTTGAAATATAAAAGTCCTCAGTAAATGGTCATCAGCATGAAATACAATAAAGTCTTTGCATTAAATCATTTTCAACTGCATAGTTCTGTCACATATTAGGCGGTCATCTGCGCTGGACAAGTCTATGTTACTTAGTCATCAGGGCACTCAGGGAGCCGGATAAGTCTACAAACAGGCCTGAGGATCCGCTGCTCACCGACCTTTACAGTGGCCGCTCTAACCCTACCATCAACCCCTGGGAAAATTTCACTAACCCTGCCAACTTGCCATGCCGACCTAACACTCTGTGGATCCAAGATCATAACCACATCACCACATCCAATGTCCTTATGGTCCTTCCGGTCATTCTGCCATTTCTGCCTCAATTGGAGCTTTGGTAGGTAGTCACGAATGAAATGTTTCCAAAAGTGATCTGCAAGGACTTGACTGTGACGCCACCTGCGGCGACTGAGTATCTCGTCTTCCGGATACACAACCTGTGGCATAGAACTGTCTCTTCGACCGTTCAGGAGTACATTTGGAGTCACTGGGTCAATGTCACTCACATCCGAGGATACATAACTCAAGGGCTTTGAGTTCAAAATTCCTTCAACTTCAGCCAGTACCGTCTGGAGTACAGGTTCTGTGACATTTTGTTGTCCGAGGGCAACTTTCAATCCATACTTCACTGATTTTATTTCTCTCTCCCATACACCTCCAAAGTGTGGAGCACTTGGAGGATTGAACTTGAAGTTGATCTTCTGTTTGGCAAGTTGTGTTGTCAGTGAGGGCACCATCACTTCCCATGCCTCACTAAGTTCCTTCATCCCTCCTTTGAAGTTGGTCCCATTGTCGGACCAAATCTCAAATGGTTTCCCACGACGTGCTATGAAACGTCGTAGTGACATCAAGTAGGCATCGGTGTCCATTTTGTCAAGCAGATCAAAGTGAACTGCCCTAGTAGTCATGCACTTGAATATGATACCCCACCTTTTCTCCGAGCGCCGTCCAACTTTCACATGCATTGGTCCAAAGCAATCTGTTCCTGTGGAATAAAATGGCGGTTTGAAGAGTCTCAATCGTGAAGGGGGCAAATCTGCCATCTTCGGGACTTGTGGATTTGCTCGCCATTTCCTACATACTGGGCATTTTCTCTGATGGGACCGAACTGCTTCTCGTCCTCGCAAGATCCAGTAACTGCGGCGAATTTCGGCAAACACACGCTCTGCTCCACTGTGTAACAAGTCATGGTCATATTTGCTGATGAGCAGGCGGGTTATCGGGTGTTTGGGTTCAAGAACAATGGGGTGCTTGGTGTCATCTGGAAGTTCTTCAGAGCGGCGTAGACGTCCTCCAACGCGGATAAGTTGGTCTACCTTGTCAAGCATAGGGTCAAGCTGTAGTAGTCGGCTTTTAGAAGGCAATCTGTCACCTTTCACAAGGGATGCAAAGTCATCAGGAAAACATTGCAACTGAACTTCACGCAATAACTGCATTTCCACTCTTTTCCGATTTTCAGCAGTCTCGGCCGCCCCGTCAGAACCCTCCATGGTTTTGGTCACAAGTTCGTACCAGGTTGCACATTCAGCTGGATCAACAATCTTCAGGTTTGATACCATTACAGTAGCACAGAACGTTGATCTTAGTTCAGTGCTGTCATTACTTGTGTACGGACTCTCCTTTTTGGGCCACTGCTGATGTGGCAATGACAAGAAGGTTGGACCTAGTTTCCAACGTGTGTCCTTGCTGAGTTCAGAGAGTGTTTTCCCTCGAGTGACGTCATCTGCGGGGTTGTCCTTAGTGTCCACATAGTGCCACTGTGTCACGTTAGTCAGGGTTTGAATCTCTGATATCCTAGTTCCGACAAAGACCTTGTATCTACACGACTCTGAGTGCAGCCATGTCAACACTGTGGTGGAGTCGCTCCAGAGAAACACATTGGCAATTGGAAGGGTAATTTCTTTCTGAAGCACATTGGCGAGTTGCGCACCTGTCAAAGCCGCACATAGTTCAAGTCTTGGAATTGATTGTTGTCGTTTTGGTGCTACTCTGGATCGGGATTGAACGAAACTCACATATATTTGTCCACCTGCAGTCTCAGTTCTCAGGTAGGCAACTGAGCCATACAACCTCTCAGAAGCATCGCAGAATACATGGAGTTCTCTGGTTGCACCTTGTGGGTCAACATGCCATGGTGTGTAGCACCTAGGTAGTCGGATGTGCACGATATCCTTCAGTTCATTTTCCCAAGCTGTCCAAAGGTCACGTAGGGTTCCTGCTTCTAGCGGTGCACTCCAGTCCCTTTTCTTGTTCCAAAGTTCCTGAACGATACACTTAGCTCGTGCAGTGTATGGTGCAATATACCCAAGCGGGTCATATTGGCTGGCCAGAATGCGGTAGATAACTCTCATTGTCAGACATTCATATGGTATCTCTTTGCACTTGAAGCTAAGGTCATCTGCGTCACAATGCCATCTCATTCCGAGGGCACCTTCTGATGGCTGACAATCGTCAAGTGTTAACCATAATTCACAATCCGAGGATCTATCTTCAGGATTCACTCCTGATACCACATCTGGCACATTACTTGCCCATTGTCGAAGATGGAATCCTCCTTCATCAAGCAAGGTACTCATCTGGTGTACAAGAGCTTTGGCTTCGGCTATGGTAGGCACACTCTGGAGGCAGTTGTCAACATAATAGGCATTGGTGACTGATTGGTAGACGTTCTCATTTCCATTCCTATGATCATTCACATGTTTTCTGAGTGCAAAAGTGGCACAACATGGACTACATGTCGTTCCGAAGGGAAGAACTTCCCACTGGTATATATCTGGATCTCGGTCATCCTCTATGTCTCGCCATAAGAATCGCAGCAAAGGCTTGTCCTTGTCCAGCAGTCTCACTTGGTGAAACATACCTTTAATGTCCCCTGAGATAGCCACTGGGTTCTGTCGAAACCTCAATAGTACACCAAGTAGGGATGATCCAAGCTGGGGACCTGGCAGGAGTTTCTTGTTCAGGTTCTGTCCATCTGCTTCGTATGAACAGTGGAACACAAGCCTGTGTTTGTCATTGTGATGAACAAGGTGGTGTGGGATGTACCAGGACTCTGCGCTGTTTTCTGCTTCATCATTGGAAATCACCTTCACTGATCCTGCTTCAACTAAATTGTGGATAAGTTGATTGTGAACTTCAGCTAATTCCGGTTGATTTCTCAAACGTTTCTCAGTCCTTCTCAAGTTTGGCAGCATTGATTCAGCAGTTGCGTGAAACTGTGCACCATCTTTCGTCCGAAGCAGAGGTGTAGCATATCTCATCACTCCATCCACATTGATCCGTTTAGTTTCTGATTCCAGGGTTTGTAAAGCATGTTCATCCTGTTTAGATCTGGTGAAGTCCTTAGTACTGTAAGGCAAGACATCCATTTGCCATAGCCTTTCTACATCCTGGTGAAAGTCACTGAAACTGGGTACCTGGTTAATGAAGAAGCTATGTTGTTCTTCCATCTGACAGGCTGTGTGAGCTGGACCTTGTAGAGACCATCCAAGTTTGGTGTGCACTGCTACTGGTGTTGAAGGTGGTCCAAAGATGATTGGTTTATCTGGCACAATCAATTCAGTACAGTCTGATCCTATCAGAATCACAGGCTTCACTTTGTCAATCACTGGCAAGGATGGGTGACGAAGGTGTGGCCATTTGTCCTTGAGCTCCTCAGTAGGGTACGAATATTCGGACAAGGCCAACGTGTCAGAAGCAAATGCTCCTCTGACCGTGAATCTTGAATTCGGGTTATTTCTGGGAGAAATTTCAAGGTCGACACTTAATCCTTCACACATGAATGGTTCTCGTCTGATTGTAGTCAACAAGATCTTATCCCTTCTTTTGTTGAGTCTTAATTGCTTGACAATTGGAGCCATTAGCATGGTCCTTTGAGATCCATCATCTAGAATAGCATGAGCGTCCATACAACTGTCATTGGGTCCATGAAGTGTAACTTCTACAATCTTCAGCATCGTCAAGTATGGTCTTGAGGGTTGATCAATGTAAGCAGGAGATTGTTCCAACTTCGTACAGAAAACTTTCTGTTCTGTATGGCTGTTGGCGTCATGAAGAATAGTAAGATGAAGTTCATTACAAGCATGACATGGTTTCTTCAAATTACAGTCTTCCATCTTATGTTTGCGACCACACTTTCTGCATCTCCCATTCAACCATTTCAAGATGGCATCAAGATTCATTTTCTTGATCTCTTGGCATGAGCTAAGGTAGTGATCCGATGATTCACACTTCGGACAATATCCTTTTGAGGCTGTTTCAGGTATGTCTTTCTTTAGAGATTTCTTGGGTTCCGAGGGAAGAGGTTTAGATTTCCCAAAAAATGCTGCTGTGGGAGCATGTGATCGTTTACTGTAATGAGGTTTCATCTTGTCTTGTTTCTCATAAGAACTGACAGCATTGTTTGCCATTCTTTTCGCTCGACTCTTGAGTTGTAACCAATCGTTGAAGTTAATCAAATTGTAGGATTCATGAATGTCAAGCTTCAGACAATGCTCAATAAAACCGTCCCTCATGCCAGGTGCTAACTTGATTAGCAACCTGTCAACGTGTGAGCCACAGTTCAGCTCTGATCCACCTTCACCTTCAAGTGATCTTAGCATTCCCACAAGCGACTGGACCGCTAATGCTAAGTTGTCAAATCCGTCACTGTCACCTGGACGAATGGCTGGCAAGGCCAGGATTGAACCAAGTTCGCTCTGTATGAGTTGTCGGGGTTGGCCATACTTCTCCTGTAACGCTTGTAATGCCATAGTGTAAGGGCAGGTTTCATACATGTATGATTCGGCTAACGTCTTTGCCTTTCCTCCTAATTGACCCATTAACACCTGGTACTTGTATCTTTCATCCAGATGGGGGTGGATGTTGACTAGGTGCTGTAACGCCATCTTCAATAGGGCAAAATCACGCTCACGTCCATTGACAAAGGTAGGCAAAGATGGTTTAGGGATACCATAGGATGAAGAGATTAACAATTCTGTCATATTTGGCATGGGTGGCTGAACCTGAGGTACAAATGGTGGTTGGGTAGCATAAGGGGCATACATGGTATTTGGCACAGTAGGTGGCACAGTACTTGGCATGGTATATGACATAGTGTTTGATGAAACCCTATCAGTGAGATTTGGCACCTGACATGGAGTATATGGCATAGTATATGGACTTGGCATTGAAGAATAAAGAGGCATAGTTGAGTAGGGCATGTGGTTGGATGTGCTAGGCAAATAATCAGTCTGATTCAATGGCATGGCATTTTGGGAAGACACAGTAGGTTTGGCAGGCATGGCATGCTTGGATGGGGAGGTAGGTTGGGAAGGCATAGTAGATTGGGAAGGCATAGTATGTTTACTATTAACAGTAACAGGGGTCTCAACATCATGCTTACTATTCTCCTCAGTTTTAACATGCACACTGTCCCTAGTCGGGGAGAAGGCAACACTTTTGTGTTTAGGCACTAATGGGGTTAATTCCCAGGGGTTTTCATCTTTAACAATGTTCGAAATTAATTCTGCTTCCAGAAGTTTCCTCTCGGCCTCACGGATCTTCCTTTTTCTTTCCATGTCTCTTAACTGCTGCTCACGACGTTGAGCAACTTCTCTCTCCACCTTCTCTGTTTTTCTTCTAAGTATTTCTGATTCTTTATCCAGTTGTAGTCGAGCGTCAAACGCTACATCTTCAAGTTTCCTAATTTCATGATCAATAATCCTTTCTTCCTCCGATTTAAGACGCATTCCGTCTAACTCGGCCTGACGTTTAAGTCTTTCAACTTCGGCGAGCTGCCGATCACTCATCCGTGACCGAATAGATGATTGTCTTGATACACGACTGAGGCGAGTATTCTCTGACGCACCTGATACATGAGACGTAGTGATCAGTTCAGGGTCTTCTACTGCAGAATCTGTCATGTATCTATCCAAAACATAATCGGATAGATATGCTGGTCGTTGCCTCTCGCGAGACGAAAACCGAACACCTCTCTCGGCAGGCAGACGAATGTCATCATTCTCACCCCTATCAACACTGGCAGCGTTCATCGTCAATAGTAACTGTAGGCTAGGCCTATCATCCGCTTCGCGGGACCATGAAAAATATGTCAGGGCACTTCAATATCCAACCGTTAATCTTCATAACTATAGGCAAATCAAAACACGTGGTCAGCCATTTTCTATTTATTACCCACCAGGCAATTGGTACAAAAAAGGCCGGAAAATAGATTCTCGTTAACCGGGCCAAACACATAAATTAAATAAAGTAAAAATACGGGCATATTAGTGCTATCTTCTTGACAGATATCTTACTCAGACTACAATGGTTATATATCCAGATTCTTTGTACTGACTACAACGGTGAGTTTCCCATTTTTTTTAAGCCGAAGGGTAACATTGTCGGGTCGCGGTCCGTCCTGTCTGTACTAATCTAATCTAATCTAGTTGTGGGTGTAGTTGTTATGATTTTTTGTAGAGATATGATAATATGGATACAATATGTGCAATGGTGTTTTTTAAATGAACTTTTATTTTATTTATGATAATACTGCATAAACTACACAGTCATTTGAAATGTTTCTTTAGAAGGTAAAGTTTCATTAAAAAAGACATCTGACGGGGGATTTTGTGCTCTCTTGGTTAATATTGTATACAGTGAAGATGTTTACACATTCTCTAAACTTTCTACAATTTCACGATTCTTTATGCAATTGGTCCGTGTCACGAGTGCCAATTATTTATATTTGTTATCCTGTTCAGATTTTCCCCGCTGAAACATAGGCAAAGGTTATTCGGGCCACGATTTGAATCCTTGATTTCTTACTTCTTTCTTACTTAATTCTGAGAGGTGAATCTTTCGAAAGTCAGCTTAAAAGTGTCTTTTGCATTATTTTTTAAACTAAGCATTCTCAAATAAATCTCAAAATATCTGCAAGTCACTGCAAGTAAGTATATGAAAGTTAATGAAGATAACGGCTGTTGTTTCAGATGAGATTGCGCCAGCTATTTACTATCTGTCTTATGACTTCTTCCTTCATGACTGTGAATCTTGCACGTTCCCCGGACTCGCGTGTACAGTCTCGCATCTTCCAACTCCAGGAGCAGATATGTGGCCGCCAGTTTTGTGAGAAGGATCCATTAACGGAACCCCCACTGTGTGTGGAGGAGAGCCCGGTAGACAACATGGACACCAATACAACTGAACCTGAGCTTCAAGCCCAACCCCCTCGAAGGCAGTTCCAACCCCCATGCGCTACCTGTAGCTGTAGTGACAACTGTCGAGTTTTCGGGGACTGCTGTGCTGATAAATACATCGGGGCGCAGTTCTACTTCGACTGTGAAGAGATCAAATTGCATGGGGAGAGAAGTATTGATACCTACCACAGTTACGTGGTGAAACACTGTCCTTCTGACGCACATGGCTACACACCTCGACTTGCTGAACAGTGTGAGCATGGAGAGCTCGGCTACATCCAAGATGGCCGCTACGTCTCTGCGCCAGGTGACTTCAACACGAGTGTGACGTTCAGAAACAAGTACTGCGCTCTGTGTTACAACATCACCGATTACAGCCCTTGGGACGTGATCGTGTCTTGTGAGACCGAGTTGGAAATGTCAGACGTGATGGACGTTAACGGCTTGATCAGACTGGCAAATGAGTCCTCTTTGTGTACAATATCGTTCTCGTCAAGCGATATCAGACGATCTCCTGTATGTGAACGCTACGGAGACGTCATCAACTTTTGCAACGTGACAGGAAGGTGGCATCGCTACAGCGCCGAAATCGAACAAGCATGTCACGCTTACATAAACCCGATCAAAATCTACAGAAACATATTTTGTGCATTGTGCAATGGGGAAACAGTGGAAGGTCTAATTTGTTCTTCCGGCGATTACGTGCTACCCAAACACCCTCCAATCATAATGCCTTTTTCTGCGATATTGAATTTTGATAGGTCGGACGTCGAGGTTATCAAGGGAGACTATTCTGGGTATCCAATCCTGAGAATAGGTCAACAGGTAGAGAGCGACTGCAGACCAGAGGACGTGTATGACAACATATATGTAGGTTTAAAGGAATAGATATTCTTGTTAACCCTCTTCCTGCTGGATTGTTTGCAGGTTTAAACTGTAATATTCTAAGAATTACGTCACATTTAAAGTCGTTTTCTTCTTTATTCATATGTTTTTTTAAATTAAAAATATTTCTCTAAATGATATATTTTTTCTTACTAAATATTGTCATTATTTCTTCTTAATATTTGTCAAAAGTTGATTGTATTTGCACTTGTCGATGAATAAAATGAAAACTACACGAATCAAAACTTTGCGCTAACTTTTAAGAATCGTGTTATTTTGTCAATAATCATTTATAACAAATTGGTTTACATCATTTTGTTCAGAATTAAATGTAAAACCAGAAAACAATTAATGTGCTGGTACAACTTGGTTGTGGGTTTCTTTCTCGGGTTGTCCTAAATAGGAGTACCCTTAGTACTTTAAAACATGTATGCAATGAAACTTTATAACAAAGACAATCTACAAAACTAAATATCATTCCATTGACATTTTGTTTTTCTTTTCAGAAAAAATGCCGTGAGAAATACTGCCCAATTACAGTTGCACTGAGAGAAAACTGTGTCGAACTTTTGAAATCAGAACATTTCGTTTTGACTACCCTAAAAGTCACTGGATATTTTATAGACGATTTTATCATTCACTTCGGTTTGGGGTTATTCACTGAAGTAGGAGCTGTACTGGCTATGAACTATGCAGACATTTTGTCAGAATGTGGTACATCTGTGATTGAATTCTCAAATCGAGATTTTCTTGGTATTCATTCCACTAGAGAACTTATTTATAAGCAAATTAACTTTGAACTCGTTCTATTTCTCCAAGAAAATTCGTCTTTGGAATATTCATGGCAATGTTTGGCGTCAAAAGATAACCTTACAATGAATGTCACACTTTGGAAGAAAACAATAGTTATTAACTTTGTACAAGAAATAGATTTTAAAAATGTGACTAAATTATTAGCAACGCCCTTAGTGCACAGAGAACTCGAGTTTCCTTCATCGGAGTCATTGGACGAGACTAAAGTCACGAGGGTTCCTTTTGGATTCAACTTGTCCTGCTCTTTGATTCGGTTCCACACCAAGGAAATCAATTCCATTAATGGCAATATTATAATCCACAATAAAACTGAACTTGAGAGCAATGAATTCTTCGTCAGAGACGGCGAACAATACTTCGTGTGTCTCGATGATGTTCAGCTCCAAGAGTCTGAACCCTCGATAAAAAGAGTGTCGAGGTCGGACTCGCTAAATGCAGAGACGATCCTGACGGGAGTGTGTCTTTCCTGCAGCCTACTGTGTCTGCTCCTGACCCTGCTGGTCTACATCCTGCTGAAGGAGCTGCACACGGTGCCCGGACTGAATCTCATCCTGCTCACTTCCTCCCTCTTTGTGGCTCAAGCCTTGTACCTGTTTGGAGCTGGCACCGTTACAACTCCCACCATCTGCACCGTCCTTGCAGTGCTCATCCACTACTTCTGGCTCGTCTCCTTCGCCTGGATGAACGTCTGCTGTATCCACATGTTCAGGGTCTTCAACAACCTCTTTGACTCCCTTAACTTTGCTGACAATAAGTGTTGTCTGGTTTTCAAATATGCAGTTTTCTCCTACGGGGTACCGGCGTGTATTGTAGGAGCCACAATCTTGACCTCCTTCTTTGAGTCGGGATACATTGGATACGGAGGAAATCAGTTGTGTTTTGTTGCCCCAGGCCTGACCTCTATCTACTCCTTCGGGATCCCAGTCGGATTAACGGTTCTCTCAAACACGGGTCTGCTGATCTACACTGTGGTTCAGGTCAGAAGGGCCAAAAGTGGTTACCTGGATAGAACCGGAGCGAGCGAAGTTAGCAAGTTCTTCACGCTGTCCACCATCACGAGAGTGTCTTTGGTGTTCGGGTTCGTGAAACTTCGCCCACAAGTACACAGCAAGCGCGCTGGGACACGGAACCATAGAATCTGAGCTCAAAGGAGAGAAAAACACGAGCCACATATTGACACTTATGTGACTCCTTTTTCTCATAGGTAGCATGACTTTAAAACAATGAAGTAGATAATTAATTTTGGATTTTGTCATCAACGTACAAGGTTTGATGCCTATCGTATTATTTAACCTATCGTTAAACACTCATTTCAATTAAAATTTCATACAGGCCGTACAATCTATTTTGATTATGTTGTATTTAATTTGAAACATGAATAGTTTTACTTAGCTCTTTTAACTTCCCCTATGATAATGTTATATCTACCAACTTTTAGCATAAGGAGTTTAAAGGACCTTAAGACAAAAACTAGGAAAATGCTGACATGTTAAATACAATTAATCATCTAATTTTCTATTCAACATAAGAAATTTGTAAGTATTGTATGTCTACAAAGACACTTCAGTAATGAATAAAGATGAATTTGGCACTTGAAGAGGATTCAAGAGTATGTTTGACATTGAGCATGTACGGAAAAAGTTTTGAGCTTCGATTCGTGTGTTTCGATTTGCATTGAAATTATTCGTTTAGTCTTGTCCAAAAAACTTACATCATCCTTTTGTACAATACTAGAGTCCAGACAGAATGATTGCATCGTCGTTCACATATGCTCGCGATCGCACGGAGCCGTGTGCGCTTTGGCTCATCAATTTTCCATTATTAATAATTTTAGGTTGCAAACTACCATTTGAGATAATAAGACGATGATATACAATGAATCGTCAACCACAATGCTGAGACCTACGATCCAGCCAATCAAACGATTTCATCACGACGGTTCACGATAAATTTTCAGCCAAAAACAGAGAACCTTTGATTATTACCCCAACATGGTGACTTCCTTAGATGTGCTTGTAAGAGGAGCTGGAGCGTATTCGTTGTACCCTGAGACGTTGCGTGTTGCTTTGAAAAACTAGAATGTAGTGAAGATACCTAATTAAAACAATCATTAATGCAAGTTATTACAACTGAAGAAGAATAACCAAATATGTTCTCTATATCAATTCCCGTTCCCCTATCACACAGCAACCCAACTAACCTTACCAACTCCCTACCAGACAACTCTAATTGGCTTGTCCCCCTAGCTTGATATACTCAAAATTAACTTGACCAATTAGCGTGGACAAAACGTCTTATGGTCGAGCTTGGTTTGAGTAATTTGCTGTTGATTGTTCAGTAGACAAGGAATAAAACTGGGCTCGTTTACAAGCAACTGCAAGTCAGAAAAAACGGATGATTCATATATTTATTATTTCACATTTTGCAGTGCCTTTGTGTTTTTAACGTGCTCTAACGTCAAACGACATTAATAATAGATGGAAATTTTTTTAGTAACTTGCAAAGCATTCATTTTTTAGAATCAATGTTATGTTCACATAACAGATATAAACGCCTTCACCAAACCATGGGGGATGGGAAATGATATGGTAATTTCTGTTTAGATATCGCAACCTCTGCAGGATCTAGGAATTGATCATGTTATCTCTAGTGGCATATTTACGAGAACGCAAGTCCAGTGTTTTGTCTATAAATCGTCCTGAAATGTAGTTATAAGGCTTTGACACGTTACAACAAAAGCGTATGTGCTGATAAGAACAAAAGAACGTGGCTGGTATTTTCATCCAAATGCTAAATATGACAATTAAATGGATTTAATGGGACCCAAAGAACAGGCACACCTTTTCTTCAGTGAAATGGTCAGGTCTTCCTCGATGAACTGACATCATTGATACCATTTCAGATATATGTCTAAAAAGCACTAAATATCACTTGAAAGTCGAAGAGAAGTCAACGAACCAATTTTTTTTCAAAATTGAGCTAGAAATTTTGTACGAATATTTTCGCAATAATGTAATTGGGGTAACATAGGGAAATATTTATCAATTTTGTCAGTTGACACAGAAGTGAGTTTTGCTTTGAGACAAATTCAGGGATAAAATTGCTAAGATCGAAAACCGGAAACTATACTGCTGCTAGTGCGCATCAATCACTAAACCTTATTTTGAAAACGTCTCCAAAGAAGACAGGATGGGCTTTATATTGTTTGATAGATTATAACTAGTTTTCATGAAAATGGAACATGTGATTTCCGCTACTGATCATGGATATTGATATGTTTGATTTTAACTGAAAACTACAAGTTGTCATGATTTTGCGTTTAAAGCAACTGAAGACAGCTGTTTGGCTTGCTGCCTGATTCACGCTAGAATTCATAGTAGCGTGTTGAAAGAATACGAATCGACGGAGTGGATCAGTGATAAGTTCTATGTTGAGTAGAATGTTCCAGAAAGCACGAGGGTACGGTTGTTACGACAGAGAGTGTAAAGCAAGGTGACATATGGCCAATGTGACAGTTCAGCCACTTCTTTCTAGGATAAAAGCCACAGCTTTTCGAATTTTCTAGTTAGTGACAGTAAAAAGGCGTTCGGTGAGTTACTAATCGAGCCATTAAAGTGTTAATATTTCCAACTCTTGTATTATTAAGGCTTAAATTAATAACAATATAAAGAACAACTCCGCATATATGTCATTAAGTAGAAATTATATATCTATAATTAAATTAAAAATCTATTATTATAAAAAGATATAGCTTCTTCGGAAGCCAATTTAGGATAATAAATATTCATCATTGGGATAATACACATAACATAGCAGGGGAAAACATTTATCACGAAGAAAACGTGACGTTTTCAAGAAGAGAGAACACATTCAAGGCAGTTGACTTGTCATGGAATATATTTATTCATTTCTAATGAAAAGATCCATAAATAGAAGCATAAAATAAATAAATTTCAAATCATAAATCAAGTAAGAAAGAGTTTGATTATGAAAATTATATTGGTTTATATTCCTCCTATTGGATGGAATAACAACGACAGCACCGACGATTTCAGCCTTTCTTCAATATTTCTTTGACAATATTAACATACAACACCAATTATTTAATTTTTACCATTCTTGATTTCATTGCATTCAGCAAAATATAAAATAATATAAAAACCCAAACCATTGGGTAGATTGGAGTGGTTAATCTTTTAATGCAGGTATATTGCAACAACGCGTAATTATGGTGAACACAGTGTATAAAAGTCGAAGAATCATTAACATCATAGCGAAAATTAAGAAACTATTAACTGAAGAAGGGCGCTAGAGGACAGTGGACGCACATAGGGAATATATAGAGTGATCACAACGTTGAAAACAGGGTTCCTCGTCATCCTGGTGTCTTCGACGTATATCGATTACTTTTTAACAATTTGTTTTGCCTTGTTGTGTCCTTTTCAATCTGTTTTATAATGCTCAAAGTACTTCATAAATAAGTTTATTTATTTAGTTATTCAAATTATTTTATCACAATCTAATGTTGCGTTCTCATTGAATAACCTTTTTGTCACACCTTTTTGTCACATTTTGCTGGTTACGGTGTGTGTAGAGTCGGTTGACTCTGAAGCGAAGGTCCCTCGTGCTATCCTCGCCTCGTGGTATTTATTTCCTCTCTTCTCCCTTCCCAAAGCCGCGCACCTGCCTCGGAACATTCCCCATATCCGCCTACTGACGACAAAGGACAGGAAGATGAAGACTCCCTGACCTGCAGTCAGCACCGTGAACACGTACAGGAGCTCGACCCGCTGCAGAAAGTAACCCACGAACCCGAACACCCACGACACACCCGTGATGGTGGACAGCTTGAAGAACTTGCTAACATCGCTCGCCCCGGTTCTATCAACGCTCTGGTAACCACTTTTGGCCCTTCTGACCTGAATGACAGTGTAGATCAGCAGTCCTGTGTTTGAGAGAACTGTTAGTCCGGCTGGGATCCCGAAGGAGTAGATGGAGGTCAGGCCTGGGGCAACGAAACACAACTGATTTCCTCCATACCCGATGTATCCAGAATCCGAGGTGAAGAAGGACGTCAAGATTGTGGCCCCTACAATACACGCCGGTACCCCATAGGAGAAAACTGCATATTTGAAAACCAGACAACACTTATTGTCAGCAAAGTTAAGGGAGTCAAAGAGGTTGTTGAAGACCCTGAACATGTGGATACAGCAGACGTTCATCCAGGCGAAGGAGACGAGCCAGAAGTAGTGGATGAGCACTGCAAGGACGGTGCAGATGGTGGGAGTTGTAACGGTGCCAGCTCCAAACAGGTACAAGGCTTGAGCCACAAAGAGGGAGGAAGTGAGCAGGATGAGATTCAGTCCGGGCACCGTGTGCAGCTCCTTCAGCAGGATGTAGACCAGCAGGGTCAGGAACAGACACAAGAGGCTGCAGGAAAGACACACTCCCGTCAGGATAGTTTCTGCATTTAGCGAGTCCGACCTCACCTCTATTCTTGTCAAAGGTTCGGACTCAGGGAGCTGAAGGTCATCCAGGCACATGAAATAATTCTTACCATCCTTTTCAAAGTAATCAGTACTCTCAAGTTTAATTGTATCGTGTACTAGGAGAGTATCATTTATTATTGTAACCTCTTTAGAATCGAACCGAATCAATGGGCACGACTCATTAAACCAAATAGGGACCTCAACAGCCTTTGCTTCATCAAAGCCTGGCATGAGTGGAAGCACCCCCACCATGCTGAAGGATGGAAGAAGCAACACCCCATCCGCCACGTCAAATGAAACCACTTGCTCGAAGCGGACCCTTATATTTGTCTCATGGATGGTCACATTTTGGATTATATTAGATTTGGACAGAAGACATTTTTTTGACTCCCCATAAGATGAATTTCCAAGCTGATAGAGCACCATGTCGATCTCACTGAACTCAACTTTGAGTCGATCAACAGAGTATACAGAAGCATAATCTCGATTTTCAACGCGGTATTCGTTGAAGCCACACTCATTTAACAAGACTGTGAGCGTGAAAACGGCGAAGCTGCCGATTTGAGAATAGAAGCCACCAAAGGGAATGGGGTATTCGTCCAAGTAGGTTGCAGTCAACTTGAGACTCGTCAACACCGAGATTATAGTTGGGACGAGCTTCACGCAGGTGTAATTGGAGTTCTCTCCTGAGAGTGGGCAATACGTCTCCCGACACTTCTCCTGCAAACAAACATAGATTATATTATGTGCGGGCTTATGTTCTACTCTGTTATGGTTAAGGTTTGGAGTAGCCGAATTGAAGTACCGGTGCTTGGCGTTCAAGAATAGAACAACCTTAAACAAGTAGCGCTTACCAGTAAAGACGAGGGAAAATACATCTAAAATGTCATATGGTTATAGCATCATCGACAATAATTTAACAAATACAAAACTACGGGTTACCAACCGTAATATTATCATACACATCTGTATCTCTGCATTGATGCGCCCCCTGGCGGCCGATCCGAAGGACAGGAAAGGAGCCGGAATAACCATTGAGAACCTCCACGTCCGACTTGTCGAAGTTCAAGATCGCGGAAAATGGCATAAAAATTGGGGGCTTGTTTGGTAATACGTAGTCCACATTGGCGCATACCATGCTTTCCTCCGTTACCCCATTACACAGAGCACAGAAGACGTTCCTGTAATCTAATAATGGGTTGATGTAAGCCCCACATGCGGTCTCAATATCCTTGTCGTAGCTCAACCACTTCCCGGTCACGTTACACGAGCTGATCATCCCGTCGAACCTCTCGCAGATATAAGAGGTTTGGATATGTCTTGAGGCATAAGTGAGTAAACACTGACTGGACGCGGCCACCACTCTCAAGAAATCGTTCATGTCTGTGATATTTGAGGTATCTAATTCTGAAGAACAAGACACGGTCACATCCCAAGGTTTGAAGTCGGTGATATTGTAACACAGAGCGCAGTACTTGTTTCTGAACGTCACTGTCGTATTGAAGTCACCTGGCGCTGAGACATGGCGCCCATTTTCACTAAAGTCCACTCCATTTGCCTCGCACTTGTTAGCCAGTTCCGGTGTGAAGCCTGGAGCGTCCGACGGGCAGTGCTTCACCATAAGCATGTAGTACGTACTCACTGCCTCGCCTCTCGAACCCTGGATCTCTTCACAGTCGAAGTAGAACTGTCCTCCGATGTGTTTATTAGCGCAGCAGTCTCCGTACACCCGACAGTTATCCTCACAGCTGCACGCAGCACATGGGGGTCTGTACTGTCGACGAGGGGGTCCGCCCGGAGGAGGAGCTACCCACCCAGTGGTGTTTTCAGGTACAATGACGGCCGTGAGGTCGAGACAGAGTGGGGCTTCTATAGACCCGCCCTCCTCACAGAACTGTCTGCCACACATCCACCTCTGCAGGTCGTAGATACGGGACCGCACACCCTCACTGAGGGACGACGAGCTGCTCGGGGGACACATCAGAAGTGACAACAGGAGGAGGCTGAACGGACCCATCTGTAAAAGAAAAGATTATCTATATGGTAAATACACACAAGGTATGAAACGTACACCGTCTAGTCAAACCGATGTTGCCTCTAGAAGTTGGATCCACACGATCCTCGCCGATTCCTGTATGGTCTACCCCCTGGCACAGCGAGTATATATATATATATAGGTAGGTAGGTGGGTGGGTTGGTAGTTAGGTAGGTGGGTAGGTAGGTGGGTAGGTCGGTGGGTAGTTGGGTGGGTAGGTAGGTGGGTAGGTAGGTAGGTAGGTATCACAGCATGCTTGTACATCACAACGTAACTTAACATGTCATGTGATATGCAAAATAACAGAATATTGAGATCAGATTTTTTATCAGAGAAGACTTCCAGATTGAAATCAAAGGTATGAATTTCCGTTCTTTCCTTTGAAAGACACCATGGAGTGTCATCACAATGAATAGCACCAGAATACAAGTTTCATTGAATATTTTCTACATTATCACTCAAATTGAAAACTACAGTGCAATAGCAAAAGGTTATACGGCCTTCATGCAAACCCGGTGCGCATGGCGATGGCCAAGAATGCTGCTTGTGGCAATGGCAGGTAACTGGTAAAATAAATTTTCACTCCAATGTAAAGAAGTACCAATTTCCTCTCTGTTGGTGTCAATTAAAAATAGGCCTTATTATATACTGTCATGTGGTTATTACATGAACTGGGAACTGATAGATTGTGGTTACCACATTTATTTTATTGCTATATTTTATTTGGTAAGAGATGTTGAATCAATGCTGGGGATTCATATTGGGATTTTTTCCTTTTTTATACCGTTTATGATATTCTATCTATATGAATGTACTTATACTTGGATTTACTGGCATATCAAATATTCGTCAATTAAAAGGGAAAATAGATGAAGGTTTTGTTGGATTTTTTTGTATGTTTAATATTTTCAGTTATGTTACCTTGGTCCACTGATGTCAAGCATTCACAATTGATAATTAGGAAATAGGGTAGCCTTAACAACAACATGGTTTTCTATAAAAATACAGTTTTTGCAAGTTTGGAAATAACAGAGGTTCAAGTATATTTGTTGCCAATATTTGACACCTGTTCAAAAACATTGAAGGCACACAATGTCAAAAGAGAATCTAGCTGTATTTGAACTTTGAAGCCTATCGAGACAGATTCTTTAAACGAATTGGCATGATGGATGAAACATTCTAGCAAAACTTTCTAAGACAATGGACTAGTTGAAGAAGTGGAAGCATGTGATGTTTTTACCAAAAAGAAGGCAAGATAAGGTTATAGGGTATCGAGCAATTAACGGCACTTACTATGACATTCTAATTAGGCAGCTTAGGCAAGAGATTGAGACGAAGAGACAAGGAAGAATGACCAAGGATGTGGTTTTCCACCAGCCATTGCACTAATCGGCTGTTTTCATATAAACAATCCATGACTGCACTAATCGGCTGTTTTCATATAAACAATCCATGACTATTGGTATCAACTTGTTCATCATCCACCCTACTTGCCTGATTTAGCACCCTCAGACTTCTATATGTTTCCTGCTCTAATCTGACAAAATGTCTTTTGATAAAACATTGCCAGTATGACAATACTATGCACCATAGAAAAGGACTGCTATAGAACTGGAAAAGAGGCTCTGCAATACTGATGGTAGCAGTGTCTCGCATAGAAAGGGTACTGCATGTGTTGTTTTGTTTCGATCCGTCTAAAATTTCACTTTTATATCTGTGTTTGTAAAGGAAATGGCAGTTTGTCCAGCATAGAACCGGCAAACCATTCCAGATTGAACCCTTCCCATCATGCATTGTGGCTGACGTTCATTGATAGGTTAACTGATCAGCTCAAGTTTATATGTGCAATTTGGCCACATGAACTGTTATTATATGTTTTTCATTTTTTGAACTCGAGTAAATCTTTGAACATATTTCTAGTACAAGTAAAATGTTGTAGATTAACGTGGTTCAAGCGATAACTGATACAGCCATTTGATTGTGAAAACCAGTCATTTGAAATGAATTTGTAATTTGTTGCAATAGGTAACATTTGTCCTTGTTTTTTTCGTGAGATTTCATGATACAGATGCTTTCAGGACAGACTTTAATTTATAGTTGGCACGTGGTCCTATGCGTAGCTCACTTGACCGCTATCAGTGAAGTTCAGCAACATCTGGCGTGGCTCGCCGGATGGGTGGGTTACCCGATCATTGCTGTATTAACTGAGAGTTCAAGGTTTATAACCTGCCCCACAATGAGACACGTGTTGAGAAACTTGTGGTGTCCCCTTAGTCAAGTGACTTTGTTCAAATTGTGCCTCTGTTCACACAGCAGTCCTAATTGGGTACCTGGGGTAGATTGTGTTGGAGGTGACGTTTAAGCGCTGTAACCAGCAGCTTGGGTTAGACCAGGGTAATAATGCAGGTTAGCGCATTGAGCATGCATTCGTGTGTGGATAACTTGCGCAATGTAAATATCCATTATTATTATTATAATAGTTTCAGAGACAACGTTCTGAGTTCGAAGAGGGTGACTACATGCGGTGCAATGTTACACTGTTACACTGAATTTCAACACAGGGCCTTACTACTCATTGTTCTTTATTTCCAGCCGATGCTCGCAGGTTTCACCGTGCAACAATATGGTTCTTTCTCCAGACAATAATATACGCGGTGGTATAAGTTTAACCGCAAATCCCCCACCACCTCGTAGAAGATGAAGCGGCTGTAAAATATTGTCTATCTTCCGTAGTTGTACAGGCATGTGAATGTATATATATGACTGTATGAATTATCTTATTTACGTGAATGTATATTCGTTTTTTCTTGCAAATGTCGATAGTCGTGTCGGATAACCATATATTTCGATAGGAAGTCAAAGAAGAATCCAAAAATAAAAATTGAAAATGAAGTTCGTAAAATATTTGAGAATCAGAATAAATCTTTCTTGCTTAGCCTAGTTAAAGCATGTCAATATTTGTTTACTTTGATAAACCTTTGAGAAGGTGATAAATCGAAGAGAACAAATCATAGGCACTAAATAAGTGTATCTGCCAACAACATCATGATGCGATTCCTTTATAAGTTCCCATATCGAGACGACACATATATTCTGAACACGGATTCATAATACTTGTCCTTAAGAAAACAGCATTTTATTTCATTAGGGATTTTCTCTACACAAAGATATTCATAATCGTATGGTTCTTTTTGCGTTATCCGTATGTGGGAGTGTGAGATGAAAACAATTTGTTTGTGTCGTCAGTCTTCTCATAGAGATATGCCTTGATAAAGAATCCGATAATGTTCTACCTTTATCAACATTAATACTTCTAGACTTAAAAAAATAAATCCGTAAACAACAAAGGATCTAGTTTCCATGTTGGTGTCAAATTTGTCAAACTTGTTATTTCATCGACAAGTAGTGTTTTTTTCTGAAAATTAAAATCAAAATGCTTATCAGCTAGCAGAGTGAAAATTAACAGGGAAAAAGTCGATCATTAATCGAAAACCGGACAATGGCGCGCGCGAATAACTCATACACAATTTCGTAAACTAATTTATAGCAAACACAACGAGTATTATAGGTTGGTATTGCTAAGTAGGTCGTTCAGCTGATATACATCTAATTAGGACGCTGACTTTCAACTACATTAAATTTATATAGCCGTTTTTTAATTTTCAATCGAAAACAAGAAAATGTCATGATTTTGGTATTTAACATATAAAGATGCAACTTTAGAAGGGGCGGTTTAAACTTACCTCAGGCCATATGATATTTTGGCTGTTTTGAGCCACATTCAAAATTCATGAAACCTACTCTCTGTCAATTTAAACTTTAACTTTTTCGCTATTATTTCAACAATTAGGATTGTTAGGCGTTGTCATTTAAGCAAAATTATGAAATTGATTAGCAGTTAACTAAAGTACGAACCTGGAGCATGTTGTTTCAGTCGTTTTACCGCAGTGTCAGGCTGAACTGGTACCCGCCAAACTAAACGTCCCGGACACGAGCCTAGCCATGGACCAAGCGGCGTGAAACTGCAGCTGTTGTCACATGGAAGATGCGCTCATGCAAGTAAATAATGCACAACCGTTCCCCAGACACCTACCTGGTGGCCACCGAGCTTCTGTAATCGGTTTCCTGGCTGGAGGGTACAGGTGATAAATGGATACTGATCAAAATCATTGTAATGACGTCAAAACACGCCTTTCAGCGGTGCATTTACCCTCCGTCAATCATGCTAGCTGTTTACTGAGAGACAATGTAGTATGTCAATGGTCAGGGAATATTTACAGGCAGCTCGGCCATAATTGTATGATTAATGAAGTATTAATGTCATGATTTCATTAACACAAGTCTGTTTACTAATGGAAAAATGACAGCAAGCGATTTACTAATCATCCTCATTGAACACGGTTTGATTTTGATAATTCGTAACAGTTGCCACTGACGCAGAGAGACTGGCTAAAATACGAGGGAGGGATGTAGATATAGACAAGTCTAAAACATGATGATGTTTGGCAAAGTGGTTCATATAAAGAGAATGCCACGTTCACCGGCGGAACGATGACAGCAGCAAACGAAGCTTCATAGTGATTCATAAAATAGAAACTAACATCGAAATACGGTCATGAACAGTGTTTTTCCGATCTGTCAAACCTCTATTGCTGGGTTCATCTCAAGCTACATGTATGGTGTGTCAGGTGCCTTAATTCAGTCCATTAATCGCTTGGTGTAAAATGACGTGCTATATTCAACACACCGTCGTAACAATATGAAAACTAGTTGATTTAGTAGATTTAACTAGATTGTAATAACGGAAATCGGAACGTATGATATTAATAATAATAATAATAATAATAATGAGTATTTATAAAGCGCTATATCCATACACAAGGTGCATGCTCAAAGCGCATATACATGTTAGAATAAAGGGTAATGATGTGAAGTATTGGCATGAATAAAATCAAAGAGAAAAGTATGAGTTATAACATATGAATAAATATAGTACACAAAGTCAGATAATTCCGTCAGTGGGAAAAATCTAGGAATAATAGCTTGAAAAAAGATAAGTTTTGAGTTTTGATTTAAAAACAGTCAATGAAGGCGATATCTTGAGGACATGAGGAAGTTGATTCCAAAGTCGGGGAGCAGCATAACTGAATGATTTCTGTCCATAACTGGTATGATTAGAGCTTGGTATCTTGAGAAAGTTCAAATTCTGTGAACGAAGAGTTTTTGCAGGGATGTAGTCATTTAACATCTTTGAAAGGTATAGTGGTGCAGAATTATTTCGACATTTGTATGCCATGCAGAGGACTTTAAACTTGATTCTTGCTTCAATTGGAAGCCAGTGCAGATCCTTAAGTACAGGTGTTATGTGACATGATTTAGAAGTTCTAGTCACTATTCTTGCTGCAGTGTTCTGAACTTTCTGAAGTTTGTATAGTTGACGTTTACTGATTCCTATCAGCAAACTGTTACTATAATCAAGTCTAGAATGAACAAGCATTTGTACTAGTATTTTTGCAGCATCTCTTGTAATAAGATGACGTATTTGACCGATGCAACGGAGATGGTAATAACAAGTTTTACAAAGTTTATCTATTTGTGGTTCCATTGTTAGTTCTGAATCAATGATGACGCCAAGGTTTTTAGCTCGGTCAGCGAAAGGAATTTCAGCACTTCCGACTTCAACAGAGCTAAACGGAATGTTACGCAAATTACGCTTAGTGCCTATTAACAAAGCCTCTGTTTTCTCATCATTTAGCTTCAGTTTATTCAAAGACATCCAGGACTTGATATCAGATGTGCAATCAGTTGTTCGTCGCAAAGCTATTTGGACATTTTCTGGCTTGAAGCTGTCAATCAGTTGACTGTCATCAGCATAACATTGGTGTTGAATGTTATTATTCTCTATCACTCTACCAAGACTAGTAGTATAAAGCACAAACAGCACAGGGCCAAGGACGGATCCTTGAGGAACTCCACTCGATAGTGAATAGTGTTTAGATTCAACCTGATTAATGACCACGGTTTGTGATCTATTTTTCAGATAAGACTCAATCCAGTCAAGCGCAACATTTGTTATACCCATCTCTAGCTGAAGTTTAGAGAGTAGCAGATTGTGATCCACTGTGTCAAATGCTGCCGAAAGATCTAAGAGTGTTAACGAAGCAATATTCCCATCATCCACTTGACTTCTCAATTCATTCATAACTCGCAGTAAAGCGGTTTCTGTACTGTGATTGTCACGGTAGGCAGATTGAAACTCATCCATAAGCCCATATTCTTTGAGATGATCTTTGAGTCTTATATTGACTGCCTTTTCGATGATTTTTGAGATAAATGAAACATTAGACACAGGTCTATAGCTACTTAGACTGTCAGGATCTAGGTCACTTTTCTTGAGAAGAGGTTTCACAATTGCAGATTTAAGGGAGTCTGGAAAAACTCCTGTAGATAAACTTAAATTCACCAAATTTGTAATGAAAGGAAGAAGTATATCTAAGTAATCTATCAACATATTTGTGGGAATAGGATCCAGAGAACAAGTTGTTTTCTTAGATGACCTAATAATCTTCTCAACTTCTTGTTGGGTTAAAGGTTCAAAATAGGAAAGTTCATTGCAAGTTAGTGCGTCAAAATTCGCACATTGACTTGACTCACTTGAAGTATTTTTCAGATCACGTTGAATGACTTTAATCTAACTGCAAGTCCTCCACACTGTAAACAATTACCGTTGAATTAACAATCCATGTACCGTTTTTTCTATACGGTAAAATACCGTTGTTCTTTTTTACGGTGCATCACTGTAAATAAAATTGTTCTACTGTCGATCTACCGTTATTCCCATACAGAGCGAAACCGTGATTTACTTTACCGGCAAAATACTGTTACAATACCATAAAGACGGTAATGCATGTTTGTTTTAGAGAATAGTGGGGTATAATACTGTAAAGTACCGTTTCGAATTGCATCATGGGATGTAATCCGGGTATGTAGTTGATGGGCGCCATTTTTCGGAACCACGTTTTTATCCAGCGGTAGGCCATATATTTGGCACTGTGTGGTATTTGAAAGGGTATTTTATTTTGTTTACGGATTTTTAGATTATTTACATTTGGTATTATGTAGTTGTTTATATTCATGCTGCTGTCAACTTCCGTAGGTTTATTTTGGAGCGTTCTGTAGACGTTTGTCAAGCTGATGGTAACTTTCACTTGTGGGATTTGGCTCATCTATTTGATCTCATTTTTTATGACTCTGGTTTATATGATGTTATAACGAAAGCTCAGTTAGGTTATTCAGGTTAAGTACCGAGTTTAACTTTTGACTCTAATTTGACCAAAAATTTAGTTGTTTAACATGAGATGCATGACAAAGAAAATAGTCCCTTTGTATTGTCATATTTCCATTGTTACTCAGATTTATGTTTTAAGATAGTTTTAAAACACCAGCATAAATTTCCATTGATAAAGCTAACATAAGAGTTGAGAAGTCATAATAATACCATGGTACAATAATATGTGACCATTTTGCGAAATGTCAGCTTGATGCTGGATTTTTAAATGAGGTGTAGCCTACCAAGAATGTTTGAGAGAGTTCTTGCACATTCTAGTCTGCAGACAAAATTTATATATTTAAGTTGATGCAAAAAATCCTGCTCTGATGATTTATTTACAAATCTTTTGTGATTTTTGGGTTACTAAAGATTGTCTTTTCCGAATAAATATCCAATGTTTAATTGGTATGTTGTTTTTTGAGACAAGTTAATGTTAACTATTTTCTCTGTTGCATGTTCTATTGACAAGCTGTTTTGTCAGTTAAGACAGACTGATTGAATTTATAGATCCCTGGGAACCCTTCAGTTGTTTCTATTTTCATCCCTGTGCTGTACCAATGGTATATTGCATCTGCTTGGCAACAGAATCATGTACATACAGGGCTTTACTGTATCTATACAGTGTTTGTACCGTATCTATGTATCTTAGTACGGTATATTGCTTGGCAGTTGGATGATTGTACCGTACCTACGGTAAATTACATGGCAGCTGGTTGCCAGCAAGTAACCGTAACTACAGGGTTGTACCGTATCTACGGTATATTGCCTGGCAGCTGGTTGCCAGCAATTTACCGTAACTACAGGGTTGTACCGTATCTACGGTATATTGCCTGGCAGCTGGTTGCCAGCAATTTACCGTAACTACAGGATTGTACCGTATCTACGTGATCACAGTTTCTTAAAACGGTAACTTGCTGGCAACCAGCTGCCAGGCAATATACCGTTTTAAAATACGGTAATTGTTTACAGTGCACCTTGAGAATTATATCTGGGTTGATGAAAGAAAGAATAATTAACTGGCGTAAGTTCTTCTATGACTGCTTCATCTCCATGTAGTTTTAACCATGTTTCAGTTAGATACAAAATATCAAAATCATTTTCTTGTATGAAGTCAGATATCTCTAGGGTTTTATTCCTACTTGATTCGGAGTTCCACAGACCCACTTTAAGACAAGTGGAAACGGGTTTGACTTGAGGGTGATTATTATTTGACTTAGTAGCGCGTTGCATGCGCATTTCCTTTTTTCCAAGTGTAACAGTCATAATGTGTTAACAATAAAACGGATTACTGTAACCCCAGGCTTGTCTTTGGACGGGGAAGCCTCCATATGCATATGGGTAGTTGATAAATGGCAGGTGGACTCGAGATTGACTTTGTTGGTTCAAATGATCGTTGTGCAGATCATTTCTGAAGTGGTGTCCTGGTGGTAGTGGAATCATTGGATCCTGAGCTGCAACTGATGCAGATGGGTAGGTTTGTTCATGACTTTGATGTTCAGCACAGGAGACTGACTCTACTATCAGCCTACTCAGGAGTTTAACACCAACACGCGACAAGTGAATTCTATCCTCGATGAGTACATCGCGTGGCTTCATTGACATCATATGCTTAAATATGTCAATGTATGTCATCTGCTTGGCACAGCACATTTCCTCAACTGCCTCGTTTATTTGTTTAGACTTACTGTTGTACCACGAAGGTGTCTGGCGAGGAAGAATAGAGCACACATGCACATGCGCGTTAGTGATCTTAGCCGTTCTATTCAGCAGTATGTCGAACTCTTTGATAGTTTCCTCCATGGACTGCTCAGTTACATTGTTGTCCCCAATTACAAACACAATGTTACTGATTTTTGAGTTTTTATCTAGCAAAAGTGGCAACCGTTCACTTAATTGGCCTATTGTAGCCTCCCTGTTTGTGTCTACAACACATTTATGGCGAAGATTATAAGAAAGAATGGCACTGCTCATGTTTTTTAACATTGAACTACCAATAATCACTGTTTCAGCAGATTCAATTCCCTTTGGAGTAGGCTTTACACGCTTCCTGTGAGAGCGAACAGCATCCGCATAGGACTTCTGGGGAACATTTCTTGCAGGAGTATCTCTCTTTTGAATGTGGGGCTTACGAGCGGGTAAAGGATTCGATTGTCCAGTATGTCTCGCCTTTTGATGGGTTGATGCCGGATTAGCGATCAGTGGTGATGGTTGATGGTTTGGTTTTTTCAGTTGGCAATAGTGGCAGGTTCGTATTTGAATCTGTTTGAATCCCTACAGAACTTTTGAGATTATTTTCTAATTTAGTTTTCAACTTGTTTTGACAATCAGCTAATTCTGAGGCTAGATTGGAGTTCTCAAATTTCAGTTCAGTAATGATTTTTTCTTTTTCTTTTAGCATAACCTCTAATTCTAAGAGTTTTTCATCAGTTGATTTTGAAATTTCTTTGGCAGCCACAACTTTACTAAAGGAAGAATAATCTTCTGATTCTGTACACTGACTGCAAGCGTACGGCAAGGTAGAATTTTCCTCCAAGGAAATTATCTCCGAAGACGAGAGCTTCTCACACTTGTAGTGAACCCAGTGTGTCCCTCTGCTACATATCAACGCGCGTGATTTGCATAGCCTGTTGCAGTGAGAACACTTCTCATCGACTTTAATGTCGGAATCAATATTTCGAACTATTTCGTTCACATTGTCAATAAAAATTACACGTTCATCAAGCAGTGATTTCAATGGGGGCAGATCTTCATTTACGAATGTCATGAGTTGTGGGCCATTTACGAGCGCTTTACTTGTCGTCCTGACTAGTTTAGACTAGATTGTATGATATGCAGTGGCGGATCCAGAAATTTTTAAAGGACACAGAGTGTGTTGTTGGAGTCAAATATGTCAAACTGTTATTTAATCGAGAAGTAGTGGATGTTTCAGAAAATCAGAATCCTAATGCTTATCAACTCAGTAAAGTGGCAATAAACGGGCGTGATTTGTGATTCGAAACCGGACAGTGGCGCAAACATGATTTTTTAACCTTTTCTGCAGCAGACGCAAAGACAGACATAGGTTGATAGTGTTAAGTGGTTCATTTAACTAATGTACGCGTTAATTGGAATTTCGAAATTTTAACATTTATAGGGCTTTTTCCCTATTATCATTGAAAACAAGTCAATGCAATAGCCTATTTTATACATAAAAAATCATGAAACATACTCTGTGTCCCTTTAAGGGAGTTTTTGACCGGACAGAGAAGATGTTGTCTAGCTTTCCTTTACTTTGAATAAACTCGTCCCACAGAGGTTAATCAGTTAAAATTTTCCAACAAAACCTCAGTAAGAAGTGGAGCATTTTTGGGGTTAAAATTACAGAATCCCGATTAGCTGCAACCAGTGTTAGTTGTGCATTCAGCAACGGGTTTGTTTCAAACGTTGCACTCGGCGAGTTCACATAAACGTTTAGAAGACTGGGGTGCATTTTTCATATTTCCAAAAAGACAGAAATCAGTAGGACATATACGGTTGAATTGTTCAAAATAAGGATGGTGTCTCGTATGCAAATGTTACTCTATGAAGAAACATGACACTATCCCGAAAGTATTCCATAGTGACTACAGGGATCGGCTTGGTCATTTCGACAATTGCATTGAAATGTAGGTTGTTTACTTATTCATTCTTCTACAACAAACATGAACTTAATGGTATTAATAATTTCATCAAAGAATTCTGTCTGGTGAGCTGTGATTGACATCATAATGTCATTGCCTGGCCAACACCATTAACAAACTGTCAGTGTGTGGCGTCTGTCATTTATTATGTTTACACCAATCTGCTTCACGAATTAATGTTCAACATAGATAATATCAATGTAACTTCAACACTCCTTCGGGAGCACCGCAATACAAGGCATGGGGTGATTTATACCATTCATTCCATTTACAGCCACTACAGCGGAAATACGGAAAAGAGTGTTCAAAAGTGATTAGTGCAGTACAGTAATGTGTTGTTTTGTTGTACTTTAGAATGGACCACTATAAAGCTGTCGAGGATATGCTGTGATGATATAAAGTATGAATTCAGTAATCAACTCCAGATAACATGGTACAGCGTGGGGATTCAGGACAAAAGCCGCCCGGACAAAATCCACCCAGGACAAAAACCACACATATATTTTGCATTGTAGGAAAACAATTTCTCATTTTTCTCTCTTTTCTCTCTCTCTATTTTGTATCATTTCAGAGCTTGAACATACAGGAAAGGCAACACAGGTTACATGTAATGCATACACTTTATTAATTCAAAGATCATTTAACAGACGAACGCTGAAAGGAATGAATGTATTTCTACCTCTATTGGTTTTGTAACGGGGTAATAAATATCTTCTTCCAGTAGGATATTAAACTCCCCGTATAAGACATGATCTGGATCTGACAAAATTTTTCGGGATAATTTCAAAACTCTTCTTTCATAAACATATGATAAATTTGTAAAAGAAACTAAATTTTCCCAGCAATTTGAACAACTTTTTCCAAACGAGACTTGTTAACAATACAAAAAATGTATTTATACAATGTATGTAAATTCATCATCACTGACTAGAAGCGCCCTTTGAACTTGAAAGGCTTTGTCATGAACAAAAATGAATTAACTAGAAGCGATTACCCAGCAAACACAATAACGCTAGCGCCGTCGGTTTTAAACTAAATTGGCGGGTGGTGAATAACAATGAATCCCGGAAATTTTACAAACGCAACTATTTATTTTCTAGATTGTTGCATGTTTTTATGGGCTCTCGTCCAATCAGAATCGCCGAAAAACGTGTAACAAAATCATTTCGTAATTATTGCATGATGTTGAAAGCTTTACATGAAAATAATGTAAATGGTTCTGTAAGGGTCCTGATCTTTTGTACAGTTTATTATCTGTTCATTGTCTAATTCTTCATCTTAAAAGGGCTACGGTATCTTTGAAAATGACAATAAAGAGGTGAATATGTTCAGTGAACACCGATCATATTTCTAAAAATGTTTCTTGATTCAAATGACCACGTCTTAAATAATTTTAAGGAAGAGATATACTAAACCTTGTTTTTTGCTAAAAACGCATACTAGTGTAAGTCACAGTTGAGAGTTTTTTTTTTGTTTTTTTTTTTTTGAGAGTTATGAGTGTTGTTTGCGGGCTGACAGATAGGAGGCATATGCGAAATCTGTGTAACTGAACATATCATCATTTTCAATTTGAATATGTTCCTAACTCGTAATGAAACAAAAACAATGGGTTGGTTGTTTTTTAACTGTAACTGTAAATAAAATATCTAAACAAGGTGGCATCTTAGGCTTTTATCTCTGGTGACATGTGTTCGGGTGGTTTTTGTCCCAGGTGGCATTTGTTCGGGTGGTTTTTGTTCCAGGTGGCATTTCTTCGGGTGGCTTTTGTTACGGTAGGTTTTGTCCTGATGGGTTTTGTCTTCGTGGCTTTTATCCGGGTGAATATTGTCCGGGTGGTTTTAATCCGGGTGATTCTTGTCCGGGTGGCTTTTATCCGGGTCATTCTTGTCCGGGTGGCTTTTGTTTTCATGGTTTTTATCCGAGTGATTTTGTCCAGGTGGCTTTTATCCCGGTGATGTTTATCCCGGTGATTTTTGTCCGAGCGGGTTTTGTCTTCATGGTTTTTATCCGAGTGATTTTGTCTGAGTGGCTTTTATCAGGGTGATTCTTGTCCGGGTGACTTTTATCAGGGTGATTCTTGTCTGGGTGGCTTTTACCCCAGTGATTTTGTCCGGGTGGCTTTTATCAGGGTGACTATTGTCCGGGTGGTTTTTATCCGGGTGATTCTTGTCCGGGTGGCATGATTTTTGTCCAAGTAGGTTTTGTCTTCATGGCTTTCATGCTGGTGATTTTTGTCCAGGTTGCTTTTGATCTACACCCCACAGGATGATACTGGTTCAACATGGCTTTTACAAGTTTGGTTCTGCAATGAAAAGTCAAGTGAACTATGAGAGGTACCACACTGAAATCAATAACCATTGCGCCGAACACTTTCCAACATTGCACAAATCTCTAGTTGGATTAAATCCCAGAACTCCCCATCTGAAGTCGACCACACCATCCAAGGCACTTGACAAAGCAATTCAGATGAATTGAACATCTTTCAATCAAAACCGTTGACACTTAAAGATTAAGACTCATTTCTAAGACACTTGATTACTTTTCCTCTACACCATACAGAACACACACTACCAATTACCAGTTCAGTTTTGCCCTGAACTATTATATAGTTAAAAGTACGAGGACGGTAGTTCATTTCTTAGATGCTAAAATGATCTATATGGGGAACACTCTAATATTTAATACCGTAATCTCGAAATAAAATATAGTGTTTACATTGATCACATTAATAGTCCATGAACAGGGCTAAATGTTAGCTATTCCAAGCATGGAACCTAACCCCTAGTTTAAAACGACATTTAGTTGGTTAAAGCTTTGATTACTGCAGTTTTATACTTTAACTTTTTCATTTATTCAATTTTGAATTATATTTTCTTCTTTAAAAACTCAAACACAACCGTCCTCGTGCTTTAACTATAATAGTTCAGGGCAAAACTATACTTTATTACAAAATCACATTGGGGTAGAGCGAACTTTATTTCTTAAATATAATGATATTCAAGTCTTATGCAGATCCTTATTAGTTGTCCTGCAATCAAAGTTAACTTATTTCATGGCTCCCGATCAATTAAACTTCAAGAATGAGGGTCCTGTTAGTGGTTTAATGCAGTCACTGTTTCACACAGGCTCAGTCACCACAGACTTAATGTTCCGACATCTCAACTCTGAGGACAGGAACAGTAAGCCCTGGGTGACCGTCTGTGACACACTTGGCTTGAAAATAAACCTCTCCCTTTTTGCTGTGCATTTTCAAAAGAAAAGAAGAAAACAGTTTTATTCCACACTGAACCATTTATTCCAGGGTAATGTCATTTTAAAAATATATGTCCAATAGTTTAGTTGTAAGAACATGTACATTTTGTCATTGAAGACAATTAATTAAATCAAATATGTTAGATTAAATAAATGCTGTGAATAATAAAAAGTGAAAAGTATCTTAGATTAAATGTAAATATTTATAACAATCCATCACTTCCGTGATAAGAGATTGAATAATTAAAAGTCAGCTGACATCATGCTACTTGCACAATGGTTTTCTTTCCACCATATTTCATCAAAGACACCTATTTCAACTTCTTTACAACTATTACTTTAAAGGAATTATCACAAATCATATTTTTAAATCATGTAACTCCCTCATCTGACTAGAAAGTATTTTTACTCGTAAAAACAAACGTCTCCCCCTTTCACCATAACTTTGTTTTGGAAAATTCCTTACAGTTTATTAAACTCAAATAAAAATTAATAATTTCTCTATAAAACAACATAAACTTTAAGTTTTAGTTAATCAACATCTCCACAGTTTGTGATGCTTTGCAAAATATTAACTTTATATGATTCAATTTATGAATACTGATTTTTGGGGGACATAGTTGTCAAATGTTGAAAGTCCAAACTGTTGTTATGGAAACGAAAAAAAGCATAAAAAGTTGAAACCCCCAAAAGGCACATTTACATGATATGAAGGGGATGTATACCTAATTTAGTGAAGATTGGTCATGTATTTTCAAAGTTATACTCCTGACCCAAACCCTACCCTTCAAAATGACCAAATCCTAACTGTTGCTATTGAAACAAAAATATATGGAATAAAAAGAAGTTGAAACCCCCAAAAGGCACATCTATATGATAAGAAAAGGGTGTATACCAAATTTGGTGGAGATTGGTCAGGTGGTTTCAGAGTTGTGCTCATGAAACTAACCCTACCCTTCACCAAACTGTTGCCACGGAAACCAAAAATATAAAATATAAAAAATTGAAACCCCAAAAGGCACATCTACTTGATATGAAGAGAATGTAAACCAAATTTGGTGAAGATTGGGCAAGTAATTTTAGAGTTATGCTCGAAACGAATGGAACACCCACGAGGACGGGAACTCAGCCAAAAGCAATATGTCCCCCGACCCTTCGAGGGGGGGAGATGTGCAAAATGCAATGTTATGAAAGATTTTTCAAGTATCATGATGGTTGAATGTGTGAAAAATACAGAAATATGAATGATTAAAATGGCATTCTTACATTTCAGGAATATGAATGTAAGTGAGAGAGCTAGATGTACATGTTGAGAACAAATATACAAATTCAAAATATTTCAACTCTCAAGCAAACAGAAATCTTTCATACAGCATACACTCCTAAACTTATGCATATGATAAATGCATAGTATCTAAAATATATAGAATACTCTTGTAACAACGTGATACATATAATGAGAGTCATCAACATCAGAAATATGACAACATTCAACAAATACACTTACATTAGCAGCACTAGGTTTATCATCCACAACTGACTTCGAAAGAGGACATCACTTGTGAAAGATCAACAATATGCGTTGCAGTTCTAACATTGTGGAAGCTTTTGCATTATCAGACCTCACAAAGCTTTTGCCCAACTGAAAATACATATGGCTGTTCTATGATGTAATAAAGTAGATGATGTAATTGATGTCAACATTCTCATGACATCACCATGTTATGACCTGTAAACATTAACTAGCGGATTTACAGTTTGCACATCAGTTTTTAAGTTTATACCTCCATGAACTTAATAAATTTTGAAGTCAATTCTGAATGAATAATTTCATATGATAAAAAATTCACCTTGAGATATTGTACAAATACATCAAGCCTTGAAGATATGGTACTTTCATCAACTCATGTTTTTATTTACACATGTTTATACCCAAATAGACATGGGTTAGAGTTTATCTACCAAAAACTGTAAAGGATCGTTTTTATGGTTAGAGGACCTCTCTGTCCATTACTCTTCAAAATAAAACAAGAAAACACAAGAAATCATTACTCTCACTTAAACCTACATAATTCTTGCTTTCCAGTCGATAGGAATTGTTTGACAGCACAGTTTGGCACTGGTAGACGCTATATGAAAACAAGGGTTACCTGTTCTAAATGACTTAAAATATTTTTTCGCTTAATAATCTTTAATTAAATATCAGTTTAATTATCAGCAATAAAATAATCATTAAAAATATGAATTGAAATGCTGTCTGTTATTGACTACTAAAATTGGTATATGTCAATTACTTCAAGTTCTTCAAGTTTTTTAGACATATCCAATCCTAGCATAAACACGTCATAAAGCCAATTTTACATCAAAGATCTTGAAATCCTCAGAATGCTACCTTAGGATTGCATAAATATCCCAAATATGAATAAATGATAGGTACAAGTCAAGATTGCACAAAATATCAAACTTCAATATCGAGATTTGATCCATGACCATATTTTTGCTTCATCTTTTCTTCATTCTTCAGCTTAGTTTTCTCCGTCCGTGTGTGCCACACCAGTATCTGCAGTCAGCAATATAAATACAGTCTACTGTGAGTGGGGAGACATCAAACATTCACATATTTGGGTTTCCGGCCTCAAATCTAATGAAATTGGCATCACATGTGCATAGCCAAGTCTACTAAATTCTTAAATAATATTGATGTTACTTAATCATTTGCAATACATTTAAAACATGTATTCATTGAAAGAGATGTTGCGCCAAATGAACAAGTTCAATGTGAAACCACCTTTAAGCCCCTGATACTGAACAAACAAGTCTGAATGGCAATCTAAAACAGTGGGTTTGATTCTAAACAAAGCTATGTCCCTATGTACCTTGAGTGGCATTTTTTATAGTTGTTTAGGTACAAGATCTTAGAACAACAAACAACCTCTTTTTTTCAGTTAACTGTGACATATTTGAACAGATCATGATACTGTATTCCTGCATATCCTTAAAATCTTGAAATGTGTTTTTCACAACAAACCTTGGAGCAGTTGTCAGCCAGGGGCTCAAGATCGTCCAGAGTGATGCCCAGCCCGGTGAGCAGGGTCGACTCCTGGTAGCCTCGCTTCACGTTGTTGCTGAATTCAGCCTCAGGGAAATCGAACAGCAGCTGCAGGTTGATGGCAAACCCGGCCATATCCATCGCGAAAGGCCGGTCTGGTTTCCAGAAGGTGAACCATCCTGTTACCTGGCAACCGATCAATATTTTGTATAAAAGATAAATTATCCCTCTCAATTTCAGCATTCTGAGATACCACTGACTTTTCCAAAGCTCATATTTTCCAAATGTCTTGATTCGGGTAAATTGTTGATACAAGATGAAGTACAATCATTAATTGAAACACAGTACATACAAAGAACATTTGAAAACATTATTAGCTCAGGGCACATATTCTAAAGGAAGTTACCTTTCCGTTTTTGACAACAGGACTCTCATATCTGAGTGCTCCCACTAGTCCCACTGGCCACACGGACACTTTCTCCGTACTTCTCATCTGGGGATTAAATAACGTATATTACTTCATGTATCAAAAACATTAAACTGTACTGTATTGATATCTCTCTCTACAAATCAGTAAGCCCATCATTTTGATCCCAATTTGAAAATAAAGTTACTATTGACATATTTGAATAACAAATTTCCCTATAAGAATATGAAAACTGCTTAACTAAGGGAAAATTTTTACCAAAATACTAGTAGATGAGTGACAAACTCCCTTTTCTGCATTACTGGGGTTGCTGTAATGACAAAGTTTTTCTAAGACACTATTTTTCTCAAAAATCAATTATTTCAGATTAGCAGAAAATATTAGACATAGGACTTATAACATTGAATCCTTACCTCAGCAAAAATTTGTAAATCATACGTATTATCATCATCAGCAAAATATACAACTCCTGGTTGTTTTGAAGGGTTTAGATTTTTTCTTATCCACGACAACCCTAAATTCCTTTGTAAAACACCTCTTGGTTTCAACCAGTTTGGATCATCAGGTTTTAACTTCACCTCTTTTGGAGTCATAATGTTTAAATGAGTAAATGAGATTCCACAGGAGCTTAAAAATTTAGTCACAAGTTTTGTTTTCACATCAGAGTCTTCCACGATTATCCAATGAAAATTCGGTAAATGCAGAAACGTTTGTGCCAATCTTGTCAGCTCTGCTTTTTGTTCCATGCGTGTATATGTGGGAGTGATGGCATATATCACTGGCAGAGACTTGTCAAACACCTTGTTGTTCTTGCCCCGCACCTCAAGATGGAGAATCATTTCTTGCACTTTCTTCTGTTCTGAGTGGAGTTCATCAACTGCGTGCTCAATCTCTTTGTCTTTTTGAGAAATTTTTTCTCTGTATCTCAACACAAGACTCTCCAGTTTTCTTTCATTCTCACTAGGACACCACATGCCTGTAGAACAATAATGTTGATTTATCATAACCTCCACTTATAAGAATTGTCAACAAACTTAAAGCTGATTAAATAGCAACAGCCTTTTACCTTGTGTTGATTACAGTGATACAATCAAGTGTGTTCATTCAAAGTAGGAAATTAGGCTTGTCCAACAGCTCACACCTTGTAACATATTGTCAGGATTGGTAACCTTTTTAAGGTTTCCTCATATTTTTCTACTTTACTGACAAAACAACACTGAAGAGATGGCTACTTTTTAAGCTCATTTCATAAACTGACATATGTATGTGCAATATTTTGATACTGAGGTGTGACGATAAAAACTTTTCAGAGTACGATTTCATATGATACGTGTCACGATACACTACTTTCAGGGTTTTTGCGTATAAGAAAGATAAACTTTTGTCAACAACTTTATTTTTAGGCTATATAAACATACTAAAAGTCAACAATATGTATCACAATACAGAGATCACTTGTCATGATACCTAAATTTATATCGTCAGATCAAGTGTCATGATTCTTGATACAATGACATATCGTCACAGCTCTGTTAGTTATTAGAGGACGCTCGTGAAAGGCTCACCTAGATTAATGACAAACCACATGAAGACCAGCAAGAGGACGACCAGGTAGAGGCTCCACAACCTTCTCGTTCTGAACACAGCCATCTTATCTTGTAGTGTGCCTCCAACCAACCCAAACATTCATCTGTGCACCATCCTGAAATGACAATGAAAGGCTGCTCTAAAATAAACATTGGAAAGATTTTTCAGGCCCTATCTCGAGCAATATGATACAGTACTAATTCGGGTGAGAAAGTACTTGGACACTTAAGGTTTAAAACAAGCTATCTCTCAAATTTATCAACAGAATTCTAGTGAACTTGTATTAAACAACCGCTAACCTCAACTTTATCACTTTTTGATTTTCCTTCAAAGATTTTTCAACAAAATAAGAGCTGGGCTTAATTTTTTTTAATTTGTCCAATAAACACCTTTAATTAACCTTTCATTAAGACAGTGTAAATATCGTCTGTGAAAAACCTACCTAGGGGCCATTCGCGCGGGTGTGACGTAATAAACAGACTGTACAGAGTGGCTCATCATTATTTCAACTGAAATACAGTCTTAAATAATTGTTTAATTTCAATTGATGTGGATATATCTTTTTTACAACAAATGCTTAATAAAGTTACATCGTCAAATTATCTATCTAACTGAGCAGAAAACATTCTCTGAAAATCGTTAGTTATTGGGGTTTTTCTGTGACATTGTTAAGAGAGGTGTATAGATCACGAGGCAATGATTCGGTTTATGACGTCACAAAAAGGGCGTGTGACGAGTCATGCATTCATTGGTTTGCGGCCCATCAAAAGTGGCATTCAAAAACGGCTTTCATTACTAAACCTTTGACGCACTATACACTTTGTAATCAGACATTCATATATTCCAAAGAAAATAGTGAAATATGTTTGTGGTTATGTAAACTTTAAGCAAAGGTAGGTAGATACTCTACCTATCTGAATCAGTGTAGAGGCTCTAACTTCATTTGCTTGGATAAGCTAGGCTCTCTTTGTCTTGATGGCACTGAGACAGTACTCGGACACCGTCGGCTATATCCGGACAGTACTCGGACACCGTCGGCTATATCCGGACAGTACTCGGACACCGTCGGCTATATCCGGACAGTACTTGGACACCGTCGGCTATATCCAGACAGTACTCGGACACCGTCGGCTATATCCGGACAGTAGGGAGGCAGTAGCCGGAAAGTAAAATATTATTTAATAAATGCATATTATAACTAAGAAAATCGTCAGAGGCGGCAATTTAACAATCTAGTCTTGCATGTTATGTCTGTGGTCACAGGTTTCCATTAGGTTTACCGTTTGCTGGTAGCTTCACACTTGGATGCCATCAAGTACTATGTCTTTGAAAAAAGTATTATAAACAAGGATTTGTTTATTAAATAATAGAAAGGAGTCCCAGGGAAAAGAGAATTTGTATTTCCCGAATTTTTAGCAAGTTTGAATCAGAAATATTTTGTTAAATCCTTTACTTAATTTACAATAATTTTCACCAACATTTTCACTATGAATTTCACTCAAACTTAGATGTAGTTGTTTGTTATTTTGTTTGTAAATTGTCTTAAACATCTGACGACAGTAAAATCATTAATGATTCCAGTCATTCAAAATATTTTGTTTCAAGTATATTTATATGATTAATTGTAATTATTTTACCCTTGAGTTATCTCAGTTTGTACTTTGCTCTTTGGGCCTTAATTTATTTGAAAACTGAATCGAAAGCGTGGACGCCAATGCAAAATAGATTCCACACACCTTGATGGTTTTGTATAATTACTTAAGTTGGTTTTTGTACTAACTGTTTTTACGAACTAAAACCCTTTTGTAAAAGTTATTAATGTAAACTCTTATAATTAGGAGATAAATCCCTTCTGTTTTTTATTTTGGGGTTGTATGTCGTGCATTTTCACCCCTAAATTTAATTTCAAACCGAGCTTGCGAAACAATTAAGTAATTTCGTGACTATCTTCGGTATGTAATCTATTCATACAGATCCTGCGCAGTCAACCAATATTGAGCTGGTTTTGCAAACTGTTTGAAACATTAATAGCACATATGCAGTTAATGTCTGATAGTCACATGCTATTATCAATGTATTCTTAATTGTAGTAGAGCAAAGTTTAGACTGACAATTCGCCATGGCTATATTATTTGGATTTTCTGAGTGATAAACTGTAGCCATCGATATGTCCTCAAAACGACAATTTAAAAAAAATAAAATATTTTTATATTCAGCTTGAGTCATAGGTTATTGTTGCTGTGGATGGAGTTCTTGAGATTGATTACGGTTATTTCTAAACTGACTTAGAAATTTGTAAGTGACTGTTTTGTCCGACAGTAAATGAAAACACAACATGAAAACATTGAGCTCTGAATAAGGATTTTCCGAGGCAACTTTTTCAGATGCATCTGTTTTCATTTAACCATTAACTTACTCTCCCTCAAGTCTTTGTTTATTAGAATTTTACTCATGAAAGGTTGAAAAAAAAGATATCTGTCCGGGTACTGCCCTAATCCTCATTTTCTCAGTGGCAGTTACTTAGCTGGACAGCCTCAAATCATCAAATGCAGATAAATTATTGGAATTTCAAACAAAAGTACAAGAAAGCTTGTCACTTCCATCCAATGGACATTTGGTTTCTGGCCGGAATATGTTTTCAGGGAGTTTTGAGGGATACATTATCTAAAAACTTATTGTCTTTCTCCTTAACAGATATGTAAGAAAGTGTTGATCATGGCTATTATGTTTGGTTTTCGATCACTGCCAGTCTACCTTTGAATGTTATTTTGAGACTACGAGGTGCGTTGGTTGCAGAATGAATGGGGATTTTAACCATACATCTGTTCTAACAATAAATGCATTATTTGATCAATTATACATTATCAAGTAACACATGTCCGGGTACTGCCCAACATCCGTGTACTGCCACACCCACTCTACATTCATAGACAATTGGATTAGGGATGATATTCATTTCATATCATGATTTCTTTGTACATAAGTGAAAATTATTTGTCTGATCACAGATAAAAATCAATTAATAGTCTTTGCAAAGATGTCTAAAGAATTATTAACTCATTAGCAGATCTATACGATCTTTCTATTCATGAATGCAAACATGTTTTCATTAAAATATCTAAATACTAAATTATATGAATTGAAAGATAGACAATCGAAGTAAATATCACTATCCCTTTACTAGTTAGGCCTTTTTCTCCAGAAACAATCTCCATGCTTTATGAATATTCGGCCTGAGTAGAGGATTCCACAGGCAGTTCCAGTTGGTTTGATACTGGTCACCATGTTACACCCACTTGACATCGAAGAAACTGTATGACGGATTGTGCATACCTGTCTCACACTGTCACACCTGTCATCTTGCAGGCTAAGCCATGTTTTCAGCTACTGTTTGCCAATCATCCTCATCTTTTGGAAGTTGTGTTCCAAGGGGGGTAACTCTAATTTTAGAATGATATCTCATCTGACTGGTCTTTCCTTTCACCGACTCTCCGTAATTTAAGCTAAAAGTTTAAAAAAACATTGTGTGTTTTATCTTTTCTGTATATATATATTCCAAATCCGTTGTTTTGCTGTAATTTGTCTTTTGCATTATTGAAATTTTCAATGAAAAAATAAATAACTCAAAGGTTCCCTTAAATTTCAAGGTTTTAATTTATAAGAAACTTCAAACAGAACTATCGTGTGTCTTTGTTCGCTAGCAATTATAAAAGGTTTTAAATTCCAATTTAAACTGTAGTATACTTTATACCAGTTTAAATTTCACTCTTCAAACCTTTGTTATAAGTCACTGCACAAACACATTATTAAATCTATTCTTAAATGAGTGCCGTGCTACTAGAAACATATATTATTGGTGCTTTAATTTATTTGCTTTTGTCTGTTACAGTAAACAAAAATTCTATGAATTATATGAAAAAGTTAAAAGAATTAAAAATGCAACGTTTTTAATGATGTATCAAAAGGTCCACCTTATTTTATGTATGTTAAGTGAATACTCTATTTCATCTTATCATATTCAAAGTAAACCATAAACAAATTTAAGCCTAGCTAGTAAACCTAAACTAGGTATAAACTGATTTAATACAATTTTGCTAACAAAAATGCTATGATCTTAACTGTTGCTAGGCAATTTCTGAAGATCATATTTGAGTCGTTATCTAAATCCGTCCGAATTTCAGTTGAGTTGTTTTACAAGTAAGTTTATTAGAAAAAAAGATTCCCAGAAAATTTGAAAAAAAACAATAATAGTTTCGGATATATTATGATAATAAAATATCTTTACAGAAACAGAAGCACTTGTTCAAAATTGAAATTAATCAAATTTGCATCGATAAAAAGCTCATCCAAATATGGATGTTTGTTTTAAGAGTCCTATTATTAATCTTTAAAGAACGATTGACTTGTAATTGGCAACATTTGTTTTTCAAAAAGAAGTGTGCTCCAGAGATCTCATCGTTAGAAACAATCAGGTGTAAATGGTTGAAATATCACTCTTTACTGGTTTCAGGTGTTTCGAAAATCAACGCACTGGTCCTTGTTCTGATACAACTCATAAACTCGATTTCACTTGTGTTCATAACAGAATTGAATTTCATGTGATCACTGCCGTCAAGTTTAAACATTTTCAAAAATGTTTCAAGATCATGAAAAAAAACCACAATTAAAAGAAAATAGGCTTCAGACTCAACTGCATGACAAAATACGCCTCTTTCTGGACATAATACATACGAAATATGGTGCCGGTCAGCAGTCTTGTTTAAACAACCGGTAAGTTCGTAACCTATTACCGTTAACCCATCCTACATAATCCCAAAGTTCTGTGAACCACCTTTCCTCGTCTAATCTAATAAGAGATGGTTTAATACTTAATATTTTACTGTTAATTGAAGAACTTGGAGCCAACAGCGTGTCATGTAACTTCAACTGCTCACTTAATCTTACTAAATTAAACGCGAATGAACCCTTTCGAGTTACTGACCGCCGAAACACCTTATTGAGGAACCAACCATCTGACATAAGAAACTTGACAAAAAACGAAAACTCTCAATCTGCTGTTTATTGAGACACGTCTTCCATCCGAGTTCACCATGCATAGCACAATTAGACATAATACGTGGTATTCCAAAGAAGAAACCATCACTGTTTCTGTATATTAGTATTGCCAATTTGACGATGACTGTGTATTGCCCAAATTGGTCCACAATAGAATAACATTGGCTCGTATAGCACATCATATGCCATTTCTCCACACTGCCTATATTTTGAGATCAGGAATGACTAGCACTTTTAGCGATCTCCTTTACCGTAAACTTCATATCAAAGTGTTCCTCGAGCCATACACCTGAAGACTTATAAAAGTCGCTGTATGTTAAGACCATGTTACATTACTGAAACTGATAATTGATCTATCAGTGTTATTCCGTTTAAAATGTCGAATCTTCGTCTTATCTTCATTGATATCAAGACTCGAGCTGTTATACCAGCGATTCACCACGTCTAGCATCTGCTGTAGTTTGTCTTCACTTAGGGCAAGAAAGACTTTGTCGTCTGCATATATCAATATGCCATCACAGAGCTCATTCACACGTACACCACGTTCAGGTTTGTAATCTCCTCCGCCATGTTGTTGATGTAGATGGGAAAACAGAGTGGGGGACAGTGTACAGCCTTGCCTCACCCCTGTAGACACTTGGAAGAATGGCGTCATGTGGTTGTTGACAGGTACTGCACTGGAAGTGATCTAGTTGAGGTACTGTAAGGTAGAGGACACCTTCTCCTTAATTCCAGAACGTAGCAGCTTTAACCATAGGCAATCACAGTCAACATCGCCAAACGCTTTTCTCAGATCAAGCGTAAGTTTATTGCTTTGAATCAAGTCTGCCTTTTAGCAATGTATAGAAAGTGTATATGTAAGCAAATCAACATCGATTTTTTCGGAATCCGTTTTAAGAGTGTAACAGAATGTTATGCTTTAGCCATGATGAGACACGTTGATTGAGGACAAAAAGATCTTACAGGGAACGGTCATGGGTAAATGATACTATTCATCAAGTCAATAATTTTTTGATAAAATGTCGATATTTTTACCTAAAATATTGTGACCATGTTAAGTTAGCTGAAGTGAAATAATCAGTGTATACAGTGTTATGTATGCATTGATTCCTTTTGTAAAGCTAGGTTTATAATTCAGTTCTATGCATCTAACGAGCGTCGAATGTTCTTCCTGCATGACGCTATAATTATCATTTTGTTCTTCTAGACTTCTACTCCTTTGTCAATTCTCAATGTGGCCAAATCTTAAATGTAAATAACATGGTATTAAGAAATGTAACGTGGTAAAACGTGCCCTAAATCTTCATGCCAAAATATCAACAATTAGAGAAGTTGACAGTGCATGAGTGATTTTTCCAGCTTGGAATTTTGAATGTTCCAAGTGTTGTCCAACAGAAATAAAGGCCAAGTTTATAATCAATTGCTTGTGACCCGGTTCAACTAAGTTATGCAAAATGCTTTGTTGGAGAAGGGTAAAACTTTACTTACTGATGACTTTGTTGTGAAATAATTGAAAAAGAGTTTGGAAAACACAACAGTTTGTCACTGTCATGCAAGATCAAGAACATGTTCAGAGTTGGAAGTAATCTCATTTATTTTCACTTCTTTGAGACAAGTTTAGTTAATCAGACCACTGGAAGAAGAAACCATTGTACAAATCTGTTCAGCAGGTGGCCGCAGCCCAACTGAGCAACAAAGTGTACATTTAAACATACACACATACTTACATACATACATACACACATACATCATTTACTTAGTTATTAATAAGGTGATGCCTGGATCATACTAAGATCCAGCACAATTTGTGTTGACTGGATGCCGTGACCGACATCAACACCATCATCACATAGTAAACATACTGTCTGTACAAGTGGCAACATTATTATCACAATGTTGAGATAAAAAGAAAGTCTATTGTTGATAACCTGAATAAATCTACAAGACATGTAATTACTTACATACAATAACATTTTAAGAATGTACCTATTTCATAAAAACTATGCAGCAATAAAGACAACAAAATATCATGTACTCATTCAATTACAAAAATAGAGGTTACGGAAAAGCTAACAAAGAGTAAAGATGTGAGTCACCTAGATCCTTCTTCGACTTGTCTAATGGCTAGCCAGACAGAAAACAAGAATTACTGATATGATAAAAAGTATGTAAAATTAATTAGAGATATAAAAGTGATGGGTGTAAACTTAAACAAAATAAAATATAAATGAAAAATTTCCATAATAAAAATGGCTAAAACTGGTCCGCACAAACAAGCAAATCTATGCATATCTTACATCTAAAGTGATTATGGATACAACACTTATCATCGCTAGCAGAAGATTACATTGCAAAACTAATTAGTAGAATGGATTGCAAGATTCAATACAGATTTGATCAACACAGACAAGTTCAAATTCAAAACCAGAGGCAGTTTGGTTTATACAAACCTTTTTGATAGAACTTAAATGAATTAAAAGTCTACAACATGAAGAATTCTCAAATACAGAAATAATGCAGCAGTAAGAAAGAGATTAAAAGTAGACCTGTTGACTGTAACAGATATAAAAAATAGGGTATCTTCATTCTGTTACAAAATAATCTTTGAGTTACAAATATCTGCCCATGTTTCTGTCTATAAACTGGAGTGAGAAACAGGATAAATTCTGTTGATGAATAAATGTACTGGGGAATCCGGAGAAAGCAGTTGTTTTCTGTCATTCCCTAGGAATTAAGTTAGAACAGATTAATGTAACAGTAATGTTTGGTTAGCCCCAATTGCTGGAGGGTAAAACAGGAAGTGGAAAACGATCTCAATGACAGGAGGTGTACAGCCGATGTCCGCAAGATGTCCACAAGGGTCGCCGCGTGCAGCTGTGTGCTTGTATTGCATCAGCACACATTCTTTACCAACTACTCTTCACAAAAAGATAATATTACAGTGCATGCAGTGTTATACAAGAACTCATGACCCATATCGTGAAGCATAACAAGTATATAAACAAACAAAAGCAAATGTGCATGTTACTTTTGCTTAGCAACCATTTCATTACCTGTGTTATCATGAATCATTTGTGACATCATAGACTACTTGACTGTGATGTCATAGAGAAGAGAATTATTTACTGACGATTGGTAAACAGAACAAGAAGACATGGTCATCAACATCTCCTGCCAAATTTGTTTTCACTTTACCTAAAAACATTATCCAAAATCAGATTTTTATTCTCAATTTTGAAGCCACCCACCAAATTTGGTAATCCTATCTTAAATAATTTCTGAGAAATGCTGTCTCCTAAGAGGATATCCTTGGACTAAGTGCAATAACTCTGGCAAAAATAATTGCATGCATCTCATTTTTAAAATCCTTCAAGGCATTGATACACGGAAGCTATACACAAAATTTGGGGGCCCTCGTGGCGGCAGATAATAAAGTTTGTAATAGGAAAAGTATTACGCAAAAAATGTGTCATAAAACTTACAAATTTTATGCAGACTATAACCTCTGTTGATTTGAATATATATCATATTTTGTTTAAGTCAACTAAGGTAATTATTTGTATATATCTTAATGCTCTTATGACAAAAGCATACCAGATACACTAACAACTTAAATTAGCAAAACTAATCACTGATCCAACAACATATCACCTGGAAACCAATTTATCTTAGTGTGACAGCCTTGCTTCTAGAAAACAATAACCTCTCTCTGATGACACTCAAAGTGGGTTTCTCCTATTCAACATATTGCACACACAACCTGAAAGACCTCTCTGGTTTACAGAGCACATGTGTCCTTTCTCCAATGCTGTGATGGATAGAGATCATAAAGAGCGACAGAGAAAGATCATGACTTTCCAGGGCTTCGTAGCTTATAACTGACAATTTATAACAAACTAATAATAATAATTATTCATAATTCAATAATCATATCAAAGAGCTATATTGATATTCATATTTAATATACATTATGTTTATAATTCATTCTATTAATAACTATTTATTCACTACTCATATTGATAACTGACTAGCTCACTATTATTGCAACAAGAACAAGAACATTATCACAACACCATGCTAAGTCTCTTAGGTCACACAGCAAATAATAAACTTCAATATCACTTCTTTCCTTGTAATTGCACAGTCCACAGTATTTTTCACCACTATTCTACTCATTTGAATTATTGATTCAACTGACAGATTATTGCATGAGCAGAGCTTAACCTAAGAGACAACTCTATCCTTAATAAAACTTTGTACACATAAATAGTAGTTTGAAATAATGACTATATAAAATTCTTGCAAGACAACTCACTTACATCATAAACACATTGGACCATTCTAAATATCATTTACCTACCACATACCTACAACTATGCACTCAGGACAATCACTCAGCCAATGCGATGCTGTGCATGGAATGCATGTACAGATATGTGGACCAGAAATGGAAAGTGCAATCTTCTTTAAAGGACAGACACATGAGCAAAGTGGAAGCCAATTCCTCTACAACTCAAGTTATTGATAATGTACTTTTATCTTTTACATGGTCAGACAGACAGATCAGACAGATATCTTAAAGTTGCGAGACTCTACCTTGAAATAGCTTAAGATAGCAAGTGAGTATTGTGACACTGCCTGGTTAGAGGAGCAAGGGGTGTGTCAGTGCACAATTACTCTTGCCTCCGATGTGTCTCAAGCAACATTTTTAATTATTTATTGAGTTCATTTTTAATAAACTTATTTCAAAAAGAAAGTTGACAATTTGTCTATGTTTACTCCTGAAATAAAAAACAACCATGAAAATCTGAAACTTCAGAACAAATCCAATATGGATCTTGCAGGGAAAATACAATCTGCAAAATATTTTCTACTGTCAAAATCTGAATTCATCTCTATGATTAAAATTGAAACATCCAGACTCATAATGTATAGACTGTAGTATGAAGACACTGTTCTCTATATTGTGAAGACCTGGATTGCATAGACAGTGAAACAGGACCCAGATTTTTAAGCTCTCCTGGCATTAAAATAGTTGCAAGTACCATCGATTAACATTGGACTATGACTATCTTAGCACTAAGATAGATTCGAAAATCTAGGTCGTGATCTTTATCATGGTCTCTCAATCGAGTATGACATGCAAGAAACAGAATCAGCAGCTTTCATATTACTTGAAAGGATTTACGAAATACAGGGTACAGTGTCTGTTCACATATGATATATTCCTAATTGGCAGACATCATTAAGTCAAAATAAAAAAAGTTTTGAATCAAATATAATCCTCATATCAATGTCACAACAAATAATAAGAAACAAAAATAGCTATTGTCGGGAGCTGATTGATGGGACACATTTAATAATATGCTACATTATTACAAAACATAATAAAAAATAAATTAAAAATCATTGTGGATATATTATACAAAATAAAATAAAACTAAATCAGAATAAATCTCCGATTTTGCATGAAGCAAGACTGAATCTGTATGCCTTAGGTAAAAGGGACACACAAGATGATTGCTTGACTTCAGTGCATCAGAAACAAGAGAAGTTTAAAAAGAAATTGGTCAACACTGTTTAACAAATTTTAACATATTCCAGATCTCAACCTTCCTTTATGATTTTCATGTTGAAACATGGAGAAGTACATGCATCATTAATAACACCAACATAATGTGTTCTTCACATGAATCTATAGATTATTAACCAAACTTATTTCTGCTCCACTTTCAATTAAAGATACCAGTTTGTCTATTATTCAAGTCATTATAGACTTTCAATGAGTATTGTTGCTCCCTTTTTTCATGATACTGTCAACTTATCAAAACACATAGTGTTTTACTGTGGTGAGCTCCCGCCACATATTCTCAGCTTGTTCTGAAAACACCCAAGGTAATGGCTACGATGAATATTCAGACAAAAGCATGTACATACTTCACAAACTGCTCACAAGTAAGCATGCAGATGCTGTCAAAATGATGTAAGTTGCTAAGGAAACGTGTCATATCAACATGCACATGCTTCAAAGTATACAAACAGGTGATATAAGCATATGATGTGCTGAATTAGAGCGAGTAGAACAGAAACACTAAACTGAATTGAAAGAAATTCTGTTGGTCTACAACTGGTTTGGACCAGAGACAGCTTATGTTACAGCATCTTTACAGAAAACATAATTTTTGGCATTCTGGTAAAAAATTGTTTGGTAACAGAGGATCTGCTGTTATTAATATAAACTTAACAACCAACTGTAACATTTTTTCATATGTTGACTTATTTCAGAAAACAATATCAATGTGGGTGAGTTTAAATACTGTAAATCTTCAAGATTTTAAGTAACTTCTGCTGTAAAATACTGAGCTTACTCTTTACATTTTATCAAAAAAATAAAGTAACAAGTTACATCTTCAAACACAATTTCCATTACAGAATCTTTCAGTATTTACAAATCTCATGACAGAGTCAAGGAAGCTGAGAAGCAACTGTCGCAGGCCATTCCCTGAAAAACTGGGTGCTTGTACCCAAGAGGTTTCCGGCTAGGAAAGTATGTATATGCTTTGACTGGCATGTAAGGCACAAAGGGTAGATGCAGTTCATTCTCCTCAAGAAGACTCACTGGCAATTCAAACAGTGTCTACAGCAACAACGTCCACTTGTATGACCGCAGCAATTCTTGGACAACATTCTCATGAACAGTGTGACAGACATTATCATTGACCCACACGCAACGTGTTGTGTAAACCCCCCAATGGAGTGGTGTGAATGCAAAGATGAAGAATGGCACCAATGGGGTAATACAAGACACCTCATCAAAGTGTAAAGTGACATATATCGCAGACTAGAGACACCGTGTCATCACCTCCGACTAGACGAGGCGGCAGAGGCTGATGACTGCTGGGAAGCGTTCCTCTGCTCCTCCTCGGTTGGCTCAGGGATGACGGCCTGGAGCGCTGCTGGTGTCAGCCATTCTTTTGGTATTGCTTTTTCAATGAAGGGGATGCAGGAACTCATGTAGGCGAGTCGGTTCACCCAGCTCGGAAGCTCCTTGCCACATATAATCTGAATTGTAAGTCACCTCACCTTAATATTTCAAAATCATCATGTACACTAGAACTCATTCCCAATAATCCATGGTAATGGTTCTGAAAATTATCCACTTGTACCCTGTATCCATTGCAGGTTTGACTCAATAATTCAATTAACTCACTTTGCTGGAATTTCATCCAATAAGCTGTCTTCACTAGGATGTCCAGCATACTAATGATATTGCTTCTAACATCACAAACTTTTGCTTCGTCAGTAGAGTAAAGGCATCAAAAGAAATAAACTTTGATATTGTGAGTTACTAGTTTAGCATGAAAAAGCAGACTCCTGTTCGGGAAAACGAATTGGAACAAACCTCTAAAATAATCTTTGCTGTCAAGGTTTTTCCTTGACTCTATACCTGTATGTTTTGTGTGTAAGATAATTCAAAATATCTTTCAGAAACTTTATCATTTCATGCATAGGTAACATACAAAACTTTCCAGGGATAAGTTAACAGGTTTAGCCTACAATGGATCCCGGGCAGAAGTGGAGAATTTAGAAACATTTACCATTGAATATCAAGGTTGATTAAGAAACCATCAGCTACTTATGGAAACTTACTGAGTTTCACTGGAAACATTACAAACGCAACCTAATAGACGTATAGATTAGATTTTAGATTATTTCAAGTTTCTCAAAATAATTTGACAACATTTGACACAATCTTATGCCAACACTCACCTACACAAAGCACCCTGGAGTTTAAAAATCTTTTAAATGTCATTAAGTTATGGACTTACAGCTCTTTTTTGCAATATGTCAAAGAGTTTTGTCTTGAAGTCAAGCCAATGTTGTAAGATGATTGCTTAAAAGAGGAGCCAAGTAACAGATGTTCCCTTTTGCTTATCAAAGAAAGAATTAAGAATGTCAGTGACCTTTGATTTATAGATTTTTAAACCACTGGCACCTAATATTTAACTTTCAACTCACCTGTGTAAGAGACTGAGTGAAGTGATTGCAGTTTTTGTTGAGTAGATGGTACTGGTCCCCACGGAACTCCTTGCCCAACTGTTCCACGATCTTCCTGATCTCATCAGCAGTGAAGTCTGTGTAGCCCAGCACGATGGACTCCCTGCAACAAAACAACAGCAAATTAAAAATTCTAGTAATGTCTAGCTAGATCAAAGGCATCACTAATCCTTTACCCTCTTGATCTATAATAAACTATTATACAATACAGATGTAGCCTTTTTTTTTCAAAAACATTCTTACTATGAAAGTTACTTACACAACAAACAAGATTAAAATATATTTAGGGAATAGTGGTGAAGTTGACTTACTTGAATTTAAACTGTTCCCCAAGATCATCAGAATCCTTGGGCGCAATTTCAAAAACCCCAGAAAATGGAAACGGGTGTCCACCGTAAGCATATTCTATATTCAGAAATAAAACAATTGTTTGAAGATTTATTTTAAAAATAAATGGTAACATATTGATGTTATTGTTCGTTTCAAAGTAAAAGCCATATATCAAAGAGATATAGAGAGTCTTGCACAAAATTGATACTGCTTTGAAAAAAGCCAAAATATCATTATCATTCTGATTTAAGTTTAAATGAACTCACTTCATTTGAATTATCATCCCAAATTACGAATAAATAATTTTCATGTGTCTGATGCTATTGAAGCAAATGGCTCCTGAAGTTACATATACAATAGTTATAAGACTTTTTCAATACTACCAGCCAATAGTTATATTATTATCTGGTTTGGTAAAGATTCAAAATTATGTTTAATACATTTGTGCATGTCACTATCTACTTTTTATTAATCACAAATCATGTTATAACCACTTTATTGTCACTAAACCAATGAGACTAAAATTTGAGGTAAACTCTTAATTCTTAATGAAATAACGGTATTTACAAAATTTGTCATATTTGATTCCAACAACATACCCTTTGTCACATTAAAATGCCCGGTCAAAAAGGGTGTACATATTTTTTAAGCAAAAGAAAGGTAAACAGGATGGTTCAGTGCAGAATCATTGTTATAAATGTTAGAGGGTGAGATAAAAGCATTCCCACTAGCTTAAGTCAGAGGGATATCTCTTTGGCTGCATGAGATGAGTGTCTGATGCTCAACCGTAGATCCCAGGTTCAAATCCTGCTGGACTCGCAAAATCAGTGTATAACCATCAGACCACATAATCTAAAATGCTCATAATATTATGCAGCATAAAGGGCAGAGGATTCTCTACGAAAAATCAGAGAATTAGTTGCAAAATATAGTTGTGCTCACTGGCCACAGATTGTTTGTCTTAAGCATACTGAGATATGTTTTCAAAAATTCTGAAAGTTTTCCTAATATGAGTTTTCTATTAAAGGCATAGTTCTTCCCATATCTTTACTATTACTTCTCTTTTTAGAAATAACCATTACCTGTTCCATACACTTGGATACCAGAGTGAAAGACTCCTATCCCAAGTGATGATGTGTATTCATTTATCCAGTACTGAAAGTAGAAATATCAATATTGAGCTTGACTATAATGATACTGCGGCTATACATTTTATATGCAATGGTAACAAATTGAAGCTTAAAGTTAGTAACAGAGAAAATAATGACCTTACAGACACATTCCCGATTAGGTACAACTATAGAATTGGTTCGCCAGGCATTTTCATAATTACTATTCATACCTTTATGTCTATGTATTCTTCTATATAACATCTTCAATATTATTTCCCATTCACTTGTAGGCTCAGGCTCAGGGTTTAGGGTTTGTGTTACTGTTAGGGTTAGGGTTTGCATTAGGTTTAGGATATACATTCTAGGTGGCGAACCAATTCTATAGTTGCTTCCTCGATTATGGTTGCGCATTATTGATCACTTGATATAAAAGGAGAGGTTCAATATTGTCAGAACTAAATAGATTCATGATGTGGATCATGAAATCGAACATTGATTTCGAAATGAAAGTTTCTAAAAACATCTCCTGTAACAGAAGATACCTACCATGTCGTACACATTCACAATGACTGGCTCCTGGGCCATTGCGGTGCACACGACTTTCGCTTTGAAAGCCAGCGGAACGGTTGTGCATCAATGGAAATATGTACTGGTTGACAACCAATGGGGTCAAACCTAAGGTGGTACTGAACAACTTTGGTAAACACAAATGAGATAATTAGGTATCCCCTAAGTGAGGTCACTACCAATAATAATGAAGAAAACAGATCTGTCAAAAGCAGACGGAACCAAAACAATTGGTTTCTGGAAATCGGTTTGATGTGGTCCGAAGCATGTCTATTTCCGAAATTGTAAGAACATAAGATCATACAATCACATAGGTATCAAATCTTCCAAAATAAATGTGACATGGATGAGTAATATTGGTGAACAATAAAAAAGTGAGAAATTGTCTACTGTGGGAGTTTGCACAGGAAAGTGGACAACGTCATTTCCAGCCTCTGAGTAATCATACTACTTTCGTAACCAACAATTATATATCTGATTATTAACGTAATTCTAAAAATCCTTTCTGTGTTTTTTTTAATCATTTACTTAAAATAACAATTTAAATATAAATATTTTTATTGATAATTTTTTTAATTTTCGTTTTTCTCGAAAAGCTTGTTTGAACATCGTACTAATTATTTATATACCATCTTTAACAATAAGGAGTCGGAAAAATAACGTTTCTTGTACATAAATTAGTGACGTTTTTCACATGACCTCAGTCATGGCTCTTTCCCAGACCTTCAGAATATTCTGGTCCTCTAGAAATATCCAGAAATGTCAACTGCAATTACTTGTTCGAAACTTTCATAAGAACAGGGTATGATTTTTAGCAAATTTAAGCAATAAGGCCCATGGATTATTTTGATTTTTACTGCAAGAACTGAGTGGTAGGCTAGGCCTAGATAACATTAAGTCTTAACTTCTGTTTCATTTAAGTGTATTTCAAAAGCTTTAATTGATCCAATACTTTAAAACAATTTTGCTTTCTTTTGAGTTTAATGTTTATTATATTTTTAGGTTAATAGATTAAGTATTTATATGCACCTGATCACATTGACATCGTATCATTATTTATATTTATAAATGTGACAAAAAATTTTATTAAGCTATGAGATAAGAATTATTACTTTACCGTTGAAGAAACCGCCGTTTATAAATCTACCATGTTATTACACATTGTGTTATAACATCGCGTGCTGACTGACGTCACATGACGTCACAATCTTTAAGTATGACGTCACAATGTAAACGGTGCGGCAGCAATGGTAATCTCGGTGATTTTAATGGTTTTTATTTGTTTACCAGTAATAAATAAAATACTAAACTCAGTCCCATTTAATAAAATTTTTATGAAACTCGTGAATGGTATCGGTATATAACTCGCTTTCGCTCGTTAAATACCAAACCATTTACTCGTTTCATAAAAATGTTATTAAACAGGATGTCGTTTAGTATTCTCTATATATGATACATGTATTGTAATGATGAAAATTTGCGTAAATTGAAAATCGAATATTCTAATCTAAATTTTAAGCTCATCAGGCCAAATGTGTTTTATATTGTGGCAGAATCTGTAGTCTGTAGTTGTTTGTAAACCTCACATGTTTAACGTCTGAAGAACAGCTACACTCTTAAACCTGAATTTTTGTGGAGAGATACCATGCACTTAGGGAACTAAATTTGTACATTTGCACCTGACGACTTCTCCTCCAACAATAACTGACATAGGAAGCTCATATTTTAGAATGATATCTTTGATATTTGGATACCTATGTTTGTTCACTTGGTCTTGACCTTTCTTCGGTCGAGGCAGGGTGTCTACCCATAATCCTTTTGTCAACTTCTTCTCAGAAACCAGTAAAGCTAGGAAGCTCAAATTTTGATGATATCTGCTTATCATCTTTGTAGAATGGATTTATAAGTTTCATTGTAAACTCTTAAAATGTGGGCTTTGCTGAGGTGCAAAATAAGAGTGGTTTCCTCTTTAAAGACTTTTATGTAAGCTGTTAAGTTCAGTCAATATTGTGTAGTTATCCGTTTCAAAAGAGCCAGATATTTATATCTGCAGCAGAAATGATAACCAAAATAAAGCCCCTTCAGGTACCATCTGATTATCCTACGCTATTCTATGCTACACTCAAGTCAGGACTGCTGGAATACAAACTTATTGGACTAGATTTGTTTGAGTGTTTATGGAGTTAAAGAGGTTGGCAACAGTGAGTGAGACTTTATGGGGAGAGGTAATACCTGGTGTTACTTGGTTGGGGGAATAAAGGGTGAGTGAGGGCAGTTATCAGTATCAAGAGGGAGGAATGAGCAAAGGCACAATGAAAGAAATTTGAAGGGGGTGGTTAGATATTTTGCTTATTTTAAGCATTGCTACTACTTTTTAATCTCCGTTTTGTGGTCTAAGAAAATTTTCAAAGAGCAGGGAATATAACTGTAGCTTTCTGTTTGTAAGATATTTAGTAACATGTAAGCTGAAGAATATGAGAATAATCCTTCTCTCCAGGTGTTGACATCCCAGAACATAACATTTGAAGAGAAGCCTGAGTTCCCCGGTTCCAGGTCCCAGTATGTGCACAAACTGGAATTCCTCAACCCCGAACTCCAGGAGGGTATTCCAGTTTATCGGGTCATGGCCAGAGACGGGAAAATCATTGAGGAATCTCAGGATCCAAAGGTTGGCTCTGTTTACATTAATTAGATGAAGGATAGATCATAACCATCGTTTGTCAACAAGACTATATATTATTAATGCAACAACATGTGTAGCCATAGATATTTTTTTATGTTAAATATCAGTCTTATGAATTTTTAACAGCCTTTTTTTCTACTAAACAGAAGACTTTAATGTTGGGATCTCAACGTTACTTGTTGCTGTTTCAAACTTATGACATTTCGATAACATAATCCTTAATCATTGAACCCCAAAAACAAAAGTACAGTGAAAAGCAAGCTATGGGGATAGGGGCGCAACGACACAGGAGAGTTACAATACGTCACGTATCTCAATATTTGGGTCTTGATACGATATGTATCTCGATATTGTATCGTAGAGGATCTAATGAGATACATCGGAACATCGGTGAATCGTTTCACCCTTGGAGAGATGTCTGATTTAACAATAATCAACTTTTTGCCATTCAGTTGTAGTATAAGTTGATAATTGGACCTCATTTGGGTCATTACTTCGTTCTGTAGACTCTTGATAATTGGACCTGGTATGAATAAAAAAATACCGGCTTCCAAAAACTAATTGAGAGTTATATTGTTTTATGGTGTAAAAAATGTTTTTCAAGTAATGTAAAAGCTCCAGTCCTATTGGTTTATTAATTTCTGTAATATATCTTTAAGTTACCTAAACTATGTTTTTGCAGCTGGACAAGGACACAGTACTGAAGATGTACCGAGATATGACCCTGCTCAACACCATGGATCGGGTCTTGTATGAATCCCAGCGCCAGGGTCGTATATCCTTCTACATGACCAACTATGGGGAGGAGGGGACCCACATCGGTTCCGCTGCTGCGCTTGACCCCCGCGATCTTGTCTTTGGGCAGTACAGAGAAGCAGGTAAATATAAAAATGTTTGGCATTAGCAGAAAATCACATCTCTTTTACTCAAATTTCTACCTGCAGGCATATTATTTCATGAGAATAGTAGCTAGTGTTACATGAATTTTTGTTCATGAGCTGTTATTGTTTTGTTAGAAAGACGCAAATTGCATTATGTAAAGAAATATTTGGCAGATTATATATGTAAAATGGACATATTGAGCAGATGTTTCATTGTGATACTTAGAAGTTCTTCATTGACAAGGTTATGGTTTAAACATATTTATTCATGAAAATGTACAGTTCTTGAATTGATTGGCCAACACATTCCTGGTGCTTATTTTATGGCAGCTGATAAAAAATGAAAAATTATGATGGATTATAAATAATTGATATGTATACCAATCTACACAAGGAATTGATGTATCTGATGTTTGTACAGGAGTGTTGATGTGGCGCGGTTTCACACTCGACCAGTTTATGGACCAGTGTTATGGGAACTCTGGAGATGCGGGTAAAGGGAGACAAATGCCAGTTCACTATGGGTCTCGTGACCTCAACTTCATCACAATTTCATCACCCCTGGCCACTCAGATGCCACAAGGTAACGAATTTTATTCTTGATTTATACATAAATCATGGGTGATATTTTAAAACAATATTATTCCATTTGAAACATTTCACGATAGTTTATTTCTCTTCTCACAAAAAAATTACTTTTGACAAACATTAATTTTAAGTGTTGATTAACCATTCTAAAGAAAAAGACACATTTAAAATAGAAAAAACCTCATCATCATACAAATATTACCAGATTCTTTTGTTGGGACTTTTAGGAATGAATATTGATCAAATATGCTTGAATGAGTTTATATTTTCTTTTGGAATCAGTGTTTAATGAAATTACAGTTAAAGAGTCACTGATTATTCTTACTCCAAGTGTTCCCTATGTGACAGCATCTGGCGCAGCCTACTCGTTCAAGCTTAAGAAGAATGATCTGTGTGTGATGTGTTACTTCGGCGAGGGAGCGGCCTCCGAGGGTGATGCCCACGCAGCGTTTAACTTCGCTGCTGTCCTTGATTGCCCTATCATTTTCTTCTGGTGAGAACAGATGTGTTTATAGTACTTTGTGAATCCTGTTAACCCATTTCCTGCTAATGCAGTAACACGTATATTACTACTAGGCATGATAAAATCAGATTAATCACATTCTAATGTGATTGTTGGAAGACTCTTATTCAAGAATATTTATGGAAGTGTTGAAAAACTGCAATAGGCAAGGCTTATTCACTTACTCCAATGATAATGACCCATGAAAGAATTTCTCAAACCAGTCTGACAATGAAGATGTAAAGAGACTATTGACAAATTCTTGAGATATTGTATTAACCTATACAAATTCTTATTCTCCTTTCAGTCGAAACAATGGTTACGCAATTTCTACTCCAACGAAAGATCAATACAAAGGAGATGGAATCGGTTTGTTTACTAAAACTTTTTTCTTATCTGAAAACTTAAGTTTTATATAATTAAAGTTATCAACTACCATCTACAAGCGTCTTTAAATTTTGTAATTACTTATAAGATAAAAAAAGTTATTCTCATCTTGATTCATATGAAATGTCAAGTGTTGACTTCACAGCGGCCCGTGGAGCCGGGTATGGAATGTCTACTGTGCGAGTGGATGGCAACGACACTTTTGCCGTGTACAATGCAACTAAACACGCCCGAGAGATGGCGATATCTCAGAGTCGCCCAGTTCTCATTGAGGCCATGACTTACAGGTGAGTGGAGATCCTACGACACTAGATGAAAGGAAATAATTTCTATATTGATACACTGACATATGCTCAAAAAATCATCTATGATCTGATTTATATTGTTTGGCTTGGATGAACATTACTAACAGATTAGTAGTGTTGAAGATTCTTTTGTAAAGCTTTTTATAGTAACACTTAAACTTGGGTTGATTACAGGATTGGACACCACAGCACGTCTGATGACAGTTCCGCCTACCGGTCAGTTGACGAAGTGAGTTACTGGGACAAGCAGGACAACCCAATCTCTCGTCTGCGCAACTACATGGTTAACCAGGGCTACTGGTCCGAGGACCAAGAAAAAGAATGGAAGCTTGAATCCCGCAAAATGGTCAGTCTTCGATTTTATTCTTCAAAGCGATTTAGTAGTTTATCATTTATAATTAAATCATTTGCTATTCCTAACTGTATCATTTTGTGGATTAGATATATAGTTACTATCTTACATCAATTCCATTGGCTTCCCATTGGGTAAGTGCTGCCGACGGATAAGCTTGATTAAATTCTTTGACACCTCTAAAAATGTCTGCTTTTATTTATCAAATCAAGTTAACTGTTCTTGAATAAGTTCTGAATCAATAAATATATAAAATTAATTGAGGTTAAATTAAAATGTCTCAAATAAAGTATGAATACAGTATTGAGAAACAGAAAAAGGTAACATACAAAATGATACAATGTAACAGTTCAGTACTAAAGAAATTTTTGTAAAAAAACATGTCTCATTGACCAAATAATTTCAGTCAATTTGCGTCAGATCTGAATATGTCCATAATCAAAGTTGGTTCTATTCTAGGTAATGAAAAGTTTTGCGGCGGCAGAGAACCGGAAGAAGCCAAACCCGGAGGAGTTGTTTAGAGATGTGTACAAGGAGCTCACCCCTCAACTGCGCAGCCAGATGGAGGAAATGAAACACCATGTTAAGCAGTATAAGGAACACTACCCTCTCGAACACCACGAGAAAATGTCTTAGTTAGACTTCAAGATGCACAGCAGGAGGAATCTTCAGATATAAACAACAAGGCAAAAATTAGAAAATGAATTCACTGGTTATATTTATGGTTCAAGGTATCTTTTCTTAATGAATGGACCCACAAAAAATTGTTTTAGTACATCACATAATTTCTAAAAGTTAAGCCATTGTTGGTAGTTGATTGTTTATATAGAGTAATCAAGTCATCTAAATTTAAACCTAGTCGGGAAAAGTTTTGTATTTCAGGGACCTATTACCTAAATATTAAATCATTTAACTTTTATATCAAAAAAACATGCCTACTAGAGAAAATCATCTCAAATTCAGTAAAAAAACAGAATTGAAAATTTAAAGTGGTTTTACACTGCGTCACAATATTCAGAGAGTATTCTCCTACTCGAGAAAAATTTATTTTCATGAATGTCTCAATAGCGGGTAAAACATGTACAATTTTTTTGTATTAAAAGGCCCTGGTGTGATATAGTTTCTAACATTCAGCCCTCGTTGACCAAGGCAGATAACTCTGAATGTCTTTAGATATTACAGGTGTACAATGTTTATTGCTGTGTTACTCTGTCAACATTTAAGAAGAATTTTTTAACATTTATCAAGCAATCGGGTTTCTCACAACCATCAGATATTTGAATCTCAGATGTTTTATTTTTGTGATTGAAGAACAGCAGCATTAGATTTTGCCATTTAATACAGAAAAGAGAAGGAATTGTCATCAAGGAATCTCAATGTGTGCTCCGGTAATTGTTACACTTTTAAAAATATTACTTACTACTACTTGATTTTTAAGTATCATGTATTGAAAGTGAATTTTTATATCTTAGCACATATCTTAGACAGTGTAGTTGAATATCTGATGAAATGAATACACTTACATTGTAGTTAAATAATGTGTTTGATTTTCACAGGAAGGTTCTTGTTATACTCGTCATAGTATTATTGTGTGTGGGTTTTTTTGTCGGTTGAAATCACACAGATCTGTACGTGTCAGAGTGAGTGCTATTTATTTACCTAACAGAAGTGAGCAGGTTCCTAAAAGTTTTATATGTCAAAAAGTGATAAATGTTCGGGGAAAAACCCCTTGTCCTCAACCATTTAAAGTTAAAAATACTTTTTACGTATGTTTGTTTGTATGACATGGTTTGGTAGTGTCTCCAAGTCAACCTTTACCAGCAGGCCCTGGACACTGGGTAGCTTATATTTGGGAAGTGTTGGATTTGGTTATCTCCCTTTGCTTTATATGATGCTTTTTATTAACGGATGAACATCTTGAAATTGGTAAAAGGGTTTCACACAAAATTTTATTCAGTATTATTCATAAAAGTTAGTAACTGTTTTATGTTTTTGTAGTTAACTGCATTTGCATCATTATGAATATGAAACAGAGACATTAACATAAGATAGTTACTTTATTTTGGATTTTCAATAGATAACCATTTAATGAGTTGTTTTTTTAAAAAAAAAAATTAATCTTGATTTCCTGAAATAGGTTATATTTATAAAGGTATATAGTATGTACTTGACATGAAGAGTCACGAGACTTATGTCTGTGCATGGCAGTGTGTGTAAATACTTGTATATTCTTGTGCTGAGAAAGGTATTGACAGTTTGATGAATGTGAATAAATAATAATTAGAATCTCAGAATTCATGTCAGCTGCACTCGCATGATCACTGTTTAGTACCACAACTTTAAAGTGGTTATGATATTACCACAATATTGACAATATTGAATTTGTTCCATGATAAAAGATCTTAACAGGATACATGAATTTTAAAAGGGGAAGTCCCTATAAAAACCCTCCACCCACTGCATCTGCCACTTGAAATTATATCCCAATTTGTAATGTGAAACGATGTCGGGAAGATTCCTCTTCATGTACTACGGTTGGAAACAGAATTGATATTTTGCAGAGAGAATTGAAGATGAGAAAAGCAAGTTCATACTGTAAGCTTTAATCGCACATGATGACAGGTTGACACCGATAGAAAACGGTAAACACATCTACATGTCAAAAATAGCAACCAGCTATCACTTACAATGGGTGGAGCCCCCAATTGGTGTCATATCAAGCGTTTATTTAGTTCATGCATCACATGCGTAGATAACCCCCCTTCCCCCTTTTTAACAGGCTGGAAATTATTTTTAAGCACCAAAATCGAAATCTCTCTGAGTGTTATGTCAATCATAATGATATTTTTGAGCCGCGAAGTATTTAGCTGCCTACGTCTGTCCGTTCAGCCGTCGCGATACCTCATGAGGCGATGGATAAAGAATCTTCAATTTTGGTACGAGTCCTTATTATATGGGGAATACGCGTACACCAGTCGATTTGGGTGACATTGGCATGTTTCCAAATTCAAGACTTCGACAGTTGTATTTTATAAACAAAAGTTGTTAGAGGATATCTCAAGAAAAGCTGCATACAGAGTCACAGACTTGAGACGAGGAATACCCAGACACCATTCACTATTGCGATATTTTAGAGGTCACTCCGAAACTTTGACCAGTTTGTTTAAATGTCTGAAATGTGCCTTTTCCTTTTTTTTTTTTATTTTTACTTCATTTGGGTAACAATGATGTAATATTTTTTTTCTACAGCTCATTAATGTCGCGTTTTAAGAACAAGTCAACACAATTGAAAGTAGAATGGTTGAGTGAGTTATTGTTTAACGCCGCTTGGGCAATATTTCATCCATTAGCGGCGTGAAAGTGGAAATTGATCATTTAGGATAATGGGCATGAGGCCCAGATCCTGCTTTTATGCTTTTGGCGAACTTCGTATTAATTACTTTTCTATAAAGACTCTAACATTTGAATCAAACATAAGAAGCTTTGGTTTGCAATGTGTCCACCGTTTCAGCTCGTTTTTTGATTGCGTCGGGAGACACGATCACGTTTGTGACAAATACTAGTTGGGTTTTGCCCTGAAACAAACACCTAAAATATACCAACATATCTCAGATCAAGAGAAAAGAAATTAACTACAAGGGTAATCAAGAGGCGACGTTCCGTAAATCGTCATATATACTATATTATGACGAATTATGTCTTGAAATACTAAATTCTTCAAAAAAAGAAACTTGACATTCATGCAAAATTGATTTTTTTTCGAAACGGGTCAATTTCTTTCATGATACATACCTGTTATTTAAAGAAAGGCTTGCTCAAGAGTGTAAATTTACCTAAAACAATGGCCCAAAAAGTTTACGTTGTGTTCAGGGACGAGAACGAGCGATTCGTCCAAATGCATTTTCTGCCAAAGCACGTGCAGCATGGGATCATGAAGGTTTACGTGCAGACACGTCTGCTTTAGGGGTATTAAAAGCCATATCAGCCGCAGTTCATTCAGACTACACAGCATCGGTACAGCGACCTGAAGAATGAAGACTGAACAGAACGCAACGCAGCAACGCTATTGGCAGACTGCATGCAGGAGCGACGCAGCGAGATTTTGAAATACACTTTGGCGTGTGCAGACAGACCATCACTTCATTGTGGACCCGTTTCAACACCCGAAACAGCGTAGGCCAAGGTCAGGCAGACCAAGGTTGACTACTCGGGCCCAAGATCGGTACATCCGACTGCTCCACCTTCGAGAACGCACCATGACAGCAACGTCAACAACAACAACGCAGATACCAGGCCTGCGTCGAATTTCCGACCAAACCGTACGCAACAGGCTGAGAGAGGCTGGACCTTTTCCACGACGACCGGTTCGACGTCCCGTTTTAACGCAACGTTATCTGGCGGAACGTCTCAAGTGGTGTCAACAGAGGATGAGATGGGGACGTGCAAGGTGGAGAACCGTTCTCTTCACTGATGAGTCCCGTTTTCTGCTTCGACGAAGTGATGGACGAGCACGTGTATACCGACGTCGTGGAGAACGTTATGCTGCCAACTGTGTTCAGGAGGTTGTCCCATTTGGAGGTGGGAGTGTCATGGTGTGGGCCGGGATTCGTCACGGTGTTTGGACACCCCTTGTGCATGTTGTGGGTAACCTCACAGGAGTACGGTATAGGGACTTTATCCTTCAGCCATACGTTATTCCTCACGTCAACGTCCATGGTGGTCTCTTTCAGCAGGACAATGCTCGACCACATGTTGCACGTGTTTGTCAAGACTTTTTACAGTGTAACAATGTCCAGACATTGCCATGGCCAGCCAGGTCACCAGATTTGTCACCAATTGAGCATCTCTGGGATGAACTGGATCGACGCGTGCGCAGTAGGAATCCACCACCCCAAACACTTCAGGACTTCTTGCAGCACGAATGGCAGAACATTCCACAGGCTGTGATTGACAACTTGATTGCATCCATGGGTCGTCGGTGCCAAGCAATAATCAATGCCAGTGATGGCCATACCCGATACTGACATTCGTGCACCCCTGTGATGTTGAAACACTTGTGCACCTGTACATTTTAAGATCATGCTTATTCTGAATCAAATTTACTGAACAGAGATCTTCAAACAGCGTTTTAGAGTTTCATTTCAATGTTTAACTTGCATCTGTGGTCTATATATTGAACTTTGAAAGTCAGTGTCAAGTTTCTTTTTTTGAAGAGTTTATTAACAGTGAGTGAGACGTTCATGGAACTAAGTGAACCAGCAGAGCTTTATCACATGCAAAGCTCAGATATATCATGAACATTTTGAAGATCTTTAGATTATGACCCCTTTTGCAAAGTACTTCCAAACCAAATTTCAGGTTTGGGGACACAGTATTTCTGGAGGAGAAGTCGAAACAGTGAAAAGTTTACAGACGCTAACTGAGAGAAGGATGAGGGCCCGTGTCATAAGCCAATCTGGCCAAGTTCTAACTATCTTAATTAGATGTTTGTATTTTTCGTCAATCTCAAAGAACGCCAAGGTATCGATGTCACCCTCCACGTATCTAAATAACATTTCATAACGATATATTATAAGAATAAATTTTTGTGTGAAAATGTTCCAATATCCTAAATGTAAATATTAGAACATATATGAATCAGTGAGTTAAGAAAGAGCTACCGCCCCCTCAAAGCAATGGGACCACAATGATCAAGTACATGAAAAAGAAAAATCACGGTATCAGCAGTAGATGATTTTAGCCGCCAATCCAACCAGGAATTCATGGTTGCCATTGTCTCATATTACTTATTGTTTTTCAAACAATGCCAATTGAATATCTATTATATTGATAACAATTGTAAAGAGATATCTATTATTTATACTACAATGAATGTCAATATCCAGTGTAATATTTGAATGTTCCTCGATAATGAAAGCGTGACATAGTCTATGGAACTTGAAATAGATTTTTCTTTACGTTATTGTATTAAGGAAAGACAATTAGAGACAATGAATAGATTATGTGTGGAACTACCACCCCCCCCTCCTTTATCCTGTCTGAGCGTGCATTCATATCTTATGACACAACAGATTCCTTTATCTCACTTCCTCGCGTTGTAAGTTATGATAAGTTGAATAGCTGAAATTGAATAGACTGCACACGTTTCAATATCCCGATTGTATAAACCATCGATATTGTAAGACTTCTGTTATGAATGTTAAAGGTTGCATTGAAAAAAATCCATGAATGTGATATGAACAAAGCTATATCACGAACAAAGCTCACCTATTCAAATTGGGGAATTGAATGGGAGAGGGGAGAGACGGGAGGGACGCGGGCAGTCGAGGCAAAGCGGAGTGACTGGCTATTGTCAACACACCAACTCCATTGTAATTGGATTATCTTTTGTCCTCCTTGTTCTGAATGCAAAGTGCATATTGTATTGAATTTGTAAATTGATTTGCTTTGAATGAAGAAGAACTAGTTTGAGATGAATGCTTCCAAAGTTTTACATTCATGCTCTTTGAATAAATGAAAAACATGATAGTTTTTTCAAATGATCTTGTGTTGACAATGCAAAAAATTATAATATGAATGGTTTCAATAGGTCTTGTAAGATCAACGCTCGAGCGGTATTGCTTGAAAACATCCCTTCATACATTTGTTTTAGAAATAACACAGAGAATATTGCATTGGAATATATAGGTTAGTTCAAAGCATAAATCCATATAAAAAAAGAGCTTCATGCCTAGTCAACCATTGCTTCATCTGAAACCAGTGGTAACATCAGTAGCATATACTTGATTTGCTTCAACATTACTGCAGGACATCTGAGAAGTTTGAATTATTGTCTTTAGGAATTCTCTAATAAGGTAAGCATCTTCTTAAATAATATTATTATTGAATGGTTTTGTTTTTTAATTTTGTCATGGAAAACAATGATTAAGTTTACTATATGCTTGCTTTAATAAGCAAAAGATATCTTCTTTCAAACAGCATCATAACTTTATGTTTTGAAGACAATAAATTTAGTGTTAAGCGGTTGATATTTTTAAAGATTCACATATTTATTAAATAAATATTCAATCTTTTGAAAGAAATCACCCACTTAATTTTTTTAAACTATAAAACAAAGTTTTTCACTTTGCTCTTAATCTATTTCAGAGAAAGTAAACACAACTATGTATATATTGTTTGCTAGACTAAAAATTTCCATTTAAAAAAAATGTCTACTTCCTCTACTAAACACCTATATACCTGTGAGTTTTGTCATACTACATTTAAATACAAACAGAGCATTGTGAGACATCAAAGAAATTGTGGTCCTTCTTCTGAACAGTTTGAATGTAGTTTTTGTTTCAAATCTTTTAAACGGAGAGATGCATTGCAAAACCATATCAAAACTCATTCAAGAGAGAAAACATTTCATACTGGAAAAAATATCCCAACTACTAGCAGCGTTCCATCTACTAGCACTTCTACAAACCATCAATTATTTCAATGTAATACATGTCAAAAGATTTTCCATTCAGTGAAAGCTCTAACATCACACAGGGGACAATCTCATTTGAATCAACAGAAGGGTGGTGGATCAGCTAAACGTAGAAAAACTAATGTAGATAATCAGCAATCATCGTGTTCTCGACAAGCACTAAATGGAAATGCAAAAGAGTTTGACTTCATTCCTCAAAATGAAGAAGGGAATGACCCTTATTTTTACTTTGTGAAAATTCAACCTGAAATCCTATCACATTTGAAAGCAGAGATTGATGAAAAACTAAGTATCAAATGGGGACTGTGTACTCAGTTTAAATTCAGCAAAACTAACTCTGATGGTCAAACGACCTATTCCGAACCTTACTTTAGAACCAAAATGTCACAAGCAACAAAAGCCAACGATTTGAATGATTTATACATTGAAGGTGTAAACACGATAATGAAACTGATGGATAATTATGAGGGGGATAGTTCAAACTTAAATTTTGAAACTGTGATAAGTGTTAAATTGACAGTGGTTAAATTCCAACCTTTTCGTGGAAGTTCATATCTACCCCTCCCCCCTTCACTTGAGAAAAAGCAATGCCTCATAAACATCAAAAACATGGATGATGACATGTGTTTCGTGTACTGTATTTTGGCCCATTTATTTCCTGTTGAACCCCATCTGGTCAGAGAACAGCTCAATCATTATTCGGATAAATTACATGAGTTAGATTTGAAAGGATGTTCCTTTCCAATGAAACTCAATCAACTTTCAAAATTTGAAGACAAAAATTCTGTTAGCATTAATGTTTACGGTTTTGAAAGAGATGAGAAAAATGTGGATGTGATATACCCTTTAAGAGTCAATTCAAATACTTCTGACCTACCTGAAGATCGCCAAATTGATCTCTTACTGTTAACTCAGGAAGTAGAGGAAGAAGATGAACCTCCACTGTCTCATTATGTTCTAATCACTAATTTGTCATCTTTGACCAAAAAAGATAAAAAAAATCGTAACAGATTCATTTGTCGAAAATGTTTGTGGTCATTTTGTTCAGAACACACTTTGAAAAATCATTTTCCTTACTGTTATCACAAAGCACAACGAATAAATATGCCTACTCCGGAGAAAGCTTTCAGAAAATTTGGTTTGGGACAGTATCGCAAAATGAGTAAACTTGGATTTGTAATTTACGCCGATTTTGAGTGTGTATTAATGCCTTTAGAAAAAAATGAGACAGAGGGGAAAAATACCCATCACGTTCAAGAACATAAAGTATGTGGGTATTCGTATCAAATAACTTGTCGAGAGCCTGATCTATACTCATATCCATTGAGAACCTACAGCGGTGAAAATGCGGCTCAACATTTCATGACTCACATTTTAGAGGATTACGATGAAATCATGAAGATTTTACATTTCATAGTTCCCATGAATTTAACACAAGAGGAAAAGTTAGCTTTAGATAGTGAAACACTTTGCTATCTCTGTGGAAAGGAAGTTGAATCCAACAATCGTCACATTGACCATTGTCATCTCTCTGGTCGTGTGAGAGGTTTATGTCATAGTTCTTGCAATGTTAACTTCTCAGAAAGCAAGTTTGTTGATCTAATTTGCCATAACATGTCGCGTTATGATGCACACCTGATTCTTCAAGCTGCGGAATTATTTGCCGACCGCAAACTAACATGCATAGGTCAAAATTCGGAGCATTTCATCATGTTTCAAATTGATCAACTTCGCTTCTTGGACAGTTTCAAATTTCTGAATACAAGCTTGCAAACACTGGCTGACAATCTCAGAAGTAAAGGCAAGTGTGAGTTTAAATATTTGGCGAAAAACTATCCCAATCATGTGGATATGCTAACTCGTAAGCTACCATTCCCGTACGAGTTCCTCGATCAATTTTCGAAGCTAGACACAACAAAATTTCCAAGCCGTGACGAGTTTTATTCTCACCTGTCAGACAGCACGATATCACTCGAAGAGTATCAATATGCAGAGAAAATTTGGCAAACATTCAAAATCAAGTCTCTCAGAGAGTTCATGGAGTTGTATGTTTCGGTAGACACATTGATTTTGACCGATGTGTTTGAGGCTTTTCGCGACATGTGTTTAAACATATACAGTCTAGATCCTTGCGAATTCATAACATTGCCTTCCCTGGCAATCGAGGCATGTTACCTTATGACATCGCAAACACTCGATCTCATGACCGATCCGACAATGTATAATTTTGTCGCCAATGCCATCCGCGGCGGGGTCGCTAGTATAAATCATCGCTATGCACAAGCGAACAACAAACATATGTCTGCTTTCGATCCGTCCAAACCGGAATGTCACATCATGTATTTCGATATCAACAATCTCTACGGTGCGGCTATGAGTTGTTCATTACCCGTGGGGCAGTTTGAATGGGTTATACAGTCAGAGGTGGATGCTATCGATTGGATGCAGCTCGACCCCGAAGGTGACGTTGGGTACGTCGCCGAAGTAGATCTCGAATACGGACGATCTCTGCATTCTGCACATCAAATGCTTCCTCTGGCCCCGGCTAGAGAAAGCATTCCCTTCGACCATTTGTCACCCTATCAGCAGGAATTGCTCGCACTCTTGGGTATGTTGGGGAAGGAAAACACCAAGAGGCCATCCACAGGAAGCAAACTGTTTGCCACTCTGAAAGACAAGAAAAATTATGTCATTTATTTTGCAACTCTACAACAATATTTGAGTTTGGGTTTGCAATTAAAAAAAGTGCACAAAGTTCTAAAATTTTCCCAGTCCAAATGGATGAAGCCTTACATTGACTTCAACACTCAAAAACGAATCGAAGCCACTGATGACTTTTCGAAAGATTTGTTTAAGCTGCTTTCAAATGCTGTGTATGGAAAACAATTACAAAATGTGAGAAATTACAAACAGATTGAATTGATCACCTCTGAGGATAAGCTTAGAAGGTTCACCGCAAAGACAAACTTCAAAAGTCTAAATATTTTTTCAGAGAACCTCGTCGTTGCTTGCCTCGATAGGGTCTCAGTTACTCTTAATCAAACTATCAGCGTGGGTTTTGTGGTGTTAGAACATGCTAAAAGACTTCTGTATGATTTTCACTACAATGTCATGTTGAAAGAGTATGAGAATGATGAAATAAGAATCCTCCTCACTGACACAGATTCTCTGATGTATGAAATTCGATCCCCGAGCGTGGATAGACCTTTGCGCGACCCGTGGGATATGATGTTGGATCAAATCCATAAGTTTGACACGTCAAACTTTTCGAAATCAAACCCATTGTATTCAAAGGAAAGACACAAAGTCATCGGTTTGATGAAATCAGAAGTGGGTGACAATTGCATTACTGAATTTGTAGGACTTCGGGCTAAAAATTACAGCTTTATCATTGACAAAACTCCGGGTGAACAGGTTGAAAAACACACTGCCAAGGGTATTTCAAAAGCTTATGTCAAGAAACACATTCGCCATCAAATGTTCAAAGATTGTCTGTTCAATCAAAAACAAACATTTGGAACTTATCATCAGATTCGATCAGTTCATAACACCCTTTTCACAGACAAAGTTACAAAATTGGTTTTAACCCCACAAGATGATAAGAGATATCTCTTGTCAGATGGCATTGAATCTCGACCATATGGATTTAATCCGATTTAGAAACTGTTGATGTGTAAAATAAAAGTGTCTAGCAAACATGAAGATCATGGTAAAGTGTTAATAAACACCCCAGATGTCTTCAACCCTCTCTGCTGATGTACATCTGATTAGGAGAGGAAAATACTCTCAAGGTATTTCATATAGATAAATCAATTTTAAAATATTAAAGTAAGCAATTAATAAATCAAATCAAACCAACAACACAAACTTGTATTACAAAAGTCAAATTTGTGTCGTGGAAATTAAATTTTGGTTGACCAAAGCAAAGACTTGTTCGACCAAAGCAGAAACTTGTTTTACAAAAGATGGAACCTGTTTTACAAAAGGTAAAACTTGTTTTTAAAAAATGAGAATGTGTAATGCAGAAGACTAATCTTGATTCAACTGAAGCCAACAAAATATGCATTACAAATCAAAACTTGTATTTTACGAATAAAAACTTGTATTTAACAAATCAAAACTTGTATTTAACAAATCAAAACTTGTATTTTACAAATCAAAACTTGTATTTTACAAATCAAAACTTGTATTACAATTGATAAAACTTGTATTACAGTAGATAAAACTTGTATTATAGTAGATAAAACTTGTATTACAATAGATAAAACTTGTATTACAGTAAATACAATTTGTATTACAATTGTATGGTAGAAAGTTATCTTGTACTAACAAGGACATAAATTTTCATGAAACATGATTAAAGAACAACCTTTTCTTTACATTGCAGCTGCAGAAGATGAGTGGAAACCTTACCAGATACAGATACAGGATAACCGCGAGTCAGGGAAGGCTGGTGAGACAGGGGAGGAGACTTCGAGCCAGTCGTCTTGCAGCCAGTCTTGCAGCAGTGCAGTGTCTCGAAGTAACTCTGAAAAGACAACTTCGCATGTCATCATCTGCTGTTGATAACTATGAAGAACCATATAAAATAACTGTTCAACGGGTGACTATCAGAACACCACTAACACCGCCCTCAACACCGCCTACCCCATCAACAACACCACCACTGACAGCACCAACGCCGTTGGTATTTACAACAACATCACCTACCCCGTCAACATCAACATCAACATCATCACCACTTTCTACTCATAGTATTCGATATGAAAGGGTCGATGATCTAATGTTTAATTGTGTGCTCGAATCAAAATACATTGATGAACTCGAGGGTAAAGTGCAAGAACTATGTCAGAAAGATTGTTACGGGTGTAAAGTGGATCACCCGTCCCAAATTCAACATGATTGCTTGATGATGAGTGACGAGGAAAAAGTGAATTTGTATTTTGATGAGGCATTGACCGAAATGCCTCATGAAATCATTCTCGAGAGAGCGAAAGAAAAGGTATCGAGAAGTGGGTTTGCAGCACCATGCAGCAGGTGCTATGAAGATATCGAGTATCTTCACAGAATCTTCTTCACCTCAGTTCGAAAAACAGAACTAAGACTTACTCTTCTTCATAAAATGAAGGAACCATGAGACTTTCATGAATTGTAAAGTTTTGTGTCAAAATGATGATGCAATATGAGAATATATTTGTGAGTAATAAAAAATGAAAATGTTATCAAGCTAGTGAAGAATGCAAAAGACTTGATAAGATTATTATGTGGGTTAGTATATTCATATACATAGGTTTTTTTTTTCATTTATAAACAACTTACTACAGAAAGCATTGTACAGATGAAAAGACAACACAAATATTATGATTGGAATGTTGATTGTATTTGTATGTTTTTTTATGTGTTGAAATTGTTTGTATAGGTTTGAATTTTTCAGAAAACATGTTCATTATTGAGCTTTTAGTAAAAAGTTATGAAAGATTTCTCAACAAAAAAAATAAAAATGTTTAAAAAATATCCATAACCCATTGTATGTTATTCTTTTGTTGAACATAACACCATGGCAATGCTTTGGAAAAGATGAGTTCCTACTTTCTAGATAAAAAGTTCACCTGCCAAAAGATTCAATCATGAAACAGTAAAACACGTGACAAACATCTAACATATCATCCAATCAATTCAATCCATCAAATTTTAAAAAAAACCAAACAATAAAACAATTGACATCACCTGCACATATCCAATCATGTAGCATTTGTAAGAAACACGTGATAAACAAGCTGCTTATTGACCAATCAATTTGCTTCCATACTCAGAACATACTACATAATTCAAGGCACACCAAGCATTTCATCTTCTACCTCTCAAGACAAGTAGTTGCGTCAAAATTTACTCCGGATCATGTCTACAAGGTTAGTTGCTTTTTGGTGTTTTCTGTACCTCTATATTTCATACAACTTTTCATAAATGTATCGAAAAACCCAAGATATTTGTCTAAGTTCTCAAAATCATGTTCTCATCTTAATTTTCTGAGGTGCTTCTCTACATACAAAAAAAAAACAACATCCACTATAGATTTTAAAGACAGTTTTTCTCACTTTCTATCAACAGAAGAGACAAATCAACTTTCTACTCCTGGAAACAAGTAGTCAAGATGCCTCATACCCTAAATGAAGCGGTGATCTTACATTCACATGAATGGTTCCCGAGTCGTCAGGATTGTGTCAAAGATGCAAAGAGAAAGTTTCAAGATGACTACGATGTCACAAAACGTGTCATCGTTAAAAAGTCTAGATGGACACTGTCCGCGGATGAGGTTGCCATGGCGGAGAAAATGAAACTTGTAGAGAACCTGTTGACCCTGTGCTATAGCATACACATCACAAAGATTGTGAAACGACTGTCTCGTGAACTGTGTTACGGTTGCATGTTTGGTCCGGAAGGGGAGAAAGTTCACACCCATGACCTGGCTGAAGAAATCCTGGTGGAGAAATACTTCAAGATGGCCTTGTCCGAGGCAGACGACGGAGAGGTGCAGGAAAATTGGAGTCAGCTGATGATGGAGGATCCAGATTTGAAAGATGTGAAAGACTTCAACCTGGTTCCCTATCGATGTAAGGACTATCGGGACTCTCAGTTTAAGACACCTGAATGGGTAGATGGTTTGAAAAATCGTGTATTGAAAATGTTGAAGTTGCAACAGAGAATGTAAAGAAAACAACAACAAAAAACAGAAATAAATTTTTTTTTTTTTTAAAACTATATCATTCTTACATTTGTTGTGTTATTCTATGTATATCTTGATATTAACGCTTAAAATTCTGTCATTTCATCATGAGGTCTGAAAAGAGTAAGACCAACGCTTCTGACAGTGAATTGGAAAATTACTATTTCAACCCAGAGTTGCCTGGGGCCTACTATGGTCCCTCCAAACTTCGCAGTGTCTTGCGAGAAAAGGGGGAATCCAAAGCATCACTGCGACGGGTGAAACGATTTGTGAATGAGCAGGATTCGTACTCCTTACATAGACCACCCAGATATCGTTTTAAACGGATGAAGGTTAGAGTAAACTCTATGAATGAAATGTTTGATGTGGATTTGGCAGATGTTTCTAGATTTATGAAATGGAACGATGATGTGAGATATTTACTGGTAGCCATTGATATTCTGTCCAGATTCGCCTTTGCTATGCCACTAATCAACAAACGACCAGTGACAGTGTTAAAAGCATTTAAAGAGATCATCAAACAGAGAAAACCTAAAAAGGTCAGGGTTGACGCTGGCAGTGAATTCAAAGGGGCTTTTAAGGCTTTCCTTCAACGAGAAAACATTACCCTCACCGTAGCTCGTAATGAAAACATCAAAAGTAATTATGTGGAACGTTTCAACAGAACCTTGAAATCGTTAATTACTCGTTACATGACACACAAAAACACCAAACATTTTCTGAACGTCCTGCCAAAATTGTTAAAAAATTACAACTCCACAATACATTCGGCCTTGCCAAATCTATCACCTGCACAGGTTAACAAAGACAACCAGGTCAAAGTGTGGGACCATCTTTATCTGAAACCATTGAGGAAAATAAGCAAGCCTAAAATAAAGAAATATGTATTTAAAGTAGGTGATCTGGTTCGCATCTCATACCTTCGGAAACCTTTCAGTACTGTTCTCGATTTCAAGTGGACAGAGGAGCTTTTTAAAGTTGCCAGACGATACAAAAAACAAAGGTTTCCTCAGTACAGGCTTGAAGATTTTCACAGCGAACCGGTGATTGGGTCCTTTTACGCGAGCGAACTAAAGAAGGTCAGGAAAGACGAAGACGTTCTCTGGCAAGTAGAGAAAGTTCTAAAAAAGAAAAAGATCAAGGGAAAGACTTATTTTCTTGTACATTGGGCAGGCTGGCCAAAGTCCTTCGATTCCTATGTGGAGGAGAGTGAACTGAAAGAAGTTTAACACAAACAACAACAAAAAAAAACAAAACAAAAAAACCCTCTAAACATGGAGAAGTATTTGTTTGTCAACAGTTCAGACTCTAAAGCTACCGCTTTTCCGGGGAATACGCCTTATCATTTTCGTGTAAAACTCAATCAAAGACTAACCTTCGACGGATTTTGGGTGGTGTCTTTAGTGGAACTGAACTTTGTACAGTTGGATTTGACCAAGATAAAAAACCCCTTCATAAATATTTGTTCCAACTTGTGCGATACATCCTTGGTTGGTGAAACTCAACTGCCCATACTGAGACGCATTGACTTGAGGGAGGGACCTTCTTATTCTTTTGGAAGCGAATTCAACATTCGCATCATCTCGAAAGAAACTGACAACATTGAGCTTTATTTAAAGCCTGAAAATGAGTCAACACCTTCATTCTTGACGGGAGACACCTACGCTACACTTCACTTGAGAAGGTACCCTTTCGTGGAGTAACGATGGACAGACGCCCTCTTTATTTTCCAGACTATGCCAAGTTTAAGCATTATTTTGACAACAAGCATGCAAAGAAATCTTCAAATCTACTGTACGGGAAAGCGCGACGCCTGACGGTGATCCCTGTTCGTCATGCGTCAGCAAAGACAGAACAAGCTCCTACCAGGATCAGTCTGCAAATGACATCGGAATCTCAGAGCGAGGTGGAGAGAGCCGAAGCCAAACACAAACGAGAAAATGCTTTAAAACGCAAGGCTGGCGAGCGATGTGTCACAACAAAGAAGATTCGTCGAACCGACAACAACAGCAACATCGCTGCAACACCTTCCAAGACAGCAAAAGCTCTCAAGTGTACTCCGGTAAAGGGAAGCGACATCTTCAGTTAGAAACAATAACAACAACAACAACAACAACAACAACAAAAAACCAACAACAAAAAACAAAAACCAACAAAAACAATCAGAAGTGAACATGGCATTGTTGAACGACAAGGAATTTGAAGAGCTGGTGCCTGAATCTTTGAATCTCTTCACCTTGCCTCCATATCAGACCAGCATACAGAGACATTACTTTGTGAACGTGCGACCCTTGAGTCAAATCAATGAAACTGCCCCATTGGAATTTCAAGTAGGCAACTCTGGTCCCGACTACACCGATCTGAGACGCAGCCGTTTGCATGTCAAAGTCAAAGTCACTCACGAAGACGGCACTGACTTGACCAAGGACGAGCACGTCGCCCCGGTGAATCTGTTTCTACAGAGCTTGTTCTCACAGGTGGCGGTCTACATGTCAAATCAGTTGGTCTCCTCAACCAGCAACCACTACGCTTACAAATCCATCCTGAAGGCATTGCTAGGATATGGAGCGGAAGCGAAAAAGACTCAAATGACCACGCAGTTGTTTGTCAAAGACTATGCTGTGGACAATAACGATCTGGAAAGCAGCGACCCATCAGGCTCCATCAACACAGGAATGTCTCAACGCGCTTCCTTCATAGCGAACAGCAAGACCGTCACCATGTCGGGTCCCATTTATGAAGATGTTTTTGATTTCAACCGACTTCTCCCCAATGATGTGGACCTCTCCTTGAAAATGTACAGGTCAGACCCAAAGTTTTGTCTGATGAGCGACGTGACAAGCCATGGATTCAAGGTGAAACTCTTGGATGCCTATCTACAGATATGCAAGGTCAAAGTCAACCCGGCTTTGATCTTGGCGCATAACTCGCTGTTTGAAAAGTCGAACGCCCTCTACCCTTACACCAAGAGCGAAGTTAAGGTCACGAGCATCCCGACCACTCAGCAGACACACACTTTGGACAACTTGGGAAGTCCGATAATACCCAACAGATTCATTGTTGCATTGGTTGACAGCACGGCACTCAACGGAGCCTATACCGCAAACCCGTTTAACTTCAAGTCGTCAATGCTTAAAAGGGTGAATTTTTTTCTGGACAACTTTAGTATCCCAAGCCAACCTGCAGAGGCGGACGATGTCGCGAGCTACGTCAACATGTTGGACGGCATGGGGATATGGAGAGAAGACAAGGGAAGCGACATCTCGAGAAGTGAATTTCTCCTGGGTAACGCTTTGTTTGTCTTCGACATCGACAAAATGTGTGCAGATTCGGAGTACCTGAACTTGGCAAAGACGGGGAGCGCAAGGCTGGAACTGGAATTCAAAGCACCCATCACAACCACTCTGAGTTGCATCGTCTTGACTCAGCGAAATGCTTTGATTGAGATAGATCACGCTAGAAACGTTTACGTAAGATAATCGAATATGAAAGCTTCACAGCTTCGGTGTGCCATACGATGTGACCCAAGTTTACAATCTCATGTCGTGGGGGTTTATGCCAAAGACACTTTACCTATTCTCTCGTCGAGCCTGCGTGCCAAAGGCGTTGGACTCATCGTCAACACCGAGAAAAGTTTCCACGAAGGCCGTCATTGGATTGCCATGTATTTCAAAGACAACAAAGCAGAATATTTTGACAGTTTGGCAGAACACTCGGTGGATAGAACATTTGATCGGTATATGAAGTTGGAGAATGCTAGCTCTTACACTCGAAACATTGAACAATTGCAATCTTCAAATTCCAATATGTGTGGCTTGTATACCTTGTATTATCTTTTATGTAAATGTAAAATCAATCTAAACATGCATGATATCGTACATCAGTTTGACAGGAATGATCTTGTTGTAAATGATGAACACGTATCTGTTTTTATTTGCAAGTATTTTAGATACTGCACAGAGTCATGTCTACCTTGCATGGAGAATAGAATAAGATCGTTGGTATAGATCGTGTAGAGTTAGTTGAGTTGAAACCTACCTAGTGTAACGGTCATGGATTACTCGCCAGATGTCAGCAAATCTGTCAACGCAGAGAGTAATTCTTTGTTCGAGTTCCAACATCCAACAAGAATCATGGTTCTAGGTATCAACATTTTTCAAATCTTTTTTATTTTATTGACTCGTGAACAATGTTTTTATTTGTTTTGTCCGCATCTTTAAAGTTATTATTTTATCTTCAATCTTTAATGTGACATTGTTGTGCTGTGTTATGGATGTAACAATCTACAGATAATAAAGTCTCATCTAATCTATCTTATTTTATCTCATGTTATCCTTTCATTATGATATTTCTTTTATCACATTTTTTTTTTTATCTCTCCAGGCGGATCTCAGTCCGGAAAAACATCGTTAGTAAAAAGAATGTTAGAACAGAGCAAAGATCTCTTTAAACCTGCACCCAACTTGATCGTATATTGCTACGCGGTTTGGCAAGATATGTACAGCGAAATGGAGAATACGATTTCAAATATAAAATTTCATGAATCGCTTCCTACAGAAGAGGAGCTCACATCTTGGTCTGATCAGTCAGAGAAACGACTGATATTAATTCTAGACGATCTCATGTCAGAAATGAGCAAGAGTCAACTCATGTTGAAACTTTTTTCTACCCTCAGTCATCACCTGGGGATTTCAGTTATTTCTCTACAACAGAGTGCATTCCCCTCGGGGGACTTTTCCAGAAGGATAAGCCTTAACATTCATTTTTTCTTGTTGCTTCAAAATCCGAGATCTGTTCACGAATACAGAATTCTCGCGAGCCAGTGTTTTCCATCACAATCTAAATACTTTAACGAATCATTGAAAGATGCTTTCGAGATGAAGAAATACAATTATCTACTGGTAGACCTTTCCCCCTATGCCAATCCTTGTTACGGTCGTCTTCGCACGGGGATTTTAAATGATGACGATTACTGTGTTCTGTACTTCCCTAAAAAGTAAAAAAATATTTTAAAAAATAGATTGTCTTAAAATAAGATGACACAAGTCAGATCGATCATTCGTGTTCAAGAGCATGGACGAGAAGGAATATTCCTGGATTGTAGTGGGCTACCCGACAGGAGAAGGCAAATCTGAAACCACACTGCTTCAAAGTGACAGGTGGTATCTCGACAAGAGACAAGCCGTGAGCGAGCTTAAGACCATAAACAAAACACGAGGTATCGACATTCCAAATCGTTGGGGAGGTCCGGATTACTTTCTAATCAGACGCAGCAAAGTTCACATCTTTGACTAGTTTCTATTTGACCATCTCTAACATCACATCTCAACAATTTGCTATCCATGAGTGAGCTACCGGAAAAGCAAGTGTTCTTTTTACGGATGTTGGAACATGTCAACACCAAGCAGCGGAAAGCACTGCTGACCCACCTTTCGAACGATCAATTCAAAGTCATCATAACTATGATTTCAAACATTTTATGCGGTAACATACCTCTGTCAGAACCCGACAAAAATCGACTGAAACGATACAAGACCCTCATTAGGACATTAGCCAGCAAAGGGGTGAGAAGTTGTGAGAAACGTCAACTGTTAAACTCCCATCATTCAATCGTGTGCATTTGCATAAGAGCATTGTTGGCTTACTCGTCGGAAACATCAAAACCTAGCATCAATAATAATCATCATGGAGCCAATGGTGATTTTGAAGAGGGACACTTACGCAAGATTGATGTCTGCAGTTCAAGAGAAGAAGAAGAAGATGGACACTCGTCCGACATCGACGAATGCAACAGCAGTGGAAGCAGCGGCGACGACAGCAGCAGCAGCAGCAGCGACGAAACAGACTCCCTCTCATCGGACTGCGAATGACGAATCATATGTTGATATTGGACATGATGATTATCGCGATGACAACAGCAGCAACTATGACGAGAAACTGGGTACAGCAACCGACGTGGAGAAGAACAACCGTGAACCTGTTGACAGAGAAATATTGTTAATGGTACCTGATCTCCTCCTCAAGAACATTACTTCAAAAAGAACCATTGGAAAATTAATTGCACTTTGGTTATTTCTTAAGAATAAAATCATGTCGGGAAAATTTTCAGTGAGAAATACTTTAGAAATTGTCTTGGCAGACGGAACTCTGTTAAGAGGTTCAAACCTGGTGAAACTGATTCGGTCTGTGATTCTTCCCTCTTCCAAAAGGAGACCGGTTGGATACAGAGAATTCCGACAAGTGTTGCGCAGCTTACATCTACCAAAACATCTCGTCAGAAGACATCATGATAAAAAGCCTGATAACCTTGGGGAAAAAATGACAAAGAAATTGTACGTCAAACGCAAATCAGAACTCGGCATTCCTGGAAAAATTGTATCCTCGATGTGAATAAAGTATTACAATTTAATTTTTTTTATAAAAATTGTCGTCTTTTTTTATCAAAAAAAGGATTTAGTTAACCTGTTATGTTACCTATTTCCACGGTAATAAGAAATCAAATGAGTGAGAGCATTGATGATGATGATGATGATGTTACGCGATGTGAAAAACTGTGACTATACATATATTTCAACCATATTTTCGTAAATTTAACACCTTTGATTTGTTCTATTGTTGATTTTGGTTGACACAAGTTCAAACAGTGACAAAAGTGTAATAATGTTGTTTTGTTCTTTTGTTAGACCTTATTATGAGAAAACAGTGTAAATGAATCAATTCTAACTTAGACTGATATTTAAACATTAATTGATATCATACATTTACATATTTTTCATCCTACTCTTAATAATCACATGGTCACAAATTTCATTATAAAATTCTTATCTGAGTATAATCATGAAGTAAAAGAATGCTTCTTGGTGTAAAAAATTAGAGCATAAAACTTTCAAGCAATCAAATACCTTGTAAAGACACTCTACGATCTCAAAATCAATCCAACCAATACCATCAAAATTTAACTCTTTTAATACAATACATTGGTTACTAAATAAATCTAAGAAATTGTCAAAATATAGATGAAGAAATAACATTTATGTTATGTCAAAGAGTAAAACTTTTTCTCCTAAACCTATGAAAAGGAATAAGGAAATAATGTAAAACTTTGTAAGAAACTTTTCTTCTTTTTTCTTTTCTTTTTTTGTTTGTGATGAAAATTTGTATAAATAACTATGTGCAAAACAAAGAAAAAAGGTATGGTTCATCAAATCAAGAAATAAAAAAGGATAACATGTGATTGGAGGTCTAGTTTAACAACAGGTCAACAAAATAAATTTGCTGGTTGACAACAAAAAAACCAACCCAAACAAATGAGAGGTTTGAGAGCTTAATGATGTTATTTGTAAATACCGCGAAAATAGGTTACTGTAAACTGAACAAACGAAAATGATGAACATCTACATTGAAACCAGCAGGGTAACGAGCGAATGAAATATTGATTTTAATTTGATTGGTGAATATGACGGCAAACACATGTGATTAATGACAAAACCCTTTTACCGGAAAAAACAAATAAACCCAAAGAGTAGATGAACGATCCGACAGTGTTTGGAAACTAGTAAATTGTAAAAAGGATAATGATAACAAAAACGGAAATTAAATTACAAGAATTTGATGAAACGAAACGAAAGCATGTGGGGGAAAAAAACCCACTCAAAACTGTGACACACTATCAACTTAATTTAAATAAAACAATGTCGTCATTAAATATCTAACATGAGTTTTCTAACAGCCAGTTATCATGACTATCGCGTCCTTCCAACCAATATTGCTCAATCTAAACACATGGAAGTAACCCATGACGGCTTGTTGAATGTTTATTTAACCCAGTTTATCGGTAGAGTGCTCCACCTCGCGTTTGTATGTAATATAACGTGCGAGAGATGCATGACACACCTGCTAGAAAATACACATATGACATATTCCCAAATAGCGTGACATTTAGATAATGTTTGAAAGACGCAACTTAAAGTTTGACAGATTCCTTTATCTAAATTGAAATTGCATTCCTTTACAGAACTTGTGTACACATTCGATATCCTGAGGTATTGGTAACTGACAGCGGGTACCTGAGATTAATAATTTTTGTTGTAATTGTGAGTGTCAAACAGGACATGGACGCTAAATTTTCAATTGAGAAGGACGCTAAATTCAGAGGGTGGACGTGTTTCAAGCTCAACATATCTGATTCAACTTTCCAAATGAGTTCAAGTTTTCTTAATTTTATCAGGAAAAGTAAATAAAGATTCCTTATATAAGAGAGCTAGCCAGAGTCGGTTTTTTTAAGGTTTTCATATTTTTTGAAATTCTGTCAACGTCTGAAGACACATCAAAATGAATATTGATTTAGATTTTGTTGAATTGGGAAGGTATGAAGTTATAGTTGAGGATGGTGTCAAGAAAATTAGATTTGATCAAACAGCATCGTCAGCATTTAGGGGTATTATACTCCAAGATATAAAAGAAATACATTTCTTTGAAAAACTAGTGAAAGAGGATGCCCTGAAGCCGGAGCTTTGTGGGTTAAATTATTTATTCAAAGGCAATATAACTTTTATATTAGATAGAAGTTTAAAAACTCTTACAATAGGAGGGACTGGAAAAGTCTCTGTCTGACAGTCTCCTTCCTCGCTGCTCTCCGTCTCCAACCCTTTCGCTTGTGACTTCATTTCTTCTCCCGCATCCTCAATTTTTAACACTGTTCCCACTCCGACGACTTTTCCTCAACCCCATCCCGACATTTCATCTGTCTCCCCATCACTTCCCACTCTGACGACACTTCCTCAGCCAAACCCCACCATTTCCTCAGTCTCCCCATCACTTCCCACTCCGACGACCCTTCCTCAGCCACACCCCACCATTTCCTCTGTCTCCCCATCACTTCCCACTCTGACGACACTTCCTCAGCCGCATCCCGCCATTTCCTCAGTCTCCCCATCACAAACTCTCGCAGTATCCGCCACTCATCACACGCCTGTCTCCACCGTCACCCCAACTACTACAACCCCAAAGCAAATCCCTGCCTTGGCAAATCTAGCATTGGATGTTTTTACTACCCCCACCTCAACACCCTCTGTCAAATCTGTCTCGACCTCTGTCACTGTCTCACCAACCGAACCCACCTCAGTCTCGACTCAACCTAAATTCCTTACCTCAACTCAAACCAACCCAACCTCTGCCCCGACCTCGTCAACCTTAGACCCCGTCCGCACTATCTCGGCTACCTCAAGTATACCTCTGTTACCTACCTCAAAACTCTGCCCTATCCCAACATCCGCCATTAACGTTCATGACCCCGCCAGCCCCTTGTTGTCCTTGACCCATACAGATGATGTGAGCCCTCCCAGAAAAAGACCCCAACGTTTGAGAAATGCCCCAAAACGATTGTTCTATTAATTAATGTTCTTCACTCCCGTATTCTTTTCTGTTAAAATATGTTTGGTTGTTTTCTTGATTTGTTAAGATGTTTTTATTTCTATAAACACACACAAAGCTACTTATTATTCAGTTTTTTATAGTTTAAAGTTTATTGTTATCAAATTCATCTATGTAAATAATATTCTCTTACACATTGATATTGGTATGTTGGTTCTCGTGCTGTTTTTCAATGCGTTCGTTAGTTTTTATATGGTTTTGGATTGTTTTATTTTTTATAAAAACAAATCATTGATAGCTATGTATAATTCAATCGAACAGTTCAAAGTAAAATGTTTTCATTAAATCCAATTACTTAAATTATATTTTATTATAGATAGATGTTGATGTATATATGAATATAAAGGTATTTTTTGTATATTAAAAACATGATCATCTGAAATCATTAGGAGAAAAGTCCACATTATTTTCAAATTTTTTACTTGTTTATTGTTTGTTTTCTCTTATGATTATTCCATCTTTGAAAAGCAAAGATAGTATTGTTCAACCTATAATTCTGTTCCTTGAGATATTAAGATATCAATATATATTTCTTTAAGATATTCCTTAATGTAAATCAAAACCTTATTTTATGTATTTTTGTTTGTGTAAATATTGTTTGTTAAAAGATCTTTCAAATGTTTGAACAGACTCCACCATCAGAAATTTTTTTCATTGTTCACTCATGAATAAACTGATATATAATTATATTAAATTTGACTTTTCATTTGAAGTGTTTGGATAATTGCTTATGTTTTGTATGAAATGTTGCGGAGAGAATCAATGCAATGTGATTCATGGTTGGATACTTTTCCAGCTAGTGCTCGCTCGTTTCACCTTGGTACAATCTCATTGAAATAAGATCTATGATTCGCTCATTACATCATGTATCTCGCGAAATCTTTCTCTTACAATTATCTATTCACCATTGTTCTAAAGATGATATATCTAATATTGTGAGCGAATGGCTAGATGATATTTCAGTGAGATTGCAACTCACTAACAATGTGATTGGACAAAGACGTTTCACTCTTTCACACATTCAATGATTATTGATGACAATTTCAATACATAGGGATATCTATTGATTTTGTTGTTTCATACAAGGAAACGGAGAGAGTAGTCGCAAGCACATGCATCTATATATAATTCGTTAAAGAGATTAAGAAAGAATAACAACAGCAATCATTCATCAAAATGAGCTCTATTTTATTCTAATGAACAGAACATTAGTTGGCGGCTTCAAGTTGATTATTCATCTGTTAAAGACTGGTGATTTTCATTCATTCAAATTGATCATCCACATTGATGGGGTGATACTGTAAACAAAAAAACGAATTAAACTTAGTAATGTGTAATCAATAGCCTGTTAACATGATATGAATTCATAACATGTTCCATATCAATACCTTTTAAGAATATAATTTTATGTATATTTACAAGAACAAAACAATATACAATAATTGTTAAAAAAGTTAATCATTATATAAAAGTTTCTACACAACAACAGGAAACAAAGAACGTGTCATCTCCTCTATATTAATTAATTGCGTCTAATTTCACAAAGCCCTCCCGCTTAGTCCTAAGGTACCCTTAGCCCATATCTACAGCATTGAGTTACGATCATCTTAGTTTAAGGGAGCCCTGGAGAAATCAAAATAGTATCTTCCAATTTACCTTTGATGAACGTTTGGTTCTCAGTTCTTTATTCCTCTGATTCCACTTGCGACTGTTCACATGCTTCTTCTTGTGGTTCTTCTTCTCCCGCTACTTCTTCTTCTTCTTCTTCTTCTCCCCCCTCCTGCTGTTCATCCTCATCCATTCCATCTTCTGTACAGCAAAAGAATTGAATCTTGTTATATGTTCGGTTGTTCTTCGATTGAGCCTGTCCCTTGAAAATCATGTGGGTCGAACCTTCCACAGCCTCTGTGTACTGCCCGTTCAACAAAATTTCGAAGCATCTCGGATCTTCTTTTTTCATAGCTTCAAACAGGACTACCTTCCAAAGCGATTCGCTGTTGACTTCGACTTCCTTGTGTGAATCGATTCGAAGAAGCAAATTCACCGGTAACTCGCTAACTTTGCAGCGTGTAGTATCCTCTGGTTTCAACAATCCATCGCTTCCCACTTTCTTCAAAAGTTCATCTTTGCTAACAGCAATTATCCTATGTTTAAACTTCTTCCCGGTGTTGGTAGAAACTTGGGAAATTGAACGTTTAAGCGACATTTCTTCTAGATTTGCAGAGATGGTGACTTTCACAGAGCAGTTGAAGTGTTGATGTTGTTATTGACATATGTGCAAAATACCATGTCTCCATAACCGTTTTATAGGATCACTCAGACATTAAGCAGGAGACATAATTTGTTGATGCTAACAAAAGATTACAATATCTCTTCACTCTCATTGTGAAGAAAATTGAAAGGATAAGGAAGGTCTAAAGACTATTACATACAGATGTATACGATCAATTGAATAGTTATTCATGAGAAAGGTGTTTGTTTCATCCTATTCATAAAATACAGCGAGACTTGATGGGTTCATAAGAAGCAAAGCAGTTTACCATATTTCAATACACTTTTAACAATATGCACCAAATCAATACAGAGAGGGTTACAATGTAGAACCCTCCTATTGTCAACTCGGCTTCTATTCACAGCGTGTTGACAATAGCCACCCCGCTCACCATGACTCGAGTCCCCTCTCCCATTCAATTCCCCAATTTGAATAGGTGAGCTTTGTTCGTGATATAGCTTTGTTCATATCACATTCATGGATTTTGTTCAATGCAACCTTTAACATTCATAACAGAAGTCTTACAATATGGATGGTTTATACAATCGGGATATTGAAACGTGTGCAATCTATTCAATTTCAGCTATTCAACTTATCATAACTTACAACGCGAGGAAGTGAGATAAAGGAATCTGTTGTGTCATAAGATATGAATGCACGCTCAGACAGGATAAAGGAGGGGGGCTAGTTCCACACATAATCTATTCATTGTCTCTAATTGTCTTTCCTTAATACAATAACGTAAAGAAAAATCTATTTCAAGTTCCATAGACTATGTCACGCTTTCATTATCGAGGAACATTCAAATATTACACTGGATATTGATATTCATTGTAGTATAGATAATAGATATCTCTTTACAATTGTTATCAATGTAATAGATATTCAATTCGCATTGTTTGAAAAACAATAAGTAATATGAGACAATGGCAACCATGAATTCCTGGTTGGATTGGCGGCTAAAATCATCTACTATCAGCCTATCATTAGCATTCAGATAAATCGATTATCCGTTGAGGTCAGACCAAGTCGGAAAATATAATAATCGAAAAACTATTATGTAATAACTAAGTTCATTATTTTAAATTCAGTTGTAATCGGTAATCCTTTTTAAATGTGTTAAAATTCACAGTGGAAAATGTTCTAGTGTAACGGCAATGTGCGATTAGTATAGCAGATGAATACTTCGAAAACTGAAAAACAAGAAGAAAGTCATTATTTGAACCTAACATCCATGAACGCAAATATTTAACGCAAATCGCCTTGGTTGGGTTGTTCCTGTCTTGAAAAAGACCATTTGTCAGGAGAGCTCCGAGTTTACCTGTAAAAGCCTAATATTCGTTGCAGAATATATGTGGAAATCGAGAAAACGCTGGTGTTGCGATAATTTCTGCCAGGTGTGTATATAGGCCTAATAAGCTTAATTGTCATTTGGAGGAAATAAAAGATTTATCACATCTTTTAAAGGGGTCTAAATCAAAATGGTTTCAGCGATCTTCACCCTGCCAGTAATTTAGCCTATTATTGGTGACTCCAAATCCTTTTTTTCGATTGAAAAACATAAATATTATGCTATATTTCATGACTGAGAATAATAATTTGAAGAAATCAAAGGAGGTTTGATGTCTGACAAGAACGAAGAGACGAAGCCATTACTATGAACAATCTACCATTGTTAGAAGGAACCGACTAAAGTAACACTTTGCTATAATCATTGTCTAATCGTTGTTATGATAGAAATTTTTTTTTCATATGTGAAAGGGTACTATATATGTGCTGATGTCGATCGAACATATGTCAAATATTAATCTTTAAACGCCAAATAAACTACAATTAGAAGAAATTTAAAAAACAGCATTATATCGATTGGCAGAAGCCTACATCATACTTATATGAAAAATGTATAGTTATATCACCTTTCATACACCATGAATTATCTGATATTCTGTCTGCATTGGAAAGTTTTCAAAACAAGGTTTGAGAAATTGTCAGCGGCAGCAGCGATACATTTTTCCGGTTATCGCAAAAATAATAATATAATGTCGCCAAAACATTATGCCTTTATTTTCCAATATTCTCAAACGAAAAGCCATAAAATTACACCTTTCAGCAAAACTTCGCGATAAAATGTCACCGTTGGTCTCTCTCCAATCTCTTAGCACACAGATAAAAACGACGACCAGAACAGAGCCGGTATCAAAGTATGTTTACATCTTTACACATACCGATGCAATCAAACCGATCTGAAATGCGGTGTATTTCTCAATGTATAAAACATGTAGGCCCTGTAGCATTTTTTATATCCAATTGAACTAAATTACTTGTTCAATTATAGACTAACAATCAATAAATAAGAACAATTATTATGGAAAGATTACTACCTTAATCGATAATTTTTTAATATTATAAATAAATTTCATTTATTCCTATTTGTAAGTAATACCTACATATATCGTGCCGGCAGGTTGATATAATACGATTTATTTTCCATCATACTTGACTTTTTTATAAGGATAGTTTCGTTTGTTTGTTTGTTTTGATTATTACATCCATTAATATACTTCGTAAATTTCCAAGGTCACGTGACTTTCGGTTTCTCTACATATCAGAACTATTTCTTGACTGGAATTTCCCATCGCCTACATTGGTGTGCATTGTGCGCATGCTCAGAATGACGTTATATGACATACCGGAAAGAGCGCGGCAAAATTTATAAAAGACGGATTGCATAGCGGATCACACAAAATCCTGGTTAGCTTCCTAGCAATTGTGAGTATATACAAGTTTCGTTCATATTTTTGAAACAGTGAAATCACAAGAAAAATTGATTGGAACAACACTGAGCACTTGACAGAAACAGAAAGGTGAATCAGAAACGCGACTATTAGCATATTGTTAATGATGACACTTAAAGATTAATTACAGTATGATGGAAATGAACTGATTCGAGATTCTGATACATGCTATTAATGATATTAATTAGATATAAAATACATTTCGCTTCCATTTATCCTTGCATGTGTGGCACATTATTTGATAGATTTAATGAAGTTCCTCTCCCAAATTTTACATAAGTATATAATAATAATAATAATAATAATTATGATAATAAAAACAATGATAATAAAATAATAATAATAATAACATAACGGTAGCTGCAAAATATTTGGAAAACTTATTTTTCATCTATGAAATATTTGACATTACCTTCATATTCTGCAATTTTAACAATCATATTTAGTTATTTATATTCACTTTACATCATACGAGTACAGGACATACATAAGACGCCCTTAAAGTCGTTTAAATCTTCAACAAACTACATGAGAGCCAAATAAAAGTGAAACAAGTAATAAAACTATCTCTATCTAAAGAATTAGAGGACGATATGAATTGCAGTGCCTTTTTGAGTGGGTGAGATATAGTTTCGACCACTATGAAGTCACGCTGGTACATCCCCTTCCTCTAAGTAGACGTAGGCTCGATATGACATAGATTTGTTCGATGGTGACGTCACATGTGATCCTGTCCTTGGTCATAATCAATCAATCAACTTTATTACCATAAGTTTACAAGTACATGCAAAACATTACGGGCGTAGTTTACATACATATATCATATTTGAGACTATGGTTTGAAACAATCCAGTTGTGTTACATTGCAGACATTATGATAGAGAGAAATTTACATAGATTTCGTAATTGTAATACATTGTGAGTTTCAAATAATACTGACATTTTATGGTAATTAGGGTTGTTTACAAAATAATTCTTTAAATAAGTACTTCTGTAGCTGTTAAATTTGGTACAATGGAATAGGTAATGAAATTCATCTCCGATTTGGGATGGACAAAATCTTTCTTTTGAGTTAGTGTTATCCCAGCGGCCTGTTTCAATTGGTAATTTGTGATTGGCGGTTCTAAATCTGACAAAAGTATTACAGAGCTTAGTTCCTAGTTTACGTTGTAAAGAGGATATATTGTAAGATGTTTTCATGCATTCATAGGTAAGTCCTTTAGAAGATAAAGATATACAGTTGTAAATACATTGAAGGGATCGGTCTGAAATTCTAAGTTTAACAGCATTTTTAAACCAAGGAAATGAGACTATATTTTGAGATTGCCATATATTGGACATACCAATATTATCTAACGTCGTTTTGATACAAGTCAGCCATTTATTTTTATTGTTATATTTAACGAAGTTTGTCAGTGATATTTGGTACAATGCTGTTAACGTAGAATTACATTTCCCTGATATTATTCTAGACCAGAAACATAACATTCGCAATTTGATTTTATCGACGAGTGGTGATCTACCAGTTTCACGATATAGCATGTATGTCGGTGTGCTTCGTCTTAAATTCAATATATATCTAATAAAATCCGTATGTATCCTTTCAAGTGCTTTCACATTTTCAAACCCCCATATTTCACTTCCATACAGTAAAATAGGGCAGATAGTGCAGTCAAATAAGTAAAGTTTACATTCTATAGACATGTCAATATTTCTTAAACGTTTGTATAGCAAATGCATAGCTTTGTTTGCCTGGGAAATATTAGATTTTCTAGAATTCAGAAAAGAGCGGTTCTTACTAAAAATAACACCAAGATATTTGTATTGGTCTACAAGCTCAATGCTTTCTTGGCCGATCATAAAGTTAAAATTTGTCGTGAGCTTTTTACTCCCGAAAATTATTATTTTCGTCTTCTGGACATTTATGGATAACTTGTTTTTAACACAATAGTTGTAGAAACAATTTAACGAGTTTTGCAACTCATTTGAGATATAGTTTCGACCACTATGAAGTCACGCTGGTACATCCCCTTCCTCTAAGTAGACGTAGGCTCGATATGACATAGATTTGTTCGATGGTGACGTCACATGTGATCCTGTCCTTGGTCATAATGCAGTCCTCCGATTGGTTGCCGATTTCAAAGCAGAATGATTTTACATCAAAGATCTTGAATATGACCTTTATTGTGTTGCTATTAAGATATTCACTTCCCGGTATGAATGAAGTCAGATCGATATCTACAAGATCCGTGAATAGTAGGAAATTGTAATAGGAAATAATAAATAATGCATGCACGTTCAACAATGCCGACAGATATAATTATACCGTGTGTATACCTCTCTCACGTACATTGCTAGTAAAATGTATATTGAATGTCCAACGATTGTTTACCTATCATCTATCAAGGATTGACATTTTAACTGTTTAACTATGTAATTACCGTGAATAATCCTGAATCTGCTTGTTTTATTCTAGGTTCATATTGATTTCTATTTGGGGAAGTTTGTACGAATAGTTTGAAAAACAATTGAGAGAGATGCTATTTTGAGCTCCTTAAAGTTATCAAACAAATTCCTAAAGCAGTGAGTGTAAGGAGAATTTTTATTGGTACTTAAAGAGGGGATTAATGTATTATATTTACGAATGCAGCTATTTATATCTATGAACATTATTTATGAATGAAATTGGCATGAAATCGAAACAAAATACATTTTGATAGGCTAACATTCTACCCTTTCATGCCCCGTTTAAAGAATACGCTCGAATTAGGAAGGCGAACAGTTTGTAAAATCATTGAAGCGTGACTGCCACACGCTTGTCATGTCGTGAGACGGCGTAGATTGCAGAATTTCATTTCTGTATAAATGTTAGGTTAGGTTAATATATTAGGGTGTTGGAAACATACAATTCCGAATGTTTACACAATAAGCTTGTCCAGTGGGTTAATAAGCTAGTGATTGGTCGAAGATTTTAGTTGTTTTGGTAAATATTTATATCTCAAATTAACAAATAAAAATGTGAAAATCCAAGTTGACAACGATCAGTAGAATTAACGAGGCAACTCCTATGACGTCAGAGAAGGCAAATACGCTTCAGTGACCACACGATCCTTTGAAAATCTAATCGCGATTTATTTATAACATTGCTTTCATACAACATAATTCATTATTTGTTCTCAGTTCAGAGTTTAGGTAAATTCAACAGCTCCACATAATAATAGTTCAACCGCTTTCAACTGTCTATAATTTATCCGTTTTGTGCACAGCTAACCTTAGATTTGTTATATGTCCAAGCCGACAGCGGCTGTCTAAACTTTGTCATTGTTGATTGTAGGTCAATTGTAAAGAATTTTAAGTATTTCATTGCATCGATAGAAAGCTTAAGTGATTGCATAAGTCCTCTTAAACCTTAAAATAGCCAATTTAAACCGTAAATGCGTGCACTAGTGCCTTTAATCAAAACTTGAAAAGACGTGGCACTATGGAAAGGTTGCACATCAGCGATCTTGCTTCGATAAAAATATGAAGTTAGACGTTGAATATAAGATATTAAACATTTTTATGACTCGCTTCAGATTAACAAGCCCCTCCAGGCCATACATGCATACTGTATTAAAAGAAAATTCAATACGTTGTTAAACTTGATCGATAATTGATACTGATAAAGAAAACTTACTTATTAAAATATCATAAGAAAGAAAATCCGTTGACTTATATATCAAACTAAAATGCTTCAGACGAAGTGCCGTAGGTATCATCTTAATGATAACTGGATGCTTTAGGTTCGACTTATTATAATGTCTTAAAAAAACTTAATCAAGCATCCCCATTCATCTTTTCAACACCCAAAATGTTCTGTTAAGAAAGAAAACCACATGTCAGCAGAAAAAAATAATGAAATTGAATAAAAAGATTATCTAGCAGTGAAAACATTACTCTGCTAACGCTTCACTGTCTTTGGATAAATGCTTTAAAATAGCTAGTTGTTTTGAAGTCAAATTCCAAGTTACCTTAAAACGGAAAAAGAAGAAGCAATGTTGAATGTGTTATGTGATTTATTCTATTCTTCCACTTGAAGTGATAACACTGCTAAAGCATTATGAATCTTCAACATCATCAACTTATTAATCTGTCAAATTAATCAAAATTGCGCAGTGACCAAATCTGGCTACTTTAACGATAAGTGCTCATCTAAAGCGAGTGTTTTTTCCCAAATTGAACTCAAAGAATATCAACTCTATTAACAAATTTTAATATTGTAAGCCTTTTCTCAAGTGTTGTTGAAAAGGTCTGAAAGTTCAATGTGTGGGTAATGGCCTACCAATGCAAGATAATAGATGTGTTGGTTTAGAATTGTCAGCTTCAAAGGTATTGTCTACGGTAAAAGAAATCATAGTCAAAATTCTATTGTGAAGTTTCTCCCAAAGGACAATGGTTATTTTATGCAAAGATTCAGTGCCATCATATTTTCCATCTTATTCAAATAATGGAGTTTTATTTTTAAGACTTAGTAAATACATATGCAATCGTTGTGTTTGGAGTGGCAAACTCATTAAATTTATCAAAACATTCCCAGAGCACAGCATTTCAGTTTGCAAAAATATATCCATTTGTTCTGTCTATCTATAATATATTTTATAAATGGTCACAGTGTCAAATTGTGGTTGTCACAGGATCGCAAAATCCATTTATGAAAATCCTCGTGAGCTACGAAGTTTGTACACATGATTTTAGATTTTTAGGCCTTTTCTTCTGAAAAAAAAGAAGATGAAAATGTTTTAAGGTTATGGCCTCTGTGGCCCACCAAAGGATTACGAAATGGTTTTTGAGAAGAAGATGAAATAGTAAAACATTTATAGACGGATTGACGGACAGACAGACAAACTGACGTGCCATGCCATAAGCCCATTTGGCGTTTCAGGCCAGATGAGCTAAAAATAGCGGGCGCTCAATTAACTTCCGTATATCTAATATGATTGTATATTGTGAAATAGAGCCATTTGGCTCTGCAGTTCATCAATCTTAAATGATTAATGTATTAGGTCGAAGACTTGCATTTAAACATAGATATATTTGAATAATATGAAAACAAATAATGAGCTAAAAGTTAAACCTAAAGATCCGGATTTCCTGGCGTCTAGAACATTCTCCTCACTCTAGAATCACCTATTCAGCAATATTCTTACGATGCCGCAATAGACATGCAAGTTTGTACAGGTAGGTGGACAGGTGCTTGAGAATTCGGGAAGTGTACCTGTCCTCACCTGGCTTAGGTTATTGCGCCAACATTCGTCATCCTCACTTCCTCCTGAGCTGTTTTATGATGTTATAAGTACATACAATTCTTCTTAACAAACGTGTTACAGCATGCAAGTTATGTTGCAATAGTAATTAATGATAAAATAAAAACTTATAAAACTAATTGGAAGTGGAATTATTTCTAGCAGATAATAAATGAAACCGTTTATGTTCATTTCACATATTTAACTTGTACCCGATAGTTTTAAAGTAACACGAACGTGACTAAGTTTTGTTTTATGTAATTCCTTTAGGAAATATCTGACTCTGATGTGTGCAGAATTCCAAACAAATCATTCAGCTTTCATCACAATATACCAAGTTTACGATGATTATTAATCCTTACATTGTGGGAATTGAAAAACGGCTGACCAAATCATACGTCCATTTATACTGTATCGGATTTCTATTGGTTAGGGTTAATAATGCCTACAAGGAAAAGCAATCTAACAACAACAATCTTTCTCATTAAGCATGGCAAATCCAAAGAAAATCAAATATAACACATCTCAGAAAGGAGGAAAGGTGTTTTGTTTGTTTGTTGAGCTTGTCTTAGGACATTCAATTATTTATTTTACGGTAGAATCAAATAAACTTCATCAGGTTTGCATTCCTATCAAGGCCTTTTTCAAATAATACGTATCCAATTATATAGTTTGGCAGGAAAATCATTCAACAATATTTTGACATCGCAATCAGATTTTTGATAAACGATAAAGTATCTTATTCGAACTTCTTTGAGTGGCATCTTAGAAGTTAGTATGATGAAGCAATAGGAAATTAATGGATTTACAACTTATTTATTGCAAAGAGATGCGACGTTTCGGTGTATATACTGACACCATTATCTAGCAACGGTGTTAGAATTTACACCGAAACGTCGCGTTTCTTTGCAATAAACAAGTTGTTTAACCATACATTTCCTATTCCTTCTTAGTTTTGAATTATACGACCCTCTGAAACTTGCCGTAGCTAAAACCGAACCCAAAATCCGTTACCTCACTGTAACTTTGTTCTTGGATTTCCGTACTTCCTTGTCTATCACCAGGGTGTTCTATGTTTCGCAATGAACGGTTTTGTTAGTCAAACTCAGAGAACGAAAGAGACTATGGTCTTGAGCGAGTAGACAAGTTGTGATATGATTACGAGATACAATAGGGAAATGAAAGCAGTCACTCATGCGATCATTGTCACTAAAGCTCCAATATGTTCGTTATGATTACAGTCCTTTTTACTTGTGAAGAATTACTATCCTTGCGAGTTCATTCACGGCAATGATTGTCAGTTGCACAGTTCATATGGCAACGTAAGTGCAAATGCATCTTCCCATCGAAACAGTATTCCGCGGCTTATGTTTTATTAAAGCGCAACTTTGATCATGTTTCCAAATGTGTTTACGTCCCTATTAATACGCCCCGTTCTTTTATAGCAGTAAACTGATAAAGGGATGTCTTTTCTTATTTTGTTTCATTGATGGCAAATATTTTCTGAATAAACAAAGAATAATAAAGAAAATACTTTTACACTTTTTACACTTTTACACTATGACCATGCATCTTTGATAAATTATCATGTCACCAAGTGTAACTAAATTCGAGAGTGGATCTTAAATGGAAGAAATCCGATATATTAGTTAGCCTGCACACCAAAGTGGATCTTTTCTGAAAGTGTGAGTATTTATATTATTTTTATATAAAAAGATAACTGGGGTAACATTTATAATAATGGTACACTAGCTTTTATTTTCGCGCTCCAGTCGCGGTACATTTTCCGGTTTTTCCATTCGAAAGACCATGACGTACGCGATGACTCTAACAAAAGACTATAGAGTTCCTTTATATGTTTCATTCATTATTAATTTTTTTTAAAGATTCATGACTTTGATAAATTTTCACCCGATAACATCCTCTTACGATCGTTCATATAATTCAATAGAGACTGTCAGAAAAAAAGTTTATAACACGGTTCAAATTCACTGATGAATCAAACCTTAGATAAACAAGGCATATTCCAATGATTAAAGTGCTCGATTCAATGATTACCGGTTGTAATTGCAAGTCTCTGGTCGGAATACCCAATCCGTCGAAAAGCCAGTCACACATTTATATGAAAACACAATGCATTTTGGGTGTCAACATCTACCAATCAAACGTGGGCATTTCTTTGGTAATTCCCAGAAAGCTATTTATAGCATATGACTACTTCGAGGAAAGCAGGAAGGGTTGAAATTTAGCTCGGTTAGAAGAGATTCTAATATAGCACGAGGAGAGCTTTACCAAGCACCTGTCAGTCATGACGACCCTCAGTTCAGGTAGGTTGGAGTGTAAGGCAACATTTGTATACGTTTATTTTGTTACTTATCAATAACGATCGTATATATTGCGCTAAAACCGACATGTTAAACTACACTGGCCACACTGGTCGCCATGTTTGTTGTCACACAGTGGTAAACTCCGTACATAGCAGGTTCGTGCATTGACAACCTGTCATGTTTAGATATTGCCTGCGTCGACAACGATTTGAAGAAATGTGTCCTTGATGAAGACTCTCTGAATATATATTAAGGAGCAAATGTAACAGTTGGACCGGATTATACGGTCTAAAGTTTTAAAAACCAGATTGCACTAAGCTATGGGCTACATTACAAATAAGGGTTTAATTTGTCAGGAACATTTGAGACTTTACCTGCATGCTCATGCATAAACCATATCTAGCATTTACATGTAATGATTAATCTAAACAACAGTATATATTTTTACAACAACGTTTGACATCAGTGAATGAAAATGATGGCATTCCCAACCTTAATTTAGCTTTGAGTATTCTGTATGTTCTGGGTCTATTTATAGTAGCGATACATATATTTACAAGCCCTACATAATATGTCGATGTATTTCTTTGATCAGTTGTATGAGATTACAGTATTAACAGATATGAGATTATGCTTTTCCACTGGTTGCTGTCATCACCAAATATTTTGAATTATTCTTTTTTAAGGGTGAGATTCAATCTTTATAAACACATGTAAGTCATCAATATCAATGAACTTTTCACTATCATTTATGTGTGATCATCTGAAGACTATCTTTGGAAGCATATGAATCCTTGGACTTTCTTTAGGACTCACTTTGAAGAGATTCAATCTCTATGATCCATGGAACTTAGGGTGAGACCCCTTAAGTTAGATAAGATCCCTGAGTTTAGGAATTACAACTCAACTCAACTTGGTGAGATTAAATCCATTGGACTTTGAATTATACTTGCTTGTGTGAGATTAAATCCCTCAAGCATTGAGGATACTCTCTGTGGTGAGAGGCTGATGATCTACCTACAAAAGGATATAAATCACTTTTGAATAGGAACACTTTCATCTCATCTTTCCACCAATGAATTCTTATTTTTTATCAAAGCTTTCATTTTCTTCTCAGATTTCAATTTGGATGACCTCTCTGTAGCTCAACTCCCAAGTGGTGAATTGGAAAAATATATTCAAAGTAACTTTGGAATGACCGAAGAAACAACACAGGGTCAGCAAATGACAGTTAATGGTGAGAACAGATTATTCACACATTTCTTCATATTCTTTGATAGCAAATACTACCGGATTAGTCCTATTTAATGAGTTCCAAGATAGTTTTGTTATAATTTGTGCTGTTATGAAGAAATGTCTAAAGTCTAGTAACAACATAAGTAAACTTAAACGATTACTCTTGTTGTTGTAAAATATTTGTTATTGAAGCCATATCTTTGTACTGTTAGTATTAGTATAGAAGTCTTATTTTTCCAAATATTTTCTTCTAGTTCTTTCCGAGTTCAGTAACCCTAGCAAAAGGAAAGGTGTAATATATTTCAAGTAAAATCACATTTATAGATTTAACACGAGATTGATCCTCTCTCATCCTTCAGGTCAGCTGACCCAGCTACAAACAGCCACAGTTCAGCAGAACATCAGTGTCAAGTCTCCGATGTTCTCCAGCGCTGCACTGACCCCGATGGAAAACTCAGCTAATCATTCCCAGCAGGTCCAAGCCCGCCAGTCGACACAACCGTATGTGGAGATCACCGAGCAGCCCCAGTCCCGCGGTCTCCGCTTCAGATATGAGTGTGAGGGGAGGTCTGCCGGCAGTATTCCCGGAGAACACAGCACGTCTGAGAGGAAAACTTACCCAACAATAAAGGTAAAAATTGTAATGATAAGTTAAATGTCTCTCAGGCGTCAACTCATAACAGTTAATTGTGTGCATGAATTATTTTTTAAGCTACCCATTTATTTCTTCTGTGAAAATGCCTGGGGCACATTTCCCTTTGGAATCATTAGTAACCTTTGAATAGATTAAGATAAGAGTAAATTTAAGACATAATACAATGAATAAAATAAACGAAAAGACATTCTAAAACGTATACTGCAGCATGTCTAATAGCGGATAAAAAAAGTAACAATGAAGCAGAAAAACAACCTGTTCTTCAAACTCATTACCCCCTCCTGCCATGATTTCATCTCATACAAAGAAAGATTTTAGTCTCTTTATATGTTTATTTATATTGTTCAGATCCGAAACTACAAGGGTCCTGCTATCATCGTGGTGTCTTGTGTAACTAAGGACAACCCCCCAGCCTGTAAGCCACACCCTCACTCACTTGTTGGGAAGGACTGCAAGAAGGGTGTGTGTACCGTCAAGGTGAAGGACACAGACACAATCACGTGAGTAGAGGTCAAAGGTTATTAACTCCAGAAAGTTTTGAGTATAACATGTTCAAAAGTTCTCAATATAATGCTGAGTGGCTGCATGATAAGATTTATGAGTTACAATGCTGTAAGGATTCGTCTAAGGTCAATTTAAGAAAAAACTCATTTAAGAAAATAGTGTAGCTGTTTGAAACAGATTATATGAATTGTTTCTGTGTGTAGGTTCCCACATCTCGGCATCCAGTGTGCGAAGAAGAAAGATGTCGATCAATGCTTGCGTCAAAGGAAGGAAATCAATGTGGACCCATATCAGAGTGAGTTCTGTTTTTCTGTTTAGCTTAAACAAGTTAATTCAACATGGAATCAAATGATAACTATTATGTCTTTCATTCTTTTGGGGAAGCGCACACATGCCTCAATAGTAAGAGCTAAATTTATTGATTTTCTAACCGATCTTTATCTAATGTTAACCATTATATTTTACAAGTAAATGAGTGATTTTTCATATTGTGCATGTCACCTGTTCCAGCTGGGTTCAACCATGGTATCGGTCAAGTTGACCTCAATGTTGTGCGGCTATGTTTCCAAGTGTTCCTGCCCGACCAGAACGGAAAGATCACACGAGTTGTACCCCCTGTGGTCTCACAAGTTATTCATGATAAGAGTAAGTTGTTTTGGACTAATCACTATACGATTCACTTTTTCCATTGTGTTCACGATTTCATTATAGAAATCACCATTATCAAACTTCCTAATTATGGTGTTATTTGCAAGAAGATAACATTATAATTCTTTCATTACTTAAAATCTCATTTTGTTTCTCTCCCTGCAGAATCAGTGAACGAGTTGTCTATCTGTCGCGTTGACCGTAGTTCTGGCAAAGCAAAGGGAGGTGATGAGATATTCCTTTTGTGTGAAAAGGTCAACAAAGGTACAGGATATATTTAAAACTACTTGACTCCATCTTAAAATTGAAATATTTCCAAAGAGATATGTCATGTATGTTTTCAGAAAAAAAGCATAGTTCATATCAGAACAAAAAAACTTTCTTATGTTTCATCACCTTTAATTTCAACTATGAAGTACTATTGAATTTTGTGTTATGATATGTGATAGGTTTTTTTTTTTTTTTTTCAAGACGACATCCAGGTCCGATTCTACCAGGACTCGACAGCCGCATCCTGTATCTGGGAGGATTTTGGAGACTTCGGACAGGGCGATGTGCATAGACAGGTCAGTCGGGGTTTGAGTTTACATTTTCTAATCACTCTTCGGAATGGTAGTCTGTCTCCATGTCAATAGATATTTCAAATAAATAAGCTATCTCTGATTTCTTGCAAATATATCAATTAAATAGAATGATTCAATCTTGCTTCAGACTTTATAACAAAGACTGTTATAAAAACACAAATGATAGAAAACTTGCTCAGTGTTTGTTTCAAGCTTGATGAAGGGTGTGTGTTACGTTTCAGTTTGCGATCGTGTTCAAGACCCCTGCGTACAAGGAGGCATTCATCCAACATCCAGTCGAGGTGATGCTGCAGCTGCGTCGTCCATCAGACCAGGAGACCTCCGACCCCATCCCCTTTACCTACATGCCTGAAGATCCAGGTAAATCCTACCATTACTCTCAACCTCTCTATCAGTAGCGACCCCATTCCTTTCACCTACATACCTAAGACACAGGCCCTCGGATCATTAAAAAAAAATATTAAAAAATATTTTAAAAATTTTGAGAACACCCCCTGAATAGAATTGTTCCTCTGTTAATAGTATATGGAAAGGCCAGACACTCCATTCGCCCCCACCCGCTTTCTTGATCGAATGCTTCAATAAATACGCACACTATCAATATAAAATCTATGCAGACATGATGTCAAATGATTTGCCTTTCTACTGCAACTCACTTAAACAAATAAATCTTTGGGGTTATTTAATGAGGACGGCCGAAAGATGATTTCCACGCCCAACTTAATGCTGATGGGACAAATGGCCGCCCGTCACCTTGACCTTACGGGGTGTGTGGCCGCAGCGAGAGATCTCATCTCGATTCAGGGGGTGTTCTCCAAAAAAATTTTTTTAAATTTTTAATTGTTTTTAATGATCCGAGGGCCTGTGACCTAAGATCCTACCTTTACTCTCACTGTTATTACATTCTTTGATAGAGTTGTTGACGACAGGAAGATGTCACATTTTCATATTTTCAATGGGTTAGCCATATGCTGTCTTTTAAAGTCCTTGTAGTTCAAAGGAAAAGTAATGAATGTGATTTGTTCTGCAGATCCAGATCGGATAGAGGAGAAAAGGAAACGGAAGGCAGCAAACTTTGTTCAGAACTGGACAGGAAGTGAGTTGGTTTTTCTTTTCACATGTTTCTTCTGGGGCAACTCTTTATCATAGTAACATTATTAGGTTTCATATTTAATGTCTTTGAATAAGTTATTATTCCATCAATATCTTAAGACAGAATTGAAGAATAATGATCAGATTTAGTCACAAAGTGTATTGCATTTATATTTGTTAAGATCATTTTGATATAAACATGTGGTAGTAGTATGGCTTTCTTAGCAACAGACTCTTTGTCAATCTTAAATGGTGATAGTCTAGGATAATAAAACAGTATACAGGAAATTAAGTTTTATCAGAATGTATGTTCCTATCCTTCAACTACTCACGACGGCAATGGTTTCAGGTATGGACAGGGGACAGAACTCCAATGTGAAAGAAGGACTGCGTACAAAGCTGAAGGCTAATCGCAGAATCAAGCAGGAGGGCGAGCCAATGGAAAAAGGTCAGTGTCTCATAATGTCAAACAGTCTTTGAAACCAGATTGCATCTCTAAAATCAGTCTTAACAGCATGATTATTACATGATTGTTTTAAGTGTTGTATTCTTTAATTTAGCAGTTAATGTTAGGATGCCCATCTTTTGTGAATACTTAAGCACCTTATGACTTTACAGAAAGTTGAAGCTTCAGTTTCCATTTCTTACATTATATCAGAGACATATTGTATGACATTTGTTACTTGCTTCATGACAAACCTTTAACTTTCTGTTCTGTTAATACTGTCAATTGTAATATTTATATTTACCATCCATTTCTTAAGTTACATTTAATATGACAGTCATACTTTGTGACACTCAATGACACACTTGTTATGTCATGTTCCAGATGAACTACCAATGTATTCCTTCTCAAACACTGGAGCAAGCGCCGCTGCCAGTGCAATGGCTGGAGTCCCCACCATGAACTACCGCACTGCTGACAACACAGGGATGGGCAGCATGATAGTGACAAATCCCACATCGACGGTCACTAGTTCCCAGCTCCAGAGTCTGCAAGGGGTGAAGATTGATCACACCGGCATCATCAACACCAACATGCACCCTCAGCAGCAGCAACAACAACAGCAGATGTTGCTAGGCAACCAGATTACCGCAGACACCATAGATCTCGAGCTTCTGCAGGCCTACATTCAGGACTCTGTTGCCCAGGGCGAGGGTGACGCTTTGTCAGCTAATCTGTTGGAGTCAGAGTATGATCCAAACATAGCCGCCATGGAGAGCGTATCGAGCAACCAGCAGGTTCAGGCTCAGCCAGGAACATTCGCAGCCACGCAAGAAAGTTTACAAGGCTACGCAGAGAACCCCTGAAGATGTTGTTGCAACTTGACATTATAGTGCTGTTTTATGTGTCTTGGTGTTCATGACTTTAGTGGAGAGAAGCAGAAGGCTGGGAGGGTTGAAACCCATTTATTTGGACTTCAGCATTTGGACATCAAATGTATCCATTTGCAAGATTTTATATAGGAATGTCTCATGAGATTTCTCACTTTAAGCATTTATTCATGGAAATATTATACAATATACTGAAGTAAGAATACAAATTCAGTAACTTCAAAGAAACTCCTTTGTCATTAGAAAAGCTGTGAGTTCTCATATTGAGATAGCTAGTCAAGGTGTTGACTTTAACCTTCACCGAAGATTCTCTGCAGAACAACCTCTGTTGTCAAGTTTAGCCCAGTCTGCCTTGTAGACGGGCAAGGGTTGGGGTTCGAATCCCTGCATGGTCGATATGGCAGTCCATTCTGGTGTCCCTAAGCCTGTTGCAGGTCTGGTACTGTGTCAGTAATCAACAGCAGCAGAGTTTATCACATGGACATAGAACACTCATGGTCTTACTGCTAATAAGATAAATGTGAATATGTTGCCTATGATGGATTTAAGGTCTTGCTTTCCTAGCTCAAGATTCCCTTGACTGCTTTTTGTCACATTCATCTACTCACAAGACATTGATTTAAAATCCTCTCATGCAGATACTTTCGCCAGAAACTGTTTCTTATCCTCGAGTTTCCAAATCATGTGACCAACATTTTACATTAATTCATTTTTGATAAGTTTGTTTTATATGCAATTTATACATACTAGACTCATTTTCTGTTATGAAATATCATTGTTAAGGATACCATGTGATCAAGTAACCAAAATTTGTTGTATGAATGTAGTTGAACTACAAAACTTCTTTTACCTTTTGGGATTGTTTAGTATGAGCTCAAGTTGCTAGACCATTGCTAAGCATGTACAGTGTACAGTGTTTTCGTAGAATTTGTCTAGAACTGAGTAGCCAGTGCCAATTTCTTTGACTACAAGATCTGTATTGAAATTTTGCACATAGAGAATAAATAACTTATCCATTACAACTTGCTCTGACAATTGGTGTACATTGACTTGCTTGATCTACATCTTATACTGTATGTCGTGTATCATCAGGGGGTATTATCCCACTCATTACTGGAATAAACCTTTCTTTATAAGTACCATTTCATTTGCTATCATTTGATCCCAGATGGGTGAAGTGCAAAAATTACCTGCCACAGCTCAATCGCTAAAGCAATGTACATTAGCCCTGCACAGCTTGACAAAGATGTTTTCAAAACAAGCAGAAATGATATATTATGTTTATTACAAAAATTAAACAAGTTTTAAAAAAATATAAAGAAATAACATGTAAGCACAATATTAAATATTATATCAGTTTCGGTACATTGGTATTAAATCAAAATATCAGTAATAACAACATTGAAATATCAATCATGCTTGAAAAGCCTGGCAGATTTAGTTTTAAATTTCACCTAAGCATTCCACATGCAGCTCAATCATTTGATCTAGGCATTGCATTAAGAAAGATAATAGAGCAATATATAACTTTACAAATCTGAAATAATATAAATTCAATGATTATGTTAAATTAAATTTAAAAATTCACACATGCTGTATTGTGAACTAAACTTGCACTAAAAATGTATTGCTCTTTAAAGGGACACAGAGTATGCTATTGGAGTCAAATATGTCAAACTTTATAAATAATGATAATTTATCAAGAAAGATTGGTTGTTTCTAAAAATCCCCGTTTTAGAGCTTATCAGTTTAGTATAGAGACAATAAACAGGTCTATGTTGTAATTTGTGATCAAAAACCGGAAAGTGGGGCGTGCCAAACGTAATTTTTGAAACTGATCTATAGCAGGCACAGCGACAAATATTGGTTGGTAGTGTTAAGTAGGTCATTTAACTAATTTGTACATTTAAACTGAATGCAGAATTTCTAATATAAACATCTATATGGTTGTTTTTGTATTATCATTGAAGACATGATATTATCCTACATTTGGCTATTTAGATATATAAGATACCCACGGCATTAAAACAATGGCGAACAATGGGACCGACGATGTGCTTTATTTGACGATACAACCATGCGCAAGGTTAATGACGTCATTTCAGTAACGTTACAAATGACATCATATTGGCCAAGTCCATTGATCAAACTTGAGGGGGCTATTGTCCATAATGGCTGACTCGGCGTCTGTCGATTCGAAACCAAAAGGAGAGGTGCGTGTTTGCAGAGAAAGAAAAGCATGGATTAGAGACGTAACGTATCCCCTGGGGACATTTTCAAATTCATATTGATTGTTCAATAAATTTGATTCTATTTATATTGGATGCCCACCCCTATACATGATAATGCACTCGTCCGAATATGTTCTACGGCGAGAGGCATCATTGTTTTCAAAATGTTTTTGTTAAAAATACCATAATTTTTCAACTATTTTTATATATAAAGCAAGTAATTGTTAAGGGTATCTCATATAAGAAATAGAAAACTCGTTGTTGTGCATCTATCGTTGAATAAAACATAGCAGGGAGCATAAATCACGAAGGGTGCGCCCTTCGTGTTTTATGCTCCCTGCTATGTTTTATTCAACGATAGATGCACACCAACTCGTCTTCTATTTCTTAAATAAAGATGCAGGTTTAGGGAGTATATTTGAACTTAATTCGGGGCAGATGGTATGTTGTCTCTTATCTAAGCCACATACAAATTTATGAAACATTCTCTGTGTCACTTTAAGAGATCGGTGAGTTTTCAGCAGATGGAATTAGTTCTAGTATATCATAACACAAATGTATATCACAACATGAAGTGTAACATTAAGGATGTCTCGACTTCAGAATGTTGTTACCCTTGTGACAGAAAACTGAGCTTCATAGGATGCCCCCAAAGAGAAGATTGACATAATCTTAGCCACATACAAATTTATGAAACATTCTCTGTGTCACTGTGACATTAAACAGTCACCACTCAACTCCGTGGTAATCCTCACACAGCACATTTCATTCACGCTGAGCTTACTTTTCACAATGCTACTTGTGAATCCCTTACGAGTCCTTATAGATAAGCAAATACATCTTACTGCCTGCCAGATCAACATCAACATTGGAGCCAGACAATGTAAGACTTTTTTTTGCAAACACAGTTTCAATGCTTTTTTATTTAGGGCCCTTTCACTCATGATAATAAGATGGCAAACTATATCATCCTTTGTCACAGTCTAAATGAACTTATAAGATTTTATGGACAGGGAACTTTAATTAAAGTCAGAAATTGCTGAAGCACAGTAATGGGATTTAAGAATTGTTTATCCCCTGTCACTTGCTTGAATACAACATGAAGATCTTTGTGGAAACGATGACTTCCAGAATAATGAAGTTGTCTATCCATAAGATGGCCTTCTTCATCCTTGCTGCTATTGAAGGCCAACATTATGTATCAAGAGAGAGTTTCAAATGAAGATACAATGGTTTAACTGTCATTAAGTGGACTTTCTTCCTGTATGGATCTGTGGGCTTCTTGTATCTGTAACATGAAAACACTCGTATTAAAATATTGAAACAAGATAAATGATAATATTCGGAATCAGAAATCTTGTTAACAATGCTTTGAGAATTTAAGCAATGAAAATACCTAATGCATCCTAATATTTTATCATTAAATTACATTTTAAACCCCGCCACAAAGTGGAAGGGGGATATAGGTTGGACTCCATCCATGCATGCATGCGTCTGATTTAAAGGGGACGACTATACTCAGCAACTAATTAAGATTATCAAATTTAGTGTATGACTTCAGGGTATCAAAATTAAATAAGAAGTGGACAATTGTTTTTTTCCTGAGTTACTGCCATGTTTCGTTCTTTAAAATGTGTTTGAGGGGATCTTCAGAAACTATTTAAACTGGCTTATCAAATGTTATGTGTGGCTCCAGGGTATATATACACCTGCCTTTATGAAGGTCAAAAATGAAAAAAGCTGTTATTTATTGCTTTCTGAGTTATTGCCCTTCTTCTGTTTTGTTAATCTGATTTATAACATTTAGGAAAATGTTGTCAGTTAAAGTGAAACCAATTTGGCAGGGGATGTTGATTACCATGTCTTCTTGTTAATTATTATTTATATTATTTAGCACGTTCATGAGTGATAGGATTGAGCAATCTATTTTTATTATAACTAAATCAAATTTACTGTTTAATCCACCTCAAAATATTAAAACAGGATCACATGAATGAACCTTTAGAAACTCACAATTCCAGTGAGGTCTGGCCCTCTTTTATCTCATCTTTTTCCAAAAATGTCCAACATTTTGTACTTGTTGCTTTTTTCTTTGGTTTGAAGTGCTTAAATTCAAAGAAAATAGCAAAACCTGAAAAAAAATTCAAATTATTATGAGTCATTCATATAAATATTCAAGTGGAAGTAAAGGTAGCAAATTAGAACAAACAACCCCACTTCTCCCCAAAACACGTGACCTCACGCCCATCACTCATCTTACCTGGTGGCAGACTGTCAACAGTTTTCTGTATGTAGACGTCCACTTGGAAGATGACACACATGTCCTCCTTGTGGGATGCTATTGGTGTGTTCTGGACTGCCGTCAGGTTGCAACCACTCTCGTCTGAAGCATGATCATGATTGAAATAACTCTTCATTGTAAGATATTTCAGTATTATATATTTGGTTAAAAAAGAAACTGTGCATTGAATCATTTTATGGTTTTATTCATTTATATGGATAGACAGTGTGTTTCAGATTCTGTCTGTAGCACGTTCTTATGAATGTTATTGTTCCTAGAGGTCAACAAAATCACAAGGGGACAAAGAGGTATGTCCCCCATTACCTAAATAGTTTTGTTTCAATGATGCCTCATCGACCCAATCAAACATGTCAGGAAGACTTGGAGAATGTCATTCCACATCCTGATGAGTGCTGCTGTCAGCTTTTGCAATGTTGTTTGCGGGGGCGGCTGACAACATAATGTCTGCTCTATTTCATCCCATATGTGCTCAATTGGAGAAAGATCTGGAGAATTCGCAGGCCATGGTAGAAGATCAAAATGATTTTGCCACATGAATATCTGTATATGCCACATGAATATCTGTATAACCCGTGCAATGTAGAATTGCAGAATAACAAACGGCCATGACGTTGAAGAAAGGGGAGAATGGCAGGGACAACAATCTGGTCATGGTATTCAACACCAGTTATTCCATCCCATATCATGACATAACCATCCCTGAAACAACAGGCCTGAGCATAGCATTCGCCATTTCAATGGAAGACTCATTGGCGGCCATAAAATGGACAAGATGAATCTGGATTCATCTGTGAAGACAACATTCCTTCATCACTAAAGAGGATGTCTAATGTGATGCCTGCATTGTGTAATTATTGGTTGACTTGTGGTTTCTGACAGTGTTAAAGTGAATTCTCCTTAAGTTAGGAATGGTTGCGACTGTTTTTACAGGATTTTGCATGCAATTACATAAGTGAGTAAGCCATATCCATCAGTCATAAGCAGAGATGCCCTGTTTGTCATTACAACTGTTACACATTTCATGACATGGTTTCAGCAAACTGTCAGAAATCAAACATGATTTATGTCCACATTTAAAAAAAAGAATACTATACTTCCTTTCACTGAACACAATTTTTATTTAACTCACGAGTTATCAAATGATCTCAAACATACTTTTGCTTACATTATGTGAAATCAATAACTTGCTTGATGAAAATAGTACCACATTGATATAGGTGGTTTAATGTCCTTTATCAGGACAACATTGTAACCAAACATCTCTTTAAAATTACAGTAACTCAAATCTATGTCAAACAATCTTGTACCTTACGCCAAAAAAAACATAAAATCCCCTTTAAAGTAAATGTAACACAAACTTAAAATAATACTGTTCCCTCTTATTTCACAATAAAATACCCACGCTTTTTACAAGACATGGGAACAAATGTCCCCCTCCATTTTAAATATCAAGTTCACCCCTATTTTTATGTCCAGATAATCATTAAAGTGACTCACCCTTCACGGAAACACTAACAAAAGGGTCTATATACTGGGACGCATCTTTGAGTCCAAGTTTTTCTATACGAATTGTCAGAAAACTTTTCCCTAATATTGGCATTGGCTTGGGGAGCAAATTGCCTAAAACTGAAAACAGAAAAAAATCTTGTACAAACGTTACATTGTCTTGTTTCCGTGGATATCAAATTTGTTTATTTATAACAATATATACACATATAAACAGCTTATATCTGGGTCAAGGTTCACCCATGTATCAAGAAGGGTAAAATAAGTATTCATCATTTGACAAATATGATCCGGAGGAAAAAGTTTCCATTCAGCCTCACATCTTGCCAGCTATTCAGTTTTCATCAACTAAAGTTACATGAAAGAGATATGCTTATGCAGACATGATATGATGAAAGAAGATAAGTTAAAAAGCTACAAGGGGAAGTAACTCCATTAAGAAAAGAAAGTTACCTCGGGAAGATGGACGGTCTTCATCACTGAATGAGTTCAAGCTCAGAGGGCTACAAAAGACAACAAGTTAGTGCTCTGGTAATTTAGATGATATGATAAAGATCTCTGAAAACAATTCTGTTTTCATTTTTCTTGTCATAATTCAGATCTTGGGAGAGAAAGAGTGACTGTGGGAGATTTTTAATTTTGCCTAGAGAGACCTAAGATTTTCATGGTATTTTATTTGACTTTCATACACGTCAAAATGCTAATTATGATGATATTCATTCACATATTTATTTAAAAAATGCAGACTTGCTGAAAACAAAATTACCATTTATCATTAGGTACCATTTACATGAAAACAAGTTATCAAATCTTTCAAAAAGCAATCAAATCAAATTTTACCTTCTACCTGCTTTAGATAAGTTTCAAAAACCATGTTCGATTACTTGACCCTTTTCATAATTCAATGCCCAGTTTTCAGAATCACAACTTAAACCATAAGGATGTCATTTAACTAAACTGAAGGTATTAAAATGATACTTTTCAGTCAACAGTCTGTACTTCTTGATAAAATGACAACATTCATGAAGTTTGGCAAATGTGACCGCAGCTTTTCACAGTAGTGTCTGTAAGCAGGTATGGTTCCTGCAAATCATACTGTTTCCATGTATGGAATAAGTTACCGCAGTGAAAATGAGAACTCACTTGATAGATGGATATTTCTGGGTTTGTATGTGGGCAGCTCGATAGTCAACAGGAAATTCTCCATTTGCTCTGTTACATAAATTCTTGAGAGCTGAAAAATACATAAAAACTAACACATGACAAATCACACACAAGGTTTGCATTTAGGATTTGTAACCAAAAATGACTAAAAAACACATCTACACCTGGGCCTAGATTTTTGAGGCTCTCTTAGCACTAAGATAGTCGTAAGTACCATACAATTACATTGGCCTACGACTTTCTTAGCACTAAGAGAGCTTCGAAAATCTAGGCCCTGATTGGTAACATTCATACCAAATTTGAAGTCTCAAGTCATATAGTTTTCGAGTATGGATCTGGTAAATAAACAAAGTCGTAAAATTTGTCCGTTTCCAATAAACATGTATAACTTTATTGGCATATTTGAGTTTTAAACCCAAAAAGGCACATCAGTAGCCTACAGATAATGCTTAGGGCAAAGAAATGGTCATAAAATTTGGCCATTTTGGTCAACTTAAATTTTTTTATTGGAACTCTTGATTTCTAACCACTAAAAGACATATGACCATTTGGGAAAAAATTAAAAAAATTATTGTTACCCTGGAGTTTAAACCCCTAAAAGGCACATAGACTTTAGTTTTCATACAAAATAATAACTTTTCCCCCAAAATCCGAATTTTGTAAAAGAGATTTTCATAATTACATTTCCATGACAAATTTCAATTGAAATAGTTAATTAGTTACAAAGTTATGAGCAGGACACAATGTATAACAGAGGGTGCCCATTAAAACTTTGATGTTGCGGGGAATAAAAACAGATTTGAACATAGCACCCTGCCCATCAATATTTGATGGGGGGTCACGAGCAAATGTACAATTTTGAGTGTCCCTTTCACGAATATTCATAAGATTTAAGCTTCCTTAGCCAGCTGGTTCTGGTTCCAGCTGGAAAAGTTGTCTGAAGGTTTTAGAGAAAATGCCTTTCAAGCCTATCTTTTAGGGGGGTGTCAGGCAAAAATCTACAACTTTTATCCCCTGGATGCAAGATACCTCCCCAAAATATTTCATGTTTTTGGGTGCAGCCGTTTAAGAGTAGACAGAAATGTAAGTTAATGAATGACAGACTACAGACAACAACATGCCATAAGCCCATCTTACCTAATGAGCTTTAAATGTTTCATAAACTTTGAATTCCAATTTTTATCATCATTTATCAACTTTTGAGAGTCCTGAAAGGTATTTCATCAAAATTGTTTATATGTATATTGTAAAAGCATTAAAAGTTTAAAATAGAAATCATTCAAGACAATGATATAATATTCAATAGAGGGGCCCAAATAGGTTTAACCAGAAGCTTGCACACTCTGCAGCTATATCAATTTTATGAAAATAGAAACAAATATATTCTCAAAAATAATAATCAAGTAACTGTAAAAGCTTTGGGTAAACAAACAAACTGTTGATTTTGAGATTGATAATTCAACCAGTGACTACAACTATTGCGATGAAAACAAGAACACTCACTTGACTCAATCTTCAACACATCATCCAAGGAAATCCCTTCTTTTGAACCTCGGTTCTGAGAAAAATAAAGTATCGTTTGGTCACAGTCAAGATACAAGGAACATGTTCGTAGTACATAGATGATGCAAATCAATTTATACGCTAACGAAGAGAGAAATTGTATCACTAGGAGTGACCATTGTCCCGACTGAATTTACTGATTTGGTATAGATAGAGTATAGCAGCCTACAATTGCGATACCTATAGACTATTGCTACAGATATTGAAGGTTTTCGGACGTAAACAAAATGTACATCAGCTATGATAATTCACAGATTTTACGAAATATGTGGTTAATAAAACTGATTTTGCTATTCAGAACAGTTTCAAACTCTCATCTTGAGCTAATTAGAAAATGAAATAAAACTCCCCCCACCAGTAACATACATTGAATAATATTATGAAGCCATATTCTGTCATCAACCCTCAACATGGAGCGGACAAAATAAAATGCACTTAAGTTGAAATTGCAAAAGGCACCACTACACATGATGATTGTTCTACACACCAAGTTTCAATGAGCTACGTCTATTTCACTCCTCTCACGCATCACAACATATTGTTTCTGTAGTTGTTGTGGGAGTAACATTTTATTATATGCCAATAGTTTCAAATATGCTCATGTAAGTATTCATTCATAATGCAAACTAAAGAAGCTATAAAAGTTTTGATTTCATTCCCAAAATGTTCACCTGCAGTGACTTGGCTCTGGAATCAAGGCATACTTTGATTTTGTCCAGTATTTTCTGAAAAATTAAAAAATCAATGTGCAATTCTATGGTTTTACGCATGTTTGTACATCATCATCAGACAAAAATTTAACAACTTAAAATTAATGTATCAAAATTGGATGAAAAACTTTCCAAATAGACAATGTCACACATGAGATAATAAGAAAGAGCTTTCTTAAATTTAATTTCTGAGCAACAAAATTCTCTTCATTTCGGAAACGTCTTGGCTTCATCGATCTACTAGTAAGCAATGTACCTTTTTGTCATCTGGAAAGATGTTACTGCTACTGGAGCAACACTGCTGTAACTGTTTGGACAGGCTGAAACAAGAAGATCACGCAGTGGGTGGTGCTGTATATCCATGTAGTAATTAAGGTACGTCGTTAGAATAGCAACATTTGTGGATATCATACAGAGAAAACCTTTCAGAGAGTGATCCATTCAATGCAGAAGTGAGCATGTACACTGACAAAATGACAGCAGCTCTTCTTACTAAATGTCCCCCACTTGATCTATCAATCAATGGCTAACACACGCCTTGCTGCACACATCACAACATGATCTATTAATCAATGTTTAAAGTGACATAAAATATGTTTTAGGATTTTTTATGTTTCTTAAATAAGAGCCAAATTACCATATGTCCTCAATTAAGTTCAAATTGACTATTTTTTCCAGGCAGTATATGTAAAGTTGCCCAGTGTTTAAAAAAAAAGAAGCAAGATTTTGAGTTTGGTTTGAAAGTCACAGCAAGTGTCATGCTACCGTCGGTCAGCAAAGACAGCAGAAGAAGTGGAATGTCTTACTTCTGATAAATCTCTGTGGCCTCTAGCGGCTGACCCCAGGTATCGAAGTCTGTAGCGTGTTTGAAGAGCTGGCACCAGTCACTGATGATGCTCTCTGGTTCTGCCCATTCTCCTGGCACCCCGGACATCTTGTCATGGCGGGTTGGGAGAGTCGACTTGCTCTCACTGTCTTGTCACTCTAGTCTGAAAGATTTCACCTCTCTTAAACTTTTACATATATATCTTATTATATAGTAATAGTAATATAGGCGTGCAGTGCGAAAGACATCTTCAATTTCTGTATTGCTCGGTGAATTTTGCTTTACACTGTTGATACCAGATTGCACTGTTGTCGGTTCTACTTTCTTTAAACTTTGGCAATTCTCAGAACTTCACAACAAACATTTTCCTAATTAAAAAGAAAATTTAATACCTTTCAATGCAATTTATTTTTTTTTAAAACTCAAATGATAAGGGGGAAAAACAAGTTTAATTTTTAGTCAAGAAAATGCAAAACACTTAAAAATGGAAATTGCAACCCAAATTCCAAAACTATCATTACGGATACTGCAAATTTATGACAATGACAATGATTCTGACATTATTCAATGGTGATGTCGTTGGAAAGAATATATCATATACCAGGATTTTGGCCTGCTATATATCTGGGTATCTGTTACTCAGAATGGTTTGACATTTGACAAAAATCATCAGGCCATTTACTACATCAAATATTTGTTTATAAGAAAAGATCAGACAAGCAACCAGCACAATGAACAAACCTTATCAGTTATCACTGCTTATGAATCAAGATACACCAACAAGCCAGACCAGTTCATCAGGACACACCACAAACATGTCAAATACCACAATTTCTATTCCTTTACTTTATTCAATTATGCTAAAATTTTCCCGTCAATATGAATTAGTGAGCATGTATAGGCTCTATATAAGTAAACTGGTTTCTCTCGCTCCCTTCCTCCTTCAGTGCCTGCCTATGACCACTGTACAATGATGCCACGCTCCAGCGAATCCCAACAAGCGGTAAACCTGTGTGACTCATGAAGCGTCACGTCATTCACGTTGTGTACCTACTAATGTACACTTCTTAAACTGTGACAGCACAACTACAATTTTCAAATAAAATTGCGCCATGAAATCCTCAAATCAGTAAGTTAAGTCATGTCATATCTACGTCATATGACACACAATCAAAAAGGTCTTACAGCCCATGCTGAAGCACTTGGTCATCCATTAAAAAACAACTAACAGTATCTTAGTAGAGGAAGTAGCTCATTTGGTACAGTGTCCGCTCATCTCTTGGAAGATCAAGGTTCCAATCTTCGTCACATAATACCAAAATAAAAATAGAGCCATCGGCTCCGCAGCCTTTGTATTGTTGATGTTCAAAACTAAGATACATACTTGTTACTTTTCCAGATGAAATACATCATCAAAATTGTCCAGTGTCAGTGCATTAGACAAGATGTCTTAACACAAAATTGAAAGAAAATCGATAAAACCCTATCATATTCCTTAAATCATGACACAAAAAAACAAACAGATTCTTTAAAATAGATAAGTTATATAACAAAATATATATTCTACATGTTCTACAAGTGACACGCTGCTAATGGCTGAAATATTGCCCAAGCGTCATTAAACAATAACTCACTCAATCACTCTACAAGTCACTAAAGTGGTGCACCACTCAAAATTGAATCACTAGAACAATTAAATATATAAATCTTAGTCTCTATCCCACAAAGATAATATTCTTAAACTTTGAGTTTCCTAGCATTGCTGGTTTCCAGAGAAAAAGAGAAAAAAGATTTTCATGTCAATTTTTCATGGGGTTTCATAAACTTGAGTAGCAATGACTTCTAAAACAATGTTTTCCTGAAGCCAACTGGTTTTTCCAGAGAAGCAGCTGTTAAGTTGTTTTAGGAAAAATGCTTGCCATGTCCATATTTGAGGGGGCACGACCAAACGTACAAACCAGTAAGTCTCCAGACAACTAAGATGCTATACTGAACAAGTAAAGAAGTGAGCACAGCTAACATACCCCCGCTTCAAACTATAGTCTGGCTTTCTTTGTTGGTCTTACCCTCAAAAAGCTCACTTAGGGATCATGGTTGATAAGTGTATGAAGTTTGGTGAAGATAGCATGTACGGTTTAGAAGTTATACTCTGGACATAGGACTTAGTCATAGATTCACTGTATTGGTCATGTTTCCATGGAAACCGCAAAAAATAAAAATCATTTGTTGATCTTACCCTCAAAAGGCACATCAAGGGATCATGGTTGATAAGTGTATGAAGTTTGGTGAAGATAGCATGTATAGTTTAGGTGATATGCTCCGGACAAAGGACTTGGTCATAGAGTCACTGTTTTAGTCATGTTTCCATGGAAACCTCAAAAAATAAAAATCATTTGTTGGTCTAACCCTCAAAAGGCACATCTAGGGATCATGGTTTATAAGTGTATGAAGTTTGATGAAGATAGCATGTATAGTTTAGGAGATATGCTCCGGACAAAGATTTGTGACGGACGGACAGACGGACGGACAGAATGTACGCTATATACCCTCGCTTACGCTGTAAGGCGGGGGTATGATAATTTGAATGTCCTAGGAAAATTGAAGGCCTTGCAACAGCATTACAAAGCACTGTTAATTAGTACTAACAAAATAATCTACAAATGTGTGGATATTCTAACCATAAACAAAGTTAATCTTTATAATGTTGTAAAACTATTGAAAGATGGCGCCTTTATTTCACATCACTTTCCGCAAAACGAATTTATTATCATTTTCAAGTTCCGCAAAATATTCGCAATTTCTTTCTTGGGAAATACACTAGTGAAAATGTTATTCAATAATGAGATACATAAATACATTGAAGGAAAGATAGGAATTATATCTTCTTCCTTTTTTTCAAACTCTAAATCCATGTATTAAATTTAGCCGTTTATCGATATATTTTCATATTTATTAAAAAAAACTATTTCTAACAATCAGTGACGGAAACTACGTATCAAAATAGGAATTTGTTTATCATAGAACATGTATGAAATACACATAACGAGTATATTTATTTTCTCTCTTTGATACTGATTAAAATTTTGTTTTTAATGTTTAAAGATAACCAAATCCAATGACTACCCCCCTATTCCCGTAAGTGGGCACGTGTAGGCTAAAGATACGCACGCCGGGTTTAAATGCTCTTTAGTTTACACTTCCAATATTATGATTTTGATAGATTTTTAAACTAGGCTAGGAGTCTAGATTAGGACAAACTGATAGTCGGATCAATACTTTGGTTTCCAATGACAATTGTTATGTGGAAAGGCAAACTGTTTGATTACAATATGTTTTCTAGGAATTTTGTCAGTTTTTACCAATTTTTTGCCAATAATCAACACTAAAGTCCTTTTAACCTTTTCAAAAATTTCATGATATCTTCTAAATTGCCTAAAGATGCATAGATATAAATTTATTACAAGCTAACACTCATCCTGCTTTACTAGGTTAAGTTTTGTGAGATTGCGTATCTTTATCCGACGCGTATCATTATCTGACACGGCTGTACCCGTTTTGGTTGAGCTTTACAATAAAGTGCTGTTACACTGTTTGATAAATAGATGCAAATTACATAAATTCAATCATCGGCTTTACATACTATATAATTTAGACAAAGTGTAACCTGAAAGTCGCCGACTACCTATTATGTCTTCAACAAAACATCGATTGCGTCCCTGTTTTTGCTGCATATATTTTTACGCACTCGTTTCTTATGTCCATGACCAGTCTTGAATTTACACATCACGTGACCGTAAAGGGGAATTCTAAGTAATTAGCATATCTAAAAATAGACTCAAGATGGCGTCACCGTACCGCTGAGTTGCAGTGAATGTAAAAATAAACAAACGGTAAAACTAATATTATAATGATTATATTCTTAAAATATATGCGGCCATAATACATAACAATTGAAGAGTATTTTATCGTTAATGAATAGTTACAGGACTGTTATGTTCGTTGTGTAAGACTCTTGATAGAGAAGGTACCAATTGAATATGGAAATTGGTTAGGTTTTTCATGTGTAGACTCTGTAGCTATAAACTTGATGATACTGGGGGAAGAGGTTATATAGCTACAGTTCTGCAGCTAGTCGGGAAGCTGCTACAGATAAACTAGAGTTCGGATCCTACAGTAGACGTCGACGTAGAATGACGTCTAGCAAGCTGGACTAGAAACAGATGGCATCTCCCTTAATGCAAACATAAACATTCAGAAATGTCTTAAGTTTTATTTTGGTAAGTCGAATCAGACCCACCTGCAGTGAATGACAGCACCCTACCTGTTCAATACATGATACTACATTCCAGTGAACTTTAGATCCTCTTGACGTTTTGAAGCTCGCAACGTGCTAAAGGGTGGTTTGTAAATAAATGTTGTGCTCGAATCATCACTGGTAAATCCTATGCGTCTCCATCAAGGAAGCTAAATGGCGGCAGTTACAGGCCTACTGGAAGATTAACATAGGTGTAGATTATTAACGGGTTGGGGTTTTTTAATTGGTATTTTACTTGCTATCAGGTAATGAATGAATTAATTTTTCAGCGTAATGATATTCGACGCAAAATTTAAAAATGTTCTTTTAAATTAAAACTAAGTTGTGTAAACATTATATTAGTTCCATCTTGCCCCTGCATTGTCTACAATAGACATAATAAAGTTGAGATACCCTCCAATAGTTTTCAACTAATGTCCAACCTCCAATAGTTTATTTATGGGTTGCCAATTTTTTATGATAAATACATATATAAGATGAAATAAACACATTAAATTTTACAAGCAAAATAAGAAGGTTATTATGAATTTGAAGTGTTTTGACACTTAGTTAACATTTAAACATGACATTGGGTAGAAACCTCCAATAGTTACAAGTGACTTAGTTTTGTGTATGGTCCGAAAAGTCTCCATTAGTTTGGCACAAGGGACTTGTCCAAGGCCGTTAAGCCGCGGACGAGCCCGCCTGCCAAACTAATGGAGACTTTGAGGACCATATCTAACTTAAAACTAAGTCACTTTCAACTATTGGAGGTCGCTACCCACTGGCGTATTTATGTGAACTAAGTGCCGAAACACATCATATTCATTTAAAAATCGTATTTTGCTTTCAAGGAAAACATTATAATGTCTCTTCTTTTACTTATTCAATGTATTTACCACAAAACATTGGCAACCCTTGAATAATCTATTGGAGGTTAGACATTAGTTGATAACTATTGGTATCTTCACTTTATCATGTCTATTGGAGGCAATGCAGGGGCAAGATGGAACTAATGTTTACACAACTTAGTTTTAAAAGTTAGATATGGTCCTCATAAGTCTCCATGGAGACTTTTTCGGACCATATCCTATACTGATTGCGAATGAGATAGATCGATAGCTAGCTAGCTAGTAGCAATTTATGTCAAGGAAAGAGAAATCTCTATAATCATTTCACTCCGTGAAATTATGGGTTTTATTTTAACAACAAATGTCTTATTTTACCATTGAAATTAAAGTAGATCTACGCAATGTCCGACTGTTCTATTTTTATCTCCCCATTTTAACTGAATAACCTCTTTTCTAGCCGCGAAGTTCTTGTATTGAAACAGGTTTGTATAGGTATTTAGGACTGGAACTACTGGAATTGTGTTTGCAATACATTGACGTTCGTCGGTGCCCGGTTTTCATCAACATCGGGGCCTTATAGCTTCATAATGACATTGTATTAATATTGATACTTATTCAGCAACATTAGATATTTCTAGACACACTGACAACATGGAGAAACGCTTGGCAAATGTGACCCCTAACGTCTCCACATTGTTGTTTTAATCAGCCATCGATAATCATTGGTTTAAGACTGTTTTCAATTCTACAAGTATCTAAAAAAGCACATCTTTATTACCGTAAACGGTTTCGATTGTTGCATTGATAAACTAAACGTATTAAATTGTTTTGTTGAAAAGATATAGAACAATATGGCTCTTTGTTTCGTACAAACGTGATAGTTTAAGAAGTCGGTAATATTGCTTCATAAACAATGTCGTAATATATATTTCCCAATATTTTACGCATGCGCACAGAAAGTCGAATAGCCTTATTCCGGAAAATTCATCTCGATGTTTCATATAAACAGCTACTAAAAATATTGTTTTTATGTGTACAGACAAAAGTAAGAGTCTAGTGAAAAATGTATACGGTTTGTAATCCACAAACATTTCCCGATTGTCGGTCCGGTGTGACTGCGGTAGCGAGCTGAGTTCCACCAAGGTTGATTCCCCTGTATGTTAAATATGGCAGGTCTGAAGGGAGACGGCGATCAACAAAATAAATGGTGTAACGTGTCGGTTCCATAGGAATGTCACATCATACCGTTATGTTTCCAACAGTTGATGGAGCTTCTGAGGAGAATACTAAATGGAAAGGTTTATTCATCAATCCTTTGAGATCTGTAAGTAGCAATCAGCAGACGGCCTCCGACATTACCCTCTTGCCTCTTCTCATCATTTCCTCATCGCTTATTTTGCGTTTTACACATTTAAGACGCATTTCAATCATCAACACTACTGGATATATTGTAAGAAGTACTTGTAATTTCATCATGCTTATGCATATCACTATTGCAGTTGTCTTGAAAGTAAACTACATAAAAGATTTGTACTCATCTTAGAAAAGTGCCTCCCCTAGGTTAGTCTGATGTTCTCTATAAACTGAACCTTGAGCTAGCTGATGCAAAATTGTTTTTTAGTTATCATTCTTGCTCAATCGTTTTGTTTTCAACAACTGTGAGCACCAAGATATTCTAGTAATTCTATCAAAATCTATACTTGGAAAAGTTTTTATGTAAAGGGAAGTGTTAACTAAAGCTCATAGTCAGATCAGGTTGCAAGCCTGAGAAGAAAAAAAAACCTCCCATTATTAATATTGTCATTTTCTAAATAGATTTTATGATGTTCTCACACAGTTCACTTAATCTGATCTCGGATAGACTTTAACAGTAACCAAGTTTGTCACTGTGGCATACTTCCTACTTCCTGATAGTCATCTGTTTACTAACCTAGATATATCAACAATACCATCCACACCTCAATATGTTCATGCGTAATCCATGGTCTCGCACTTAACGGAAATATAAAATTACTTATTGTTAAAGTGTCCCTGTCAAAATGATTTCCATGAACTGATATTGTTATTTTAAAAGTCAAAAAGAATTCTTTTTTTTAACTTTCAAAGCAGTAGTCAGAAAATTGCATGATATTGTTGGTAAGGCAATTATTTGTTATTAATTTGCAAAATCATAGTTCATCTTCATCCAAAAGAATGGTCAAGCTGAACACCCTACAACAGTTTACAAATTGTAAGCTCTGAATTTGGTATTACATATTTATGGTTTGTTATATCAATGAGTCTTATAAAATATTTCCTCATTAGGTCATGAGAATTATACTTACTACTTCAATATCATTTTAAGTTGGATTGCCTTCCTCACATCTGTATTATTTGAAATAAATCTCATAATTTGATAACCAACTAACTGTTCTGAACTAAATATTAAATCTGACAATATCAACTGAAATAAAATATGGTAATTTCTCCATTATTTCAATGTCTCTAATAATGTGACCTCATAAATTTTCTGACTGTCAAAAAATTAAATCACTTCCAAAGTTTCAACACCGGGGATTAACAGGCTTTCAGTCATGATTAATTGGAATCATTCAGCTTGAGTTTGACATGTCGTATGGAAAACATTTGAACCACATGGTCAATCGGCTGCATAATTGACTCTGGGCCTTTATCGAAGTACAATAAGAAAAAATTTGTATTATGACCTAACGTGTGAAAAGCAAGAGACTGCTGGACTTGTCTTAATTATGACTTCAAATCATGCAATTAATTGTTACTGATGAGAAAGATGGCGCAATATTTAAGTAAGTTCAGATAGTAAAGCAGTTATCTCCCTTTTAAAAGATATCCAATAGTTAATAAATTGTACAAAGTTAATTCACGTTTTTAAAAATTTTTGTTTCATATTTTCGCTGAATATGTAATACTAGTCCCATGTTTGTTAGTGTTCAAATTTGAAACATGATCTGCATCAGTTGAAATAACTTTCAGCTGTGCTTCACTCGCTGTTTGTCTGGCTAAAGTACCACACTATAGTGTAATGCATATTTACACAACACTATTTCCATAAAGCATGGAAGTCACTTTTAACATGTCGTATATCTATTAACAATACTTGACCAAGCTTTAAAGACCTCTATCCAAAATGGATTTGGAATTGAAGATTAAAGATTTTTTTTTTTCTGAAATCCACAAGGTTTTTATAACGTAATTTATGCATTAGTAAATCTTTCCAATTCGATGATCTTACTTGTAATCTCTACCCATTTAAATTTTTGCAAAGATACAACATTTTTGATAAGTGGACTTATAAGACCCCCATGTTCAAAATTAAGAATAATTGTATCACTTCTAATTTTGTCTGATTTCTCCATATGAATTTGAAACACTCTTTTTGGAGTTTATCAATAACAGGGTCAGGTGGGCTGGGTAGGGCAGAGAAAAGGTGGTTTAATTTGGGTAGAAGAAGGGATTTTAAAAAAGTAATTCTTTCGTAGGGTGTAAGATTTCGTGTTAACCAAATGTTTTATTTGGATGAACTTTACTTCACAATTTATTCGGCTCATGCGGTCCATATCCATGCAGAAATTACTTCTAAGTTATAGATTTGGTAACTCTTCACACAGGGGACACACCTTGAAAACCTGTTTTTGTCTTCGGTTCTAAGAAGCTGAACCTTTGTCCAGACTTATTGCCTTATGACAATTATTATTATAGGTTTGGCGACTCTATGGCCCCAACTATGAGTGACCAGGTCTGGCCTTAAAAACCTTTCTTTGCTGTCTGCTCATTAAGCAAAAAAAGATGTGAATCATAAATCATAACTTTGGCAACCCTGTGGCCTCTGCCAAGAAGTGTCACATGGGCCACGCATTTAAGATCTATATTGATCTTCTTCTCCAGAACCAAAAGGCGTAGAAAGCTGGCACCTTCTGTACAAAATCCTTAGCTGATGGGGATTATAATTTATAGATTTTGTGACCCTGTGGCTTAAAGGTCACAGGGGACATGCCCAAATATTTTGATTGAGTCCTATAGAGAAGCAAAAGGCCTTAAAAGCTATACTGTTGTGTCAGGCTCCTTTGCAAATGAAGAGCCACAGGGGCCACGCCCTGAAAAGTGTATTTTCATCTTCTCTACATGCAAACTGCCTAGAAAACTTAAACCTTGTGTACAAACTACTTAGCTTTTGGGGATTATGATTTTTGGATTTAGTAATTCAGTGACCCCTAACAAGGGTACTAACCCTGTGACCCCTTATAAGGGTCACAGGGGCCAGACCTATTTTCATCTTCCTTGAAGCAAAAGCCCTAGAAAGTTAAAAACTGGTGTACAGACTTCTTACCTGATTGGGATTGTAATTTTATAGATTTGGTGATTTTTAAGCACCTGAAAGGTGACCCTATAGGTGACTATATTTCACACTCTTGCCACTTGGGATATACCAACTCTGCTTGGTTTGTTTGATTTTGCTATAATAATGTTTAGGCACTCCTGTTGTAAACATTTTATGTCATGATCACTCATATATAGAGATTATTACTCATTACCTGGGGTGTATTAGATGACTTGTGTGAATTTTTGTATTAACCAAGCGAGAGCGGGTTTCCTCGGATACTAATTTCTTTATAATTATATAACAATTAATATATTATAATTACATATGATAAAGATGGCATGCCCCTTGGAATCAAAATAAATATGTCTTTTCCCCTTGAATGTAAATTAATTGACACACCCCCTATACTGTAGATGATTTGATTCCCTCTCTTGGATGTCATTAAGATACGGTGCTGTCGGATAAAGCTACGCACCTAAGAGAGACATGTTCATTCTTCCGAAAAAAATACAGTATATTGGATAAAAAACATGTCTCTGTTCAAGTTTGGAGCTTTACTGATAATATTGATGTAAAATATACATGTTGAAATGTGTTTGTCAGTGACACTGAAATCTTTCCAACGACAACCCCTCTATTCCCCTAGGTCGCCATGTGTAGGCTAAAGATAAGAACTCAGGGTTTTAATACACCTAACATTTCTAATATTATGATTTTGATAGATTATAAAACTGTTTTCTTGAAGTCTAGGTAAGGACAAACCGATCGTCGGAACAATATTTTGGTTTCCAATGACAATTGTTATGTGGGAAGGAAAACTGTTTGATGACTACATGTTTGCTAGGAATTTTGTCCTTTTTTACCAGTTTTGTGACAAAGATCAACATTTAAGTCCTTTGTACCTTTTCAAAAACTTCATGATATCTTCTAAATTACCTCAAGATGCATAGACATAAATCTATTACAAGCTAGTACTCATCCTGATTTACTAGGTTAAGTTTTGTGCGAGTGCTTATCTTAACCCTCCGCATATCTTTACCCGTCACAGCTGTAATACGCCTCCTTGGGGAGTGAACAAGATTATTTGTCCTCTCATAAGTAAATGCCCCCTTTAATTTAAGAACCGGGTAATTGTTATCACACATGATATGACAAAGGTCTCTGTTGTTTCAGGTGATACGACAGGTTCATCCGTCGCTTGTCGCTCGGGACGATGCGCTCCAGTATATCGAGGAGTTGATGATCCAACTTCTCTACACACTGTGTTCCGCACAACCGCACACTGTACATGATGTCGAGGAGCGTGTGCAGCGCACGTTTCCTGACCCTATTGACAAGTGGGCCATCAGCGATGCACAGAGCGCTATTGAGAAGAGCAAACGGAAGAATGAGGGACACTCACTTGTTCTTCCCGTGGACAAAGTCCATCCCCTTCTCAAGGTATGACAGTTGCTGGCAAGCTTTAGATCTTTGTAAATGATAATTGTTTTTTTCCATATGTTACGCTTTACCATACGCAAGTCAGAGTTTTCAAGCTTCATGCCTGAAATTTTACCTGTCGTAACAGAGTACTTTTTCCTAAAAAGAAATTTATGGAGATTCACACGATTGAATAACATTTGTAGAATTCCAACTTACATGTAGTGTATACTTTTCAGGAAATGCTTGGGTACCGAGTTGATCTGCAAGTTGCTGTGTACATAGTGGCTGTTCTTGAGTATATAGCTGCCGATATTCTCAAAGTAAGTCTAACGATACATATATTTATCTTGAATTTTTCAATTCATCGATGTTAAGATAAGACCTTCCTTGTCATCTTGAAGAGGTTGTAAAGATGAAGTTCAGCGAATGAGGGGAATTATTTGTGAAGAATGATAATGCAGTCATTTCCTTGATAAGCCTGTAAGAATATTTTCTTTCATTTCTTCTCTGCTGAGTTCATTGAATATCAAATTGTCTTGAAAAAGGGATAGTTCTTAATTGTTTCTTTCACATGAAAAGCTATTGTTCAATTTACTAGTATGATGTCAAGATTTTCATTTCATTTCCCCAAAACAAAATTTGTCAACTTGTCCTGTGAATTTGTGTGCAGTTCACGGGGATCTATGTGAAGAACATAAGGCACCATGAGATCACCTGCCAGGACATCAAGGTGGCCATCTGTGCCGACCAGGTGAGTAGTAACTCGTTAACCTTTCACAAGACTAGTTATTTACCTGAGTTCCAGTAGCAGTTCATCATCGTTTCTGCTACCTGACATGTCCAAACATTGGGAGTGACACAATGTATTTAGTGAACTCAGTTATGTTTAAAAACTGTAGAAGCATCTATTCCAAAACATCACAATTTGGCAATTACAGAAGTTTGCAATTAAGAACATCTTTGACTAGAACCCTTGTAGAGTGCCACTACAACAGATCTGTAACGTCTGTTGCCAGGTCCTCATGGACATGTTCTCCCAGGAGGAAGATGATGTCTCCTTCGATGTGGAGGACGAGCCGGTCCGCCGCGAGTCGATGACGTACGAGGAGATTGTGAAGGATTTCATCGTGGAAGAGACGCAGTACATGCGTGATCTCAACATGATCATTAAAGTATTCCGGGCTCCCTTCGCTGAGCTTTTCCCCCGTAGTAAGGTAATTATGTAACTGATGACAAATGGCAAGGATTCATTGGTCATTCGTATAATTTCTTCCCCAGCTTGAAAATGAATATTTAAAGTGTCACAAGAAGATGTATTCAAAGCAAAAGAACAAGAAGTTTTAGTATTCAAGTTTACATAGCTACAAGAACAGAGTATAATGTCAATCCATCTGCCCACGGCAAGGTGAAAAGGTGAGATAAACTCGATCCATTTTCAACCTTGCCCTCATTGGTAACAAAACCTGACCATCTACAGAATCATCTCATTCTGGAACAAAACTAATAAGAAAATAGAATTGCTTTTCTTGTCTACTTTAGAATAGAACCCCATGGCCATTTTATTATTGTATTACATGTTGAACACTGTTTAAATATAAGACCTTTAGGAAGTTCACAATATTGATGTGTATTTTCATCCATGCCCTCTCCCAGCTGTCAGTGTATAATATGTTTATGTCCAGGACCTGGAGGTGATATTCAGCAACGTGCTGGATGTGTATGCGTTCACTGCAAACCTACTGAGCTCTATGGAAGACCAGGTAGAGATTGCAGAGCAGAATGAACCCCCTTGTGTGGGCACCTGCTTTGAGGATATGACTGAGGTAAGCGGTAGCAGCTTGTGTAGAGTGAGAGGATGTCGGCAACCATGTAAGTGTTGAGGGTTGCAACATCTGTTGTCTTGCTGGGTTACTGGGATGTAAAAGGGTCTTAGCTTTGGTATGTCACTTGTTAGAGAAGGATCATATTTATTTGTAAGCCTTTGAATTAAAATTAAAATTTCCATGTAACAACAACCATAACGAAGACTCAATTAGCTTGAAGTTCTCGTTGGATGCATTAAAACTCTACCTGTTGATGTGGTTGTTTGTTTGAAGTGTACTGGACTGCTTATAGTGATGGTTTATCAGCTTGAGGCTTCGTCACCTTTTTATTTTGCATTAAGGGAGAAAACAACCTGTAATTTTTTTAATTTTAATTTTACTACTGAAGGAAGATAGAATGAATTTATTGATAAATTATCTACAATATATCTTTAAAAGATAAAATTTCCAAAAACGTGCTGCTGCCCCTTCAATAACAGAGAGAATTATGTTTAAAAAAACCACTGATGAATTCCTTTGAATGGGAGACATTCCTAGAGTTTCCTCCCCTTGGCCCCCAGGGGGCGATCGCGTAGTTACGGTCCAAGCAGATTCAGCGCTCCGTTTCCATTAACCAAGTGATCGATTGACTTGTTTGAAGTTTTGGGAATTCATGAATGACAATATGAATTACGGAAGTTTGAGAATACCGAAACTTAAAGCTGAGCTGAAAACGGAGGAGTCAGGATTTCTGGACGAAAAATAAACTTGGTAGAGAGGTAAGTTCGATATTGTAAATAATGTGATGCGATGATATAGCCTAACTTAAATAGTCTGATAACCTAGTTTTTCCCGTCACGACTCACAAGTTTGATTTCTATGCGCTTATCTATTCGGCAGCACATTCAAATGCTTTGTTTTAAAAGAGCACAAAAATGATTACAACAACGCATGCAAAAAAAAAAATTCAAAAGAAATAATCTGATTTGATATTGAGATTATAGACTTCTATCCCGTGTTCCTTTTTTCCGTGGTAGGCCTAATAGGACCAAGAAATACACTTCGACTAGCTGATAATGACCCATGTCACTACTACAAACACAGATTGATAGTGTAGAAAGGAGTTTAATTGATGTTGACAATCTTGACTCGTGTTTGAAATATTCATATGGTCAACTTGGTCATTAATAATTATGAAGGAGGTCACTTATTATTGTGGGTCTTATTTTGCATACATGTATATTTTCATAAACATTAGTACACATTGTAGATTCTAAAATAACTGCACAATTATAATGTCAATCTATTGTCTATGCAATGTATTTCAACTGAGGTTTCTCTATTCTTGGGGTTATTAGAATTAAATTGATAAATTAACATCTGTGAAGGAAATCAACAAAGTAATATTATCTTAAAGAAATTAAAATGTAGTTTTGGTTGATATTAAGAATTGATAAAAGCATTTGCAATAGTAAAATAATAATATTCTCTTGTCGTTAAACAATCATGTTAGATGTTGAATCAGTCATTTCATTGTGTTGTGTTACTGTTTCAGACTGGAGAGTTATGACAGGAACAGCAACTTTTGAAAGAAACCGAAATGATGCAGGTAGAATTTGAGATGGACATCCCACCTATCTCGACCTTCATTGATGTGAATAGAGGAAGTAAAATCCCTTTGGTGCTTTACACTGATAGCAGCTACTACCTCGATACTTTGCACCATAATATTTCATCTAGTGCTAAACTTGACATAACTTGATTTTCAAAATATTCATGTTTCTCCCTGCAAGATGAGTTGTGCTGAAATGAAAAAACATGTGTCCTTTATAATCGATGTTTCTATTGTTAAAGACTGCACTATTGTTGAATGTGAATGTGCTGCAAGGCAGGGAGCAACTGGACAAAGATAAGGCCACTGATATGACATTCGGCACTAGTGACTTCAATGTCATTTTCGAGCCAAGACCTTAAAATTATTACGTGATTATTACATGTATACCTATTTATTTGCCATGATGTAAAATCTCCACACTGTAACAATTCAATGTGCGACACATCCAGTCATCATTAAACATGTTAAAATGATACCTACAGCAAGGGTCGTCTGAATTATTTTATTTTCTCTTTTACTCTTGAAGTGAACAGGATAGAAATAACACACAAATTCTCTTTCTCGCTAAGTCATTTATTCATTCAATTCAATGTTCTTCGCATTAAGTTTACCCAGGTAATCCAAATGTTATGGACTGGGACCCAAACTTACAAATACAAAACTCTAGTCAGAATAATTCACTAAGCCTGAATAAAACAGAATTGCTGGAGCATGAAACAGGATGCTCTCAATGGAAAGTGATGAGTGAGTAGTAGAATATGTGTTCATACTCAGTTGTTACTGTAGTGATAATTTATTCTGAGTCAGATGGACAAAATTATGTGACAAATCTATTTCCTCCCTTGCTTCATTATCAACATCCATGTCACATTTACTCTCAGACAGTTCTGATATCTTTATTTCTCTCCCTTCCTTCCTTTGTTTCCGCTTCAGTTTCAATTCAGTCCCATCAGAGTTTGTCCAGGGAAATTTGGAGGGTACAGTATGTTGATTTTTCTGTCTTCTTTTTGGTGTGCCACCTATAAAAAGACATTTATATCAGGGGTTATTTTTCAAGGTATTTACAATGGGAATATAAGCTTTGTAAAATGTAATGTAAAATTTATCATCATTAAGCTGGGGCAATAGTATGAGTAAGGAATCAGGAGTATAGCACATTTCAGCATCCAAAGCTTTTTCCTTTAATCTAGTACAAATAAAGGTACAGAAATAGAAGCTAATAAACAGCCTTCCATTGTGACTTTATGACTTCACAATGACACACTATTGTGACGTCATACACACAGCGGTATTACAGCTGCAACTTTAATACTGCCTTAAAATATTACACTGCAGTATCATACCCGGGTGACTCTGTACACAAAATTTCAGATCTCAAATAAACCTTTCATATTTACACATTTCAGATTGATAACTCTCTAACTGTTCACAAAATGAATGACATATTTGAAAAATAATTTTTGCAAAGAGGCAAACATGGAAAACTTTCAAAATTGAAAATAAAGGCTTACACACAGAAAATGTAAAGTAGTATAATTTAATACGAAATAAAAGATGGATATGATTGATTTTGTACCAGATACTAAAATTGTCTTGCGAGGATGAAAGGTCACTGACCAAACATGCCATGATGATTTTGAAAGTCCTTGATGTCTTGCGATGAGAAAATGACTCCCTCCTTGTAACTCGAGTCAGTCAGAACCATATCTCATGCTAAAACAAACCCAAAAGTTTTTTTTAAAAATATTAATATAATGAATCCAACAACAAACAAAACTTTATATATAAATCAATGCTAAATTTTAATTATTTTTTCTTAATTAGGGCCTATTAAGATACAACTTCGAATTTTAAAAGGGTAAATAGAGAAGTAGAAATATAGCTGCGCCACTCGTGAAAATATAAAATATCCTCTAGTAACAGTGGTCGTCTGAATATTGAATTGAATGTACTTCACAATGAGATGATTTCAAATAAATCCGGAAAGTTTGACAAAGATATAAAAAATAATCATTTCATTATAATATTATTCATGCTGCACGAAAATAACATGTAACTGTAAGGTAATATCAAATAGACATACTATTACTAATCTAATCACTACGTCACAGTACGTGTACTTCCAGGTTGCCAACATTGTTTACATTTTGTAAAACTTTAATTGGTTTACAACCTATCGCAACAATGATTCGAACAATAAAAAATCAAATAATGCGATTTTCATGACTTATGTTCCCTCACCATAACTTGTAACTGAAGTGAAATCCGATGATTTGAAACGAGTCGACGGCTGCCATACCTTGCTCGGATTTATCGTCATCGTTCCGTCAAATAGCGATCATTCACTTTTTTCTTGAGAGGAGGGTCACTGAGGAATGTCAATCATCCACGGTTAGAGCCCAGACACGCAACAACAATATGTCAGCATGTTTTTAAAATGTGTCTAGAAAATTGATGTAGAAATCACCATTAGCGATTCAAGTACTTCCGGTTTGTTGGTCCCTAGTGCGTGTCGCCCCCAAGCGGGCTAGTAATAAGGGACGTAAGTGAAGAATGTTTCCCATTGTTCCATTAAACATACCTGTGTAGAAGCCTCACCTTATCTATACTCCTTAGGGAGAGGAGTTCAACGTGTATGAGAAGTATGTGGATGACATTCTGGCCCCGCACTGCAAGGAACGTCTCAACACGCTACTCAAGAGAGAGGATGTCGACAAACTCCTCACCCAGGTATAATCCTCACACTCTGTCTGTAGAACATGGATTACCTCCCTTGAAGAATTTCTTGTAAGGAATGTAACTGCAATCAGGAAATTATTTCCAATGCAAAATATGATAATACTGTTTATCCAAACCTTTATAAATAATCATTATACAGGCCAGCTCAGTGGGCAAAGGGTGAAAAGTGATGGTAAAAAATGTTTTTAAAGTTTTTACGCTTTAATTTGTTATTGCCATTCCATACATTGCATCTCTTGATGAAATTGATAAAATGTTAACCCAGAATTGTTCTAATGCAACTTCTATCATTTTAGAATTGTATATCATATTGCTAAGGGCAAATGTTTGGAAATCTTAATTATTTCTGTTCCAGTGTGCTGGACAAGGGCTTAAAGCTGCGACGAAATATGTTCTTCCAAAGCTGTTACTGGGCCCTGTCTCCCACTGTCTCCATTACTTTGAAGTCATTAAGGTAACTTCTGACACTCTTCTTTATCATACCAGGAACATTTTCTTTAGATATTGTCATTTAGATAGTGAACCAATGTAACAACATCCAGATGTTGAGTGGTTTGATCGGTGCTGATGGTTGGTGCATTTATGACTTATTGAATGATAAGCAGCATGTTCTTTTAATCAAACCTGCCATCTTCGAAATAAATACTTCAATAAGCCATCAACATATATATACTCCTAATACCAATTTTAAAATGACATCAACCTGTGTTTGTAATATTGTTATAGTTGAATTTAACAAGCCGTTGAGTTTTTCTCACATTTGAATCTTCATCTCTTCCCTCTCAGCTGCTGAAAGACACGAGCCAGAACGAGGAAGACCGCGAGTGCCTCATCCAGGCCAGTGGACTCCTGCAGGCACTCAAACTCTCCCTCGACAGGAAGTTCAGCGGTGGGAACCTCCCCAGGAGGAGACCATGGTACGATATTGTATAACTTTATTCCTGCTGAATTTAGCTGTGCCCAACCTTTCTGAAAAGAGGATTTTAAGGAATTATAATTATAGTTATGAATTATATGTATAGAATTAATAAATATAGTTTATGATAAGGCCCATTAGCAGGAAAAGGGTTCACGTTTTAGTTATTAGATTTGCATATGTTTTGATGTGCTTACGTTTCTAATAGCGTACTTTATTCTTTACTAAAAATTTTGAAAGAAAGGCTATGTGTAAGTTTTTATCAAGCATGTTTTCAGGAACTAAGATTTACACAAAGAAATGATCTTGAAATGTGTAACTCTACAACATTTTGATAATAAACCATGAAAGGAACAAGCAATTGGTAATTATCAGAGTTTTTTTATAATTACCATATTCATGTAAATGTGTGACAATGGCTGCTCTGTTTGTTTAGGGAGGTGTCCACTCGGCTCCAGGGACAGACTGGACGCACAGCCATCTTGCAGAAGATGACCGACATCCAGAAGAGCATTGATGGTTGGGAGGGCAAGGATATTTGGCAGAGCTGCAGCGAGTTCATCATGGGTTTGTTGTCCAGTGAAATTCATTGATAGCTGCAGCCAGTTAGTTATGGGTCTAGAGTCTAGTGGTTAGATTAATTTAGGGGTTGACAACCACATGAAATCCTTTTTATTCGCAATGTTATGATTATAAATGTTTATACAAATTCATTGTGTTGCTATTTTTCCTTCATCTCAAAAACTGTAATGACTGTTGCTTGTTTTACACCGAGCTATTTGTGGTTATAGCTTGTCTTACTTATTATGAGAAATTAATCTAATCCTACTCAGTTATAAACAGCATATCACTATCATGATCATCTAAAGTCTGACATTAAAAATTAAACAATGCCTTTTGTATAGATGGAGTTTTGACGAAGCACACAACGCGGCGCCCCTCAGAGCGCTATGTGTTCTTGTTCGATGGACTCATTATCCTTTGTAAGAAGAGTACCAACGTACGGCGGTCAGCAGGGACAATGACTAATACAGAGTACAGACTCAAGGAGAAGTATCTTGTCCGCAAAGTCGAGATCCTTGATAAGGATGACACTGAAGGTGAGTTGTGTGTTCATTCATGTAAGTAGAAGTTAAAGAATCATAGGAAAGGTTTAGGAACCCCAAAATCCTTGCATTTTAGTGTTGCATCCAGGCTGCCCAATTGTGGGATATATCTCTGACGCAACTGTACCAATGATTCGGGAGAGTAATCGAGCAAAATGACAATTGATCCTGCAATCAGGACATACTACTGCTCAAATACCTTGGTATTTGTATTTAAATGTTTACATACTGTAATTAATATAAATAATATCTTATCGATGATACTCTTTTACGCACACAATTGGAAAAGTAACTTCCATTTTACTGATACAATTGGAAAATCTTGTCATATATGAAATTTATGTATCAGAGATAAACATTATGATAACAGCACTTCAGAATGTATGACATGTGCAGTAGATATATCCGCCTAACTTATGGCCAGCTTCTAGTTAAATTGTTTGCAAGCAAATGATTATGATAGTGAAAATGTCTGAAAATGAAGCGCATTAATTTGTTTTTGGTTATGAATACCTATTCCGAAATGTATAATTGTAAACAAGTAAACAAGGACATTCAAGTGAGGCATTCATAAAAAGAATGATCCATCTGATCTGAGTTTTTTTGCTCTTCTATATGTCAATAATGTGTAAATACATTTTTTTAGCATTATTAAGCAATTTCAAGCCACTCACGCACTTTCATGAAGTCATTAAAACCTGGATGCAGCTACATTAAGAATGAATGAAAGATATTCTTTTTGCAAATTATATCAAATATCTATATGAGCATTAGTGGGGTGTTTTTTACAAATGCAGATTTTTTTATTTGACAGTGCAAATTAAGGCAAAGAATCACCCACAATTCTTCACAGTAAACAACAGAAATATAAAAGGAAAAAGAGGAAAATTTAGTTTAGTAACTGCATCCTTTTGCTTATTGGTTAGCATTAACACTTTCTGTTTGTTAAGAGACCAGTGCTTGAGAGTTCTCGTCCTTTGTGCTGAAAAGTCAATAATAGCCCTTAAGTAATATCCTCTAAGATTGCATCTCACACCTGTGGAGAATCTGCTTTCTCATTGATATTTTATGTAATAAGTTCTGTTTCGCAAATTCAGTTTCTTTCATTATTTTTCATTTCTTCTCATCTATGTTCTCCAGAGTTGAAGAACGCATTTGAGATCGCACCAAGAGACCATGCTGGTAGCATCACACTGTATGCGAAGACTGCAGAGGAAAAAGCTAACTGGATGGCGGCACTCTTCTCTCTGCAGACTCGCAGCAACCTTGAGCGGATCCTGGATGGCTTGCTGCGTGACGAGGAGAAACAACACCCCCTACGACTACCATCCCCATCAGATTACAGGTGGGTACTGTGAATTTGTCTGAATGATGGCTTATGGCAAGCATTGAAGTCAGTGTGAAGTCCTCTCAATAAATATATTTATGAATCTTAATTGACAGATATTGTTCCCATTCATGTTCTAGGTTTGCGATGAGTGACTCGGAGGAGAACATAGTATTTGAGGACAATCAGGACTCGTCTATTGAGAGCCCGCTGATCAAAGGGGGGCTACTCATCAAGTTGGTGGAGCGCCTCACATACCACATGTATGCTGACCCCAAGTTTGTGAGAACATTCCTGACCACCTACCGCTCCATCTGCAGTCCACACGAGCTCCTTGACCTCCTCATTGAGAGGTATTCTTCCTACTGCTATCTTACGCACATGCTTCCCTACCTAATAGGGTCATATAGAAGCTGTAGAGATGAAGGAGATCTAGTTCTATGGAGGTTCATTCTTTATTGCACTGAATGTGGCATGTGTGACACAATGTTTTATTGACTAAGCCTGATCAAACACAATTGCTTCTTTTCCCAGGAAGGGGACATTTTATTAATTGTTATTTGAGATCTAGTGGACATCAACCTTGTTAAGTGTATATCCCAACGTAGCAACTACATTCTCCTTCTTTCAAAGATTTGAATCACTTGCTCGATATTGTTAATATCTGCAACAGAGTGTGGCATTCATTGCCAGTAATAGGGTGACTTTTCATTGCGCTAATCAAACTAGATGTAACTAATCATCTAAAAAATATCCTAAGAAAGCTTGACGATGCAAACGAAACGAAAGCTTGACTATGATGCTTATGCAAACACATTAGGTGTCTATTGAACTTACTTATGACCTCGACCATGTGCAGGTTTGATATCCCAGAGTTCCACATTGAGGAGAAAGATCCGCAAACCGATGAGGTCGACAGCAGTCTCCGCAACCGCGAAGACCTCAAGCGATTCAGAAAGGAGTATGTCAAACCTGTGCAATTCCGGTGAGAACACATTTCTATAATCAAAAGCATGCTTAACTGTCTACCGACTCAGTTGTTATGTGGATGTTTTGAAAAATGATAGATGATAATGTTAGATATCAGAAATTCTGTTTTTATTGTACTAAACAAACAGTTTGTAGCAGTAGCAGTGTAAGTTCACCTCAAAGAGGTTGCAGGTGAACTACAAAGACTTAAGCTGCGAATGAATATTGTATAATTACTTAATTGAATTATGTTAATTTCTTTGATAGGTATTTCATTTGATAAAGTTTATCTGTATATTTCCATCATATCTGCATACACCACTATGACCTGAGAGAACTTTGATCAATGTTACGCAGTGTGGTGAACGTGTTACGACACTGGGTGGACCATCACTACTACGACTTTGAGCGGGACGCCAGCTTGCTGGATAAGCTGACCAAGTTCCTGCAGACGGTGAAGGGCAAGGCCATGAAGAAGATGGCCGACTCCATCATGAAGGTCATCCAGAGGAGGGTGTGTGCCGTTCTCTTCTCTTCATTTCACTGCTTTACCTCTCATACCATACTACATGGCAGATATTTCAGATCAGTATTTTGATAAGTTTAATTCTTTAGAAAAACGTTTTCCCGTCATAATGATTAACACAATTCCCTTTGTGTTTTTGTTGATCCTTCTATGCTTATTATATATAGTTAGTTATATATACATATATAGTTAAATATTAAGTTATTTTGTTACAGGGTATAACAGAATACAGATGTTTATCCACATGTTGTTTCATTGTCTTAGTCTAACCTGATGATTCTAATAGAAACTATTGTTTTTATTATTTTCAGTCTGAAAGCAGCAATATAGACAGAGAATTTACATATCAAAAACAACCTCCATCGATAGAGTGGCACATTGCACACAACCCTAAAGATTACGATCTTATGACGGTGAGCAACTTGTGCCTTAAATAGTTGATGACTTTATTTTGACTTGTCCTGCTGGACGCTTTATATTCTTGGGAGCGTAGCTTAGCAAATTTGTCCCCTTGCTTATGACCCTTAATTCCTGTTATTTACCTGTCAAAATGAAAATTATAGTGATTTCCCCTCAGAAAATGTTTAACATTCAAAGGAGATAGGAGTCAAGGGAGATTCTTATGCCAAATACTAATGACATTCTCATTTCTTTGCCTTCTATTTATTTGAAATGGACTTTTATCACATGTATATTTAGATCGTCTTATCTAGTATTTCTTAATGTAGAGAGATTGTTACTATATCTTAATGAATAAAAATCCTCATGCAAGAGATAAGTCTGAGAACGTTTAAGAGTATTGTTTCTCCTCCTCAGCTGCACCCAATAGAGATAGCGCGACAGGTGACCCTGTTGGAGTTTGATCTGTACCGGGCGGTGCAACCCTCGGAGCTGGTGGGCAGTCCCTGGATCAAGAAGGACAAGATGAAGACATCTCCCAATCTCCTCAAGATGATCCACTTCTCAACCAATGTGAGTTTATCTAACTATCCATATATCATCAAAACTGTTTTACTTGTTGCCTCCACATGTAGTCTTTATAAAAGTGTTGCAGGAATTCTTAGTGCATTTATACTAGCTGTTTTGATAACATTAACAAAACAGCTAACAAAATCTTTCTAGTGCAGTTACAAAATTGATAAATTGTAAGAGTGACATTCTAGAAGTTTGAGAGTTAATAAGGTACAAGATTTTTATATTAACAGATTGCCCTGTTAACAAAGAGATACCTGTGCTTGAAATTAATCTTTGGATAATGCCAAAACATTGCAATCTTTAAAACTTATATGTGGATATGCTTCATCAGACAAGACAGATTATATATAGTTTGAATGTAATGTTTCAGGTGACACTTTAGATATTTCAACTATCTAGATGTGCTAGCATCGTATCATAATCCGTGTGTTGTATCTTTAACCTGTCCTTTTTCAATTCAAATATTGACTAGAGAAGATTACCATCAAGACTTATCTATAATCTGTACTAGCACCGTTGTATCAATTATCATAAAGCTGTCCTGTTTCAGTTCACGTTCTGGCTGGAGAAGTGTATCATCGAGACAGAGAACCTGGAGGAGAGAGTGGCGGTCATGTCGCGCATCCTCGAGATCATGTTGGTCTTCCAGGAACTCAACAACTTCAACGGTGTGCTGGAGGTGGTCAGCGCTCTCAACTCTGCACCTGTATATCGATTGGAGAACACGTTCAAGGTCAGGATCATTAAGAGCTTATGGTTAAAAATTAATTCAGAAGATATTGATTACAGTATGACTTATTCCTAATAACGAGTCCCAGTTTGTAATATCTGCCAGAACATTTTGAGAAAAAAATCCTGCCTTGAGTTGGAAAATGACTGATGTCTTTATGTATTAATGAACATGTATTCGATTATTGACAATCTGTGGCTGAATTTTAATTGTGTATGAACCTGCATTTGCATGACAAATGTTTTGTGATCTTAAGAAATATTTGTACAAAACTATTTTCTTCACTTGTAGGAGATCCACAATAAGTATCTGCGTGCTTACGATGAAGCAAATGAGCTGAATTCAGACCATCTCCAGAAGTATAAAGCCAAACTGCGCTCAATTAACCCACCTTGTGTGCCATTCTTGGGTAAGATTGACTTGAATATCAAATGTCATGAACTATTAGAACTTTTTTTTCTTTTCTTAAAAAATACTGTGTTTATCTCATCTCATGAAGAGAAGCTAATATCCTCCAAATACCAATACAGTGAAACATAACTTTTGCCCAGCAGTAATTGCTGCAGCTTGAGTTTCTGTATTCTGACGTCTTTGATGTCATAAAACAATTGTTTGTTAATCACTATAACAGGAAGTCACCTGGCTGTTTTCTGGATAGTTTTCGTATAGGGAAATGGGAAAAAATCTGAATTATTATAATAACTAACACATTCCATTTTATATCATGACTTCTATGAAAACGTATAACCCTTGCTCTTGCTATGTTAATACACATTTCACATTTGTTACATAAAAGTCATTTGACCTTGAATAATGTTCTCGATATATGTGTTTAAACAGGAATGTATTTGACAAATATCCTGAAGACAGAGGAGGGGAACCCGGACTTTCTGCAGAACCGACACCCGGGGCTGATCAACTTCAGCAAGAGGGGGAAGGTAGCGGAGATCACGGGCGAGATACAGCAGTACCAGAATCAGCCTTACTGCCTGTCAGTCGAGAACAGCATCCGCGTACGTTTTGTACACAATCACTCTTCAGATCTTGTAATTCCATCCCCTTTCATTGAATTCTCAATTAGATACCATTCGGCCTATATATTTATGGATGGACTGATTCAATAAACATACAGGTGTTTTTCCTTGGATTGTTGTGCATACTGGTCACTTCTCAGATTGCAGCTTTGATAAATTTGTGAAGTGAAAGCAATTGTTTAATCTTAAAACTTATAAATCTTTTTTCACGATTTAAGTAAATCAGTGTGTTTATGAATGTATTCCTGTAGGAGTTCTTTGAGTCTCTGAATCCCCTGGGCAACCTGTCGGAAAAAGAGTTTAATGACATGATGTACAAGCGGTCACTTGAGATTGAGCCAAGAGGCGCCAAACAAGTCATCAAGTTTGTAAGTGCTCTAATTGAACTTAAATCTATGTATCTATTTACATATAAACATCTATATTTCATATCTGTAGGACTGTAGCCCATCAGTGGAATATCTCAAAAAACATTTCTGGAGATTCTCACCATATGTTCTACTGAAGATGCAATGAATGCTTCTTTTGAAATTGAAATTTATGTACTTTCTCTTCAATATTCAGTTGTAATGTGTGATATATAACTGTCACTAGGGGAACAGAATCCCCTGTCTGTTGATCATGTAAGAGTAAGAAGCACATGGTCGCTCTTCCTTATGTTAAAGGGCCACAGAGTATGTTGTTGGAGTCAATTTTATAAAAACTTTATAAAAGGTGTTATTTCATAGAGAAGTAGTGATTGTCTCTGAAAATCACCATCTTATTGATGATCAGTTCAGTATAGAGACCTCGCCACGAATGGCTGAAATATTGCCCAAGCGGCGTTAAACAATAACTCACTCACTCACTCAGTATAGAGACAGTAAACAGAATTAAGTTGCAATTTATGATCGAAAACTGGACAAAGATGCGTCAGTGACTCAAATGTAGTTGTGAAAACTTATTAACAGCAGATACAAGGAAAAATATATGTTGATAGTGTTAATGTTAATTAGATTAAAATTTGACTTGTTAAGATCTATATGGCGTTTTTTCTATAATCATTGAAAACAAGGAAATACCCTAATTGATATTTAGAGATGAAGATGCAAGTTTAGGGACAATATCTGAACTCAAGACAGATGGTATTTTGCCTCTTCTATTACTCTGTGTCACTTTAAAATATAGTTCAGTAGATTAAAAATCAATTCAATAATGATAATCACATATTAAACTCTTTTTATATTTATTATAGCCCAAGAAGTTTTTGGACTATTCCTTGAAGTCGCCAGGTATCAAACCAGCAGTAAACAGACATAGCTCAACTCGAAGCGTCTTCCCTCCGTTCACACCATCCGTACGGAATCCAGACGACCTGGAGTCAAGTGAGGCACAACCCACGCCCCCTCACACACCCTGCAGCCCGCTGACCCCGCCCCACACAGCCAGCTCCTTCAACAGCGTTTTCGACCCTCAGGGACCTATCCTCAGTAAGTAATGACCCTCAGGGACTCATCCTCAGTAAGTAATGATCCTCAGGGACTCATATATATAATAATAATAAGTGGTATAACATATCCTGAGGGACCCAACCTCAGCCTGCTGACACCGCCCCACACAGCCAGCTCCTTCAACAGCGTTTTCGACTCATCCTCAGTAAGTAATGATCCTCAGGGACTCATATATAATAATAATCTTAAGGGACCCAACCTCAATAAATGGTATAACAGATCCTGAGGGACCCAACCTCAGCAAGTAATGACTCGCAGGGACTCATCTTCAGTAACTAATGACCCTCAGGGACCCAACCTTAGTAAGTAATGACCCTCAGGGACCCAACCTCAGGAAGAAATAATCCTAAGGGACCCAACCTCAGTAAGTAGTATAAGAGATCCTCAGGGACCAAACTTCAGTAAGTAATGATCATCAGAGACCAAATGTTTAGTAAGTAGGGATGATGCTTAGGGAGAAATCCACATTAAGTTGTGACCCTCATGGGCCCATCCTCAATTAGTGGTATATCAAATCCTCAGGGACCCATCCTCAAAGAAGCATATCAGATGCATCCATTTCATGGTAAGCAGTGATCTTCAAGGAGCAATCCTCAGATCAGCAGGGATCCGTTCTTAGTAAATAGCAATCTTCAAGGACCTCTTCTTGATTTGTAGTTATAAAGGATAATAAAGATATAAGACTCTAGAAAGTGATACGTTGATGCATTTTTGTTGCAGATACGACAAGGCTCAGCACAAGCAGCACCAGTTTGGGGAGCTCTCTGGCCTCGCCCCCAGTGATTGCGGAGGATGAGAACTACCCTCTGCAACGGCCACCCCCTCTTCCCCCTCGCCGCAAGAACCTGCCTCGCGTTGACAGTGATAAACCTCCACCTGTGCCCCCAAGACGTGACTCTGTGCGTGATGTGAACACAAACAATACATTGCCACGGTCAATGAGTGTGTCGCAGCCGCGTCCGGTCTCACACAGTGGTCACATGTCAACCCTGCCGAGACACAACTCGGAGCGGAATTATCCAACTAACTTTAATGACCTAAATGGTGATGACAGAGACATACCTGAACTGCCACCTAAGACTTACAAATTGCATTCACGCAAAAAAAGTAGCTAGGACTGACTTGATATGTTTTGTGATATGACTGAAAATCAAACAGTGTGGCAGTCAACAATCACTCGGCCCACTATGCCTCCCTCTTTCACCATTATAGAACTCCCTGTGCGACCACCCGACCGACCGACGAGCTCCACTGGGGCTACTCAGCAATATCAGGAGACAAGGGAGACAACTGCTTTTGAAGTGCTGTCTAACATACAACACATAATGTACCGAGTGGAGCGGGACTGACCCCCTCCAAAGCAGGGTCACCCAGCAGTGTGAAGTGTACAAACAGATTCCATGCATTTTTCTGGAGACACCAACTGTGACACACTGCATGCATACATATACATACATTAAACATATATCCCAAGCAGGCTTGGAAATACTGATAAATGGTGATGAAATAATTTGTGATGCTTCTAGCAAGATTGGTGATACCGACATCTTATATAACTGTTACTGCAGATCTATATGGTGGTAAGTGTGTGTGCAAGGCTACTGCAGTCTACAACTATCTCCAGGCAGTGATTGCTTATCTAGTTCCGGAACCCAGGACACTCCAGACATCCATGGCCTCTGCAACATGGCAGAAACTTCTCTATGTTGATCCTATGAATTCTTCAGCAACAAAATGAATTATTTTCAAGTTTAGAGGAATAAACTTCTATGTTATTCCTCTTCAATAATAATCCCTTAGATAATTTAAGTGTTTTGATAAAAAAGCTTGAAGGATTCTCAAAGACTGAATTGAAGTTTGATGTGTAACCTAATTCTGCATCCTGGATGTGAAGAGTTTTCTGGAGCTGGGAACTCAAGCCGAGCTCATTCCTTCCTGACCCTTCCCCTCTCAAGATATCCCCCCTCCCCCCCTTGAGAAAGCTTTCTCATTGTCTGTGACTGGCTCTATATCATGTATTCATCCATACATCTATTTGACTTGTTTCTTCCGTTCGTCTGTCCTGATCATGAGGAAAGCACAGCAAATAGATTTCTTGCATTTAACATTATATACAGAGTAGATTTTGGTCACCATCCAACAGAAGATAAAATTTATTCAATTTCTTCAACCCCTAATGTCAAGCTACTCTATTGCATTTCTTTTCTTAAATAACCATCATGAAATCTGAAGTATGGACTGAAATTTGTGGAGGAAAAAAGTAAAGATACAACCGAAAATTCACGTTTAAAAAACAAGATATCATTTATTGATCAAGATCAACTTTATGAAAATAGTTTCCACAAAACACCTCTATCCGCCTGACTTGACCCGGCCCACCCTTCCATTGTTGCCCGTGATGGTATATAGTGCTATAAGCACCTGGTCCTCGTAAAGGCCAGGTGATGGATGTGTCCGTGTCTGTATATTGTGTTCAGGACATGCCCACGACAATGGACTCCGCGCTCTTCTCCTGCTTGTTGCTCGCTGTTAGTCTGTCCGTCTGTCTGTCCGCTCCCAGGGGCAATCTGTCATGTACAAGTAAGGCTAACCTGTGTATGGGCTGCATACAGCAGGCTCTCTACACCAAATAAGAGATAAATAAATAGATAACAGTATGATGTACAGAGCAAGCTCATTCTGTAGTAATAATTTTTTAACCAAATGGGAAAAAAGAATAAATCAATTATGAAGCATATTGTGTTTTTAATCATTTGACATGTTGATGACACAGTATAGAAATGGTCTTTAAGTAACATCACTGTCAGATCACAAGTATGATCAACCTAAAGAATTTACATTAACAGGGAACAATTCCTCCATTGAGCAGACAGTAGTCTCTCTTCACCCTCACAGACTTCTTCCCAGGAGAGCATTGCCTCCTCTTCTCTGACTAGCACACCAACATCTCTTTGAACAGGTCAGTTATGGTGCCTTTGGTGTAAACGCCAATTTCTGATGTATTAAATCTGGTAGGTGGTATTCTTCCTAGTTCAGAGAAGACTAAAATCACTATATGTTTGTGTTTATCCCTACATAGCACCAATGTCAGACTAGTCTTGGAGGCCAGTCAACATTCACAGCCTGAAACAGATAATATTTAGGTTTTTATTTCAATTAGTGTTATGCCATATTTATGTTTAATTTAAATGTCATTCATACTTCATAGTCAAGAAGTTATCATAACCCTTGCTCTTGCTTGGGTATTACATCAATTCACATTTGATTTGTTAAAGTCATATAACACGCTTCATAGGATAAAATCTCCGCATATTCCCCAGGACTCTTTCTCTTAAATGCTTATCTTAAACTTTTTCTGTCTCTGAATGTTACCTTTATCATTGAAAACTAGCTTCCAAATTGACATAATGAATCATATTCATCAACTTCAGTAAATCTTATCAAAGATTCCTACTACCTCCACATCCAACTCGAGAATGTCGCACTCCACCTCCATCAGAGTGGACAGGTTTGGGGTTGTCCGACCAAAGTCTCCGTGCACAAACTCCTTGATGTAACTTGGTCGTTAAGGAATTATGTGGATGAAATTCTTCCTGACAAAGCACCCTTAGTTAAGGTCAACTAAGTCTAAGGGCACTCAGTACAAGTAGGCTCTGACCTTGATATTGGTTTATCATAAAAACTGATGTGTCAACACTTTCAAGATATTTATTTTTTGAATTAACTTCATTCACAAGATGTTTACAGGATATTATCAATGTGAGCCAAAACATCACTCTGTCAGTGCACATCAAATTGGTCAAGATAGGGCACATCCTTTGTGAATCAAATGATTTTGCTTGCACCTGTCTACGAGAAGGATACGTGCCAGCCTGTGTGGAAAGGTAAAGCTTGAAGTGATGTTTGTCTATCTTCACAGCGTGCAGTTCATGTATCAGTCGTTCTCGAGAGGCCAGCGGACGACTGTGAGACAATGGATTGTTTAAAGCTATTTCAATAAAAAATTTTTTTTTACATATTTATGCATGGACATGGAGAATCCTCAAAACATTCAGAAATTTGGTGGTTACAGTAAGTTTAATCGTTTACAATTTGACATAAAACCAGATGGCGCCTCACAGAAACCCTAACAAGTTGTTAAATCTCTTGATAATCACTTGAAGCAAAGAAAGCATCTAGTACAATCAATGAACCTTGAAGGCTTTTGTCAGCTTGAAAAAAGAATCAATGTTATTCGTGTTCTCAATTATCAAATGCTGAGCAATAACAAGTTAACAATCCGGACACACATGGGGAGGTTATACATACCGATGTAAAACTCTGATGGGTGTTTTTTGATCTAGTTTTAAATCCTGTGAACAAAAAAAGCACATTCTACAAAATCAAAAAGAAACACATTAGGTAAGAGAACTTTCAAGTAATTTAAAAGGCTTTTAAAATGAATTCATAAAATCTAATACAATAAATTAAATTGTCTCCAGGAAAGATATCTCTAAATATTTATTCTGAGCACTCACTTTTAACTGTTTGAGCGTGTCCAGTTTCTCTGTAGAAATTTCCTCCTTGGACCAGCAGAGGGCGCTGTAAGACTTGGTCTTCTCGATTTCCCCCTCCTTCAACTTACTAGTTTCCTCTCTGGAACATGGACAGTCGGTCCTTTACACTTGATACAGGCTCTCATTCATTTATGTTCATGTTTTATTGACAGAATAATGTCAAAGAAAAATAGCCCTACCTGTGCTAACCACAAATTTATAGCCTTTAGGTTTAAAGGATAAATATCATACCAAAGCACCCATGAATGGTGAACTCTGAAGCAACAATAAAGTGACGCACGAAGATGAATAACAACATTATGAAGCTTCAGCAAATTATTTGAGTCAAGCAGCAGTAAAATATCTGATTGAATCGACAACAAAAACACAACAAATCTTTCTGTTATACGTCTACTGAATCTATTTCTACATCGTTCAGTTTTATCACATGTTGATCTGCTTCTCCCACTCACCTGGAAATCATCTGTAGATCTGATATTGCAACCTCATCAGTCAACTTGTTCGTCTCCTGATCAGAGAGATTCATGGGGTTAAAATCCAGACTGAGTAATGTAAAAGGCATATCAAGGGGAATATGTTGTTATGAATTTCAAATTATTGACTGCAATGTAAACAAGAAGACATAGTCACCAACATTCCCATATCGTAACTCATTAAAACATTTTTTTCCCTTAATGTCCTTAATCTAAAACTTAAATGTGCCTGCAGTGGCCGATTGTAGCTTGTGTAAACCAGAGTGTGATTCCTCTACATTAGCATCAGGTCATGGTGTTCGCCGATTCGAGACAGAAGCTCTAGGTTGGAGTACAGGTTTTGTTCGTTTATGCTCAAACAGGGTAAATAAATCAGGAAAAGGGCCTAGATTTTCGAAGCTCTCTTAGCACTAAGTTTGTCGTAAGTACAATCCATTAACATTGGCTTACGACTTTCTTAGCACTAAAAAAAGCTTCGAAAAATCTATGCCAATGTCAATAACTCAAAAGTTAATAATCTCATAATCCCATGTTCAAACCTTTTCAAAGTATTGATACCCTGAAGCCACACACCAAATTTTATTTTTGCATGCTGTCCCCTTTAACTTTGACGGAGAGAGTTCAAATATCCCCCTTCCTGTCGAATAAAATTTCCGTGATGGCAGTATCCCGTATCAATATTTATTCAAAATTGGTAAAAAGGGAAAATAAATACCTTATCCTACTGTCGTATATTTATGTGACATGCCACAAAGTGAGTTCAATACACACAACAATCCATTAACCTTGTAGTTCAAAAACATTTTTATGAATCCCTCTTCATAAATGTGTATCCTACATCCAAACTTTCTCCAATACCACTGCACTGGACTTCCTGAACACTGGCAACACATCCACCATCATATATAAACCTACAGTGGAAATGTCTGTGAAATATGAATACCTGCAGGGGACATAATCAATATGAAACCATGAAACCTTGTTACACTGCACCATAGTTTTGATTACAGCAATAAATATCAAAGACAAAAAGAAACATCCGGAAGATTTCTGATATCAAGTTTAGTTCGATAGGCTGATGACAAAATACGGCAAGCCTAAGTGATCCAGTCGTGGAGACATGTGCCAGTTCTGCCCCTTGAGGCAAGATGAACACTCACCTCCTGCATAGCTGTCATTTCCTCCTGGGTAAACTGGACTGCGTGAGGATTCACAAGCTCCACAACAAACGGCCGGCCTGAAATTGGAATAATGGTTATAATCAGCTTCAAAAATCAGTTTCAAGGTAATTTTCAAGTATTAGACAATGGTAAAACTTTTGACATAAGAGGTCATATGGATTTGAAGCAATTGATGGATGCAATACTTTTATTTTCTATTTGACAATTTTATTCCTTGCCTTTCAAATATGATAACAATTACGCATGAAGCACTCAGATTCCCTGCTTGTGATATATGAAAAGACCTAGTAACTCAACAGATAAACTTAAAATGTCTACACAAGTCAGCCAATAAACTCTATAGACCTTTAGGTGAGATTGAAATATACAGATCTGCAGGTAAGATAAGTCATGAAGAAAATAAACAGTCCTGCATGGGAGATATTTCACTGCATGGAGAAATGATGAGACACAGACCTGTTCCGAGCATCCTAACATCCACATCTTCTCTCCCTGATGAGGACAGCTTGTGGTCTGAAGAGATAGGGCAAGAGTTCATTCAGCGTCCACTGAACAAACCAACATTGGGAAAAAAACATAGCATTGAAACTGCCTAGTCATCACGAGAAAGATTTAAAACATCACATGACCAACCTCTTTTTTTATTTTGAAAAGAATGTTTGTGAATAGGGGTATTGGCAGGCAAGGCCACTACATCCATAGTAGTATTAAAATTAAGTTTTTCCTGAATAACGCTAACTTACCAGTCGGTTTGAAGCGGTCAAGGATAACCTGACAGATGAGTTCCTGGACTGAGGACTCGGACTTCCTCTCACCATCCACAAACCAGGGTGTCTGACTCAATGTGCGGCTGTACTTGTTGTACCGTCCTGAAGGTAAGGGAACTCAAGATTATAATTCTATCAGCAGGGGAAACCTTTTAATTCTTCATTTAAGCAATGACAAATATGCCAGAAAAAGATTTGCTCTAATATGACAAGTGATTTAGGGTAAACATTAATCTTTTGAAATACATAGTGCTAAAACATTTGCATGTTGCTGAATTCAGGAAACACAACTCTTGAGGTTTACCAGGTTTAACATGTATACTGTCTGAATAGAAATCTCAAGCAAGTGTCATACAGACAGACTGGGGAACGTTCAGAGATCCACTGCACTACCTGCTATGAAGACTGCATCGTGGCAACACTCCAGCCGATGTTCACATTTACTGGCAGGGCGAGATGGGGGACAAGAGTAGTATCTGTTGAGAGAAAGAGGTCAAACATACGCCATGTCATGAATATCATATGTGCACATGTGAATATCACTTTTCCTAGGATGTGCAGTTGTACCTGATAGGCGAAACAGGTCAAACTTTGTCTTGTTCTGCATAATATGTGCAGATGTGTAATACCTGACAAGAGAAATCAATAATCATGTGGAGATATTCCCTCCCTTTTTCAATAGTATTATTACAGTAAATTTGCTTCATTAGCACACTTGATTGTCCACAGCTACCTATCACCTTAGTGATCAAACATAGCTAATGTCATGTACTTCATACCAAATAAATGTAAATATTGCTTATCAAAATAATGCATAGCAAACTTGATCAACATTTAAGGACCTTTTAAATGATGTTTGGATGAACATAAAAAAACTCATCACACTTCAGAGAGCAAGAGAAATTTACAATTTATATGAAAAAGATGCAAATCGTACATGACACACACACACTCTTGTCTAGTAAAAGAATTAAAAAATTTCTTTCAAAACTTATACCAAATGTTTGTTATTTGATAATGGATTTCATCAATAAAGCATTTCTTTCCAGACTTATCACCATGATATTGATAAAGGAAATAAAGGCAAATAAAACTCACTCTTCAAATTTACTGTTGCTGATATCCTTCAATGCCTTTGCTACATTTGCTCGTGTGAATGTCTCAAACCCAAACTGAAGAAAAAACAAAGCATCTTTAACAGAGATAACTATTAATGAAGACTTAGATACAAGAAACCTTCACTAACTAGTTCATGTGAGGAATATTTCTTCAAATACTTTTTGAAGCTTGTAATTTAATGAAAATAAAACCGAAAAAGCACAAGCCTTTGCATAATATCTTGAACTACTGAGCTGTAGCACTCTCTCCCCTAAGAGGTAACTCTGTCATAAATTTCAATACGAACGTCTGTTTTAATATGAGAGTTTCTTGATCTACAAAGTTAGAAGCCTGTTTGGTTGCATTCAAAGTTGGTTGAGCAATCTTTCACAACATTTCATAAGTTATTTTTTCATATGTTTTGTTACAGCTGAACTATATTTGAATTTAAAGTACTTTGTCTTTGAATATCTATTTACAGAACACAGTCACTTTCTTTAGAGAGGTTACCGCGTTCGGGTTAGGATCGAGAGGTCTGTGGTTCGAATCCTGCCAGGGGCTCGGCAACTTTGTCTGCAGTAGAGATCTGTTCTCCACACAGACAGGTTTGGGTGCAATGTTACACTGAGTTTCAGCGCAGTACCACCCATGGTTCGCTAGTTCCAGCCGATGCTCACAGGTTTCACCGCAATGCATAGCCACAATGGTGTTGCGGGCTTTCTCCCTGCAATAATACTAGCAGCCGCGATATAAGTGAAATAATCTTGAAAGCGGCGTTAAACCCCAACTCGCTCAATTCTTTAGAGACTGTATCAATGCATAGGCCTGAGTGACAACCAAAAGGTTATCTATGTGTGCATTGTTTTCATTGGCTGAAATATTGCAAGGTGGTTCATGATGCAGTTTTATGCCACTAGGGAAACCTGCCAGAAACCCGAGAATAGCTTGTATTAGAACAGATGTAAGTATAGGAATTTAAGGGGTTGCCACATCTGGGGATAGAGAATGGAGCTGTAGACGCTCTTCAAGTTTTAAACATTTACCTTCTTCATTTTCCTTCTCCGAAATATATGTGGTTGGACATCTAATCTAAAACAATTGATGAAAACAGTTGTTGTATATCAGGATCAAATACTCATACTTCTTTAGAGAAAGGTTTTCATAAATATTTTCATGATATTTTTATCCACTATGATACTTTAATGAGAATAAAATTTTAAACTAACTGTGTATTCTTGATATAAAAATGCAAAGTTGTGACCTACAGAAAATTACATTCCTTCTCAGAGTCCCTGTGTGTGAAAGTAATTGAGATGTCGAACTGGCTCTGCAACATAAAACCAACACCAAGGATCATATAGAGATTCAATCTGACCCTAAAACTCTGTTTGTGGATGCATTTAATCATCTATAGAAAATCGTACATTGATTTTGATAATTCATACAAACTTATAAGAAACTTTAACTATATAAACCTTAGTAAATGTAGCCACTTATAAATCAAATATTGCTGAAGATCATAGTTGTACCATTGGAAGTTGATGTGTTACATTAAGCTTTTTCCAACACCTCAAACAAAGCATACGATATGAAGATTTTGCTGGCAGATATCACACAACACCAGGTTACCTTGAGCTGGAACTCTGAGTTCAGCAGCTGAGACAGCTCCGGACCAGAATACCACTTCCACACGTCCTTCACAGACGGAATCGTATCCTCCGATATATCAGTGTACATGGAGCTGCGGGGAGATGGGATCAATAACATTAATGTGCAGGCACTTTACATACAGGAGACACGCTGAAGGTAATACTCTGACATCATTACCCTGGTAGAATTAGACTTGAGAAGGATCTGTTAAGGGCTTCCTTGCCTGGCCACACAGGCCAGTGTTAATGTATCCACAATTAATCACAGATAAAGTTGCTTGCCCAGGAATACAAAACAGTATAGGACAATCTTTACAACAAGGAGTAGAACATGAATGATCAGACATGTGTGAGCTTACTGCTACCCAAAACATCAGTGTGCTACACTCACTCAGTGTGGAATATACCGGTGATAAGATGTCAAACCCTACATTACACTCCTAATGACAATATAATGATTCTGGGTACGCCGCTAATGGCTGTAATATTGCCCAAGCGGCGTTAAACAACAACTCACTCAATACCTCACTAGTGATTCTGGGCACATGTGCTACTTGCTGAGAAATTTGGGACACAATGATATTGAAACAAACGCATTTTAACTTTACTAATGTGTGAAATTCAGAGCAAACTTCTGAAACTGATTAGGAGTTAAAACTAGATATTGTGATTTTATCAAATCTACTTACTCAAAACTTTTCTTTAAATGGAGTAGCAGTGAATGCTGAAAAACAAAGAATTAAGAATACAGTCAAAACATGTTGTAACTTTCAAAAGTTAAAATCAAATACATGATATACTGAAATTAATTTTCAGGATGAACGTAAAAATTAAAAGTATATCTTTTTATCTAAAAACACTGATGAAATATTTGTAAAAGGTATCAATATGAAAAGGAATATTCTTCTTTGTTTTGTTCATGAAAAAGAAAGTCATCATATGTATTAATCATAATTCATTAAGCCTGTATTCAAGGATCAAGTACATGATCTGTTAAGCCTTGAGCCTGTACGATAGAAGGGCCTACCTCTCTGAGAATGTTGGAGACCGGCAGCATGAGGGAACACTGGTAGTTGGAGAACTGGAACCCTTCCTTCACTACACCCTCCTTCACCTGCACAAACATCATACATATAAACAAACGTGTTTCAACCAAAACTGAGCTTTGTTACTTGTAAAAACATCAAATAGCATATGTTTTGCTTTATAAGTAATGACTGGTGCAAAAAGATTGTTTTGTCAGTAACATTTATCAATTACCTGCCAAATAGGATCTATCCATAATAACTAAAAAGATCTTGCATTTCTAACATCTGGTTCACTTTCAAATATCAGTCATCAAAAGATAACCAAATGCCACAGACAAGAATTGAATTTATCTCTCATTTCTATGTATAAGTGAATAAGGATTGCATTTCCTCGGACATTGAACTATGCATGTATATCAACTTCAATATTTAAGAACAAAAAACTCAGTAAAGCATTCAAGAGGTGAAATGTTACAAGCACCTGCTTCAAGAACTCAATAGAACAGAATTCTTCCAGGATACCCAGACAGATAGGACAGGGTGGAGTCCCGCTCTCGCAGTAGACAATCACATCACCTCCTATCAGCTGCCGTACAAGTTCACAAAGCTCCTGCAAAATAGAAAAAACGTTTTGAAATGAAATCACTTTTTAACAACTGATTTATATCTTTCCAGAATATAAGAAACTAATATCTATATATAAAAAATCCATGCATGTACCAGTATGTGCTTTTCAGTGCACTGTGAACAAAAAGTGAGAAGAAGCTTGTTAGTCAGAAATTTAGTATTTACTATATGTGTATACATTACAAGAATTTACTTTACCTTAGCTGGTGCTTTGTACACAAAAGGGCGTTTCTCTCCAAGGTATCGAAGAACACATCTAGGACAGGAACCAATGGTCACCAGAGTCTGAGCAACACAAGCAGTCTCTGCATCTGTTGATGTCAGCAGCTCCAACTGTAACATGTTCAGTACATTGTCGCTGATGAATTTTATCTTCTAATGTAACTTGTGTAAACATTTTTACAAACAAAAATAGAAACAAAAAGTTTTGATTTGTCACATGTTGTTTTTGACAATCGCCTTTTTTTTAATACCAAGTTCCAATAAAAAATATAAAATCCATTGCTATTTCCCTCAAGTCTTTTGGAAAGATTAGTAAAGAATGCTAGATGTCTTCCTTCGTCGACGTCTAGGATCCAAAGCTATTTTATCTGTAGCAGCTACCTGACAAATTTGATGAGGAAGGACTTTGCCGTCTAAATCAATAAAAACAAAACATCTAACTTCAAATGAAACATTGATGGAAAGGAAAATCCTTTGGTTATAAATTCCAACTGCTTTCATTTTGTAGAAAATTATATTTTTTATTTAGTAACATTTGGATTCATGAATACCCTCCTTTTGTTTCACAACATCGACAGACACCATCTTGAATTTGATGCTGATGAATACAAAAAGAAAATTTTCCAAGGTGCAAAACTGCTTGAATATAGTAACAAAAGAGTTCATATTTCAATGTGTGTGTAACCGTAAAGGTCGTCCGGGGCTAAGGAAGATAGCATAATGCAAATATACAAAGGCCAAAGGGATAATATGAAAAGAAAACATTCGATATGCACCTGGTAAAATGCAGTCAAGCCTCACCACAAAGCTGCTACTTATATTGGCTCTAAACTTCGGGTGCGCACATAACTGAAGTTTCTATTATCTGAACTAGGAAAGAAAAACACTTCTGATTGGCATGGCTTTTTAAAAAAGTCCACCATATTAATACCAATGATTTGTTAAAACGTAAAATGCCGACAAAATAATTAACTTCTCATTAAATTGTATGACAAATGATTGTGGAAACAACCTTTTTGACAATCGTTGGTGATAAATACATATATCATAAGTACCACGAAAATAGGAAACACTCTCAAAATATCCCATAATGGTGTCCAAATATGATAACATATTTAATTGACAGTCATTTGGCTGGTAACATGTACTTATTCTAGCAATAAAATCACCGCAAATAGCAATTTAAATTCATAAGAACATCTACAGTATCATCAAATAACAAACCCACCATGCTAACATCCATGGGCGTCGCCATTTTGAGTAAAAAAGTAGTAAAGCAATAAAAACGGAAAGGCGATATCAATAAAATTGTTTGCGCTTTATCACCGACAGTCGTTCTTTTCTAGTAACATGAATCAGTTCACTTTCAACATAAAGATGGTACGATGGTTTAATTTCTACATGAAGAATAACCAATTTTAGGCATAATATGAATTATGATGAAAATTAAAACATTCACGTTTTAGTAAGTTAATATTTTTTGTACTTTGAATGATGAAATAAATCAAATAATACTGGCATGCAAAAAATTATCTTAATTAAGAAATAAGATATAAATATATGCCTTTTAGTATTAATCAAAACTGCAAATAGCCATATGAGAATAATCAGCAAACTTTGTAACATATATAATTATTTAGAATGAACAAATTTCTGTACTTTGCTGATTTGTTCGAAAAGCATTCTCGAAGTTGTTGCAGACATTAAACGTTTTCTCGACATTCAACTTACTAATTTAGTTACATCGGACTATTCCTCTTTAATGTTATATTCTTGAACTTCGCAGTTGTTGCCCCAGCGTTTCACATTGGTAATGCTTAGAGTTTTTTGTCTCGTCACTGTAATGAATTTAAGCTTGAAAATTTGATTAATTTTCAACATTTGAATTGTTGAGTTATGATTTATATGAGTTATCCCCAAACAATTTTTGTTGTTTATTTTCATACGTTGCTATGGCAGCTAAGACAAACCGAGCTGCTAATGTCATTCCATGGACAAGAAAAGCAAAAGATTGGTCAACAACAAGTTAATCGTACATAAATGATCAATGGTCAAGTGTTTGAAATAGAAAAGATAAAGATGACGAATTATTCGACCATTTATTCATCAAACCCGAAAATAAGACTTTCCGGCATTGGTTGACATCAAATCTTATGTAAATAAAAACAACACCGTACCGTGTTGTATCAACTACATTGATAAAGTTCTGTGTTTTGATGCTGGTTTTTTTAAGGTAAGATAGAGTGAATAAACCACAAATGAACATAATGTGACTAATTTCTTTAAATGAAAATAATTACATAGGATATGTTCATAAATAATGACTGAATGTATAATGGTACCGAATTTGTACATGTATTAATTATTGTTCTTGTGCCAAAACTACGTGTGTCAAGTTGGTTCCCACAGAGGGATGTTTTATGGATCAATTTGGCGCCTCATGCGTGGACTCATGACTAGGTTGTATTAAGAGTAAAGAATCGCGTGTTTGTCACCTCCATCAGTTTAACCCACCTACCACTATCTGCCTATCCTTGATCCAGAGACGTGGAGGTGAAAAGTAATTTTACTTGAATTTTACAAGTCTTTCATCATTATATCTGATCAAATCAAATACCCAAGTGTGTCTGTGTATTCCGAACTGTCAACCACACTCATGTTGTCTACCTTACAAAACCCGTCTTCATTTCTTCGCAACATCTGACACACCAGCCAATCTCTCAATCTCACAATTCAGTATGCCAAAAATTATACTGTCATTTGTCATACATAAACCAGATTAATAAGGAAAACAAAAATGTTATTGATGCGCAACTTGAAGGTGTTCATCAACAATATATGCCTGTCTCTAGAAACGTATTACTCCAATAATATATTCTCTCCATTAGCAGTCCGGTCGACACCAGGTTCCAGTTATTGGTGTACCATGCAGATCGACATGGAAACAAATCCTCTTTCCCTTCTTAAGAACATCAAAGACCGTATTTAACAAAAAAATGATGTAAATACTTACCCATAATAATGTTAATGGTAGCTTTTTAATTAAAACCCTCTTTTTCAAACAACCACTAGTTTTGTGTAGTTGCATGAGCTTATTTTAAAAAAACCCTGTGCTTTTGTATATTTTTATAAAACCATTGTGGAAGGATTACATACAGCAGTATATATTTCAGGCAATATGGTAACGGTGTACGAATGATAAGTACCACACCATTCCTTCTCTTCTTCTCGATATACTTGGTAATAAACTGCTTGCACTGGTACCATAATTACATTCAATGCATGGAACAGGTTTAATGTATACCATCATGTTGTTTATGTCTCATAAAGAAGTTGAAAATTCATGAATTGTAATACCTATCTTTCATCATACATTGAGCACACAAGTCTTAATTTAAGTTACTCTGGCCAACGAGCGTACATTAAATACAAAACATCTGTTTGGGAAATTATTTAATGATTGTTGGACTAAGGCCCCTCAAAGTCCTCTACGTTAGCATGCGCCTTTCCATTCAGCATAGAACTTAACCATATTGACAGTTCCGAGTTTTCTTCTGATTTCGAACTTAAAGAGAAACATAGTATGATGTTCGGGTCAAATATTTCAAATTTCATAAATGGTGTTTCTCATCGATATCTAGTGGTTATATCACAATCCTAATGATTTTCGGTTGGGTATAGTGACAATAGATGGGTTTCAGTCGTGATTCATGATGGAAAACCGGACATTGACGCGCGCCAATGACTCAAACGTAATTTTGAAAACTGATTGACAGCAGACACAAAGACAAACATATGTTTATAGTGTTTAGCAGGTCATTTGACAAATGTACAAATTAAGTTGATACAGACTTTTCGACTTTGTAAGATCTGAAGGACCGTTTTCCGATTGTCAATGAAAACAAGAAATATAATAATTTTGGCATTTTAGAGATAAAGATGCCGATAAAGTTTTGCCGGAGGAGATTTCAACTAAACACAGGTCATAAAGTTGTTTGGCTCTCAATAATAGCACATTAAAAAAATGAAACATACCCTCTGTCACTTTAACATAAATAGAACCAATGTTGAACACGTGAATCAGGTTCAATGTGAATTATCCCGATAGAAGCGCCAGATGTTTGTAATGTACATCAATATGAATGTGAACTCAACTGTCAATAACAGTATTAACTGGGTTTTTATTCAAGAAATATATTGAAACAAGAATATGAAGCATACTGGAATAGTCGTATAATGCAGAGTTTCTTTAGAAAAGTCTGTATAGGATGAAATGTTTAAAACGAAAAAGAACACACACCCGATGGAGATATAGTGATTGCTTTACATGTCGGTATATGTAAAACATACGCTGTGTATGTATGAACAAGTAAAAAGAATCGACTGTTGACAAGCTGTTATTAGGTGTGAGCCGTGATGCGATTAGCGTCGTTCACAATAGCCCGTTGTGTGTATCGGCGTGAGAGTATTGTGGATTTACATGTATAATATGCTGACAACTCCCACTCAGTTGAACTTAACAAGCGAACTAAGGAAGCGGATGATAAAGAATTGAAGTTGAGGACGTTCTTGATTCATTTGAAGATTTAGTCTGTGAATGGTGTTGAAAAGCAGTCAGTTTGAAGATGTTATTTTATCAATTAAAAATGACCAAATTAAAAAATGATCATTTATAAATCGAGAATTAATGTCTCATGAAATGAATTAGTTTGCGAACAAGAATGACAGTTTATGATTTAACATGAAGAACAACAAGGTATATACAATATATACATATATATATGTATATGTGCTAGGAATATATATATATATAATATATATATATATATATATATATATATATATATATATATATATATATATATATATATATATATGTTGAGGAAAAGTAGTGAACATACAGCTAGGTTAAATGGATCACGGTGCGTACCGGCCATCTGGTAGCCACAAAAGACTCCTTTGCTAAAACACATTAGGATTCAGTCCCTCATTGACCAAGGTAGACATACCTTTGAGATGCGGAACATGCTCTCCAAACTTGTCTTGGATATAATACGAACTGGGACCATTGATTTGTTTCAATTTGTTTTAATTTTAGGAATGACATCGATGACTATTCCTAAAAGCAGAAAACTTCAAGATTCTGCATTGTGTTATTCGTAAAGACCTTAATTGAATTTTCTCATAATTGCTCTCTTTGCCCTTTTCAAGTCACCAAGTATTTTGCTTGACGCGAAAGGGCCTATATGGAGAAGGTTATACATACTTCTGTGTGTCCACCTATCTATGGTTGAGTAAACAGAGATGTACAGAGCTGACAGCGGGAGCAAGGATAATAACGTTATTAATCTATGGCATGAGTACGTCAATTGAAATCTACCTTTACCTTCTCAAAAATACATTTGTATCGACTTAATTACCATATAAGTTTGAGTACTTAATCTATAAACGTCCTTATCAACAATAGCAAACTGAGTTGTCTTTTACGATTTATTAACGAAATGAAATAGATACAATTATATTGATGCGATTTAAACCTTTTCAATGTCATGACCGTTTTTAATAATTTTAACTGAAGCTAAATCAATAAAAAGTATGTTATCAATTCCAGTATATGAATGAGTACAAGAAATGATGGCGAACATGGCAAGTTTTTTAAATTAATAATTGATATTATTTTATATATATATAATTGATAAGTGTCATCAATTACATTTTTATCGGTAAATTTGTGTTGCATTCTTGCAGATCTCACACTCTCTCCTTGAACATCTTTTTAAGATCACTTTTCGAAGAACATGTAAGTGATGCCGACCTTCACTGTCCTGGTGTGCAGAATTTCTGATTCCAGAAGAACAGTGTGGTTATGTATTAACTTATATATCAGTAAATTTCCCCTCGCCTTTCACCTACTTTGGGTCTGTGGGTCAATAGAAACAAGCAATTATCCCATGCGTGACTAGTCAAGTGCCTTTCTTGCACTACTGGGTACTTATGACTGTCGTTCAGAATTCAATCAACATACCTTTCCCACAGTGGTATTAGTACAGAAGAACTTATGATATACGACAATTGATCCTTTCAAATTTTGTCACAATGTCCACCTCAGACAGACAATGTGTTATATATTAATCCAATATTACCATTTTCCACAGACCGAGGTGCTATGAGTGTCTGATAACTGATCAATTAAGAAAATGTTTCATACACTCTCCATACACGCACAGGTATTATGCCCTGGTATTTCTCTACAAATATATTTCAAACATGAAGAAAATAGGAAATTTATGGATTAACAACTTCTTTATTGCAAAGAGATGCGACGTTTCGGTGTAGATACTAACACCGTTATCAAGCAAGTGACTCAAAGAAAATATTTCAAACAGTCGAGTTAATCAGAAGTTGACAAAAATACTGACTCACAACCTACCAAATTTCTAAATCATGGCATTCAAAGCTTTGAAAACTACTTATTAATATATAATTAATTATAAACGAAAAATATTTGTTAAGATAGGTGTTCTAAAAACTATTCACAGTTCATCCTTGAGAAACGGGACAATGTGCGATGTTTCGCTCTTTAATATCTGAGGCGGCGGAGAACATATGTTCACTGGATCAATGGGCTAATCTGGAGGGTTTATATGTAAATGACGGTGTAGGTACAATGGGCAGTACCACTACAAAAGGCGAGTAGTTCAGAGCCTCGCACGTAGTGGAGACATCACCAGTCGGACATAGAACGACAGGAGTACAGAACCAGAGACATGGATACATGGACATGGTGTCCTAATCCTCATATCCTCAAAAGCATCTCATGATGTTACAACTTCTGTACTATTCTAACCTAATACGAAGATAAGAATTCGTGATTTATATAAAAAGCACGGACAAATTTTGTGACAAAAATGAGACCAAGAAAAGTTTTAAATGTGGGCATAATCAAAGCATTATTGACTGTGACGCTTTTCCATCAAATCAACGGATTCCCAGACGGGAGCTGTTCTCCGAAGGACTGCACACTTCAGGACTGGACACACTGGGGCGAATGCTCTCAATCCTGTGGCGAGGATGGGGTTCAAACCCGGACCCGCCTGGTCTTACAGGAAGCGAGTTGTGGCGGGTCCTGTGACTACCAGCTCACCGAGACGCTACCATGCAACCGGCAGTGCTGCCCTATGAATTGCATCATGGGTTCGTGGTACGCATGGAGCTGCGAGTGTTCAACTTCCTGTTCGGAGCCCGGGAAGCGGAAGACGTGTAACCGGCGGAGGTACAAGTACGTCGACGCCAAGTGTGGAGGGTACTGTGACGACCGACTCACAGAAAAGACCTGCAACCAACTCTGCTGCTACCAGGAGTGCAAATTCGGGATGTGGATGAAATGGGGCGGGTGCGAGGCGCAATGCGAGCAGATGGGGACTCAGACCCGGAATCGCATCATCCTGCAAAACGCGGAGTGCGGGGGCGATCCATGCGATGAAGTGCCCACGGAGGAGCGGGAGTGTGAGGGGGCGTGTTGCCCGGTCAACTGTGTTCAGGGGGACTGGAGTCACTGGTCCGAATGTCCGGCCACATGTGGACACGCCAACCAGACGCGGAGCCGATACGTTGAGCAGCCCATTTGCGGAGGAACACCGTGTGAGGAGCCCGTGTCACAAGACTACAAGCTATGCGAGAAGTACATCAACGCTGATTGTAAGGTGAGACATGGGGCTAGACGACCACCTGTTGTAGGTGAGATTAGACCATTGATTCCTGTTGGTACCAGAGGATTCCTTACGTCTTAGCGCTATCCTCGAAACAAGAAGGCCTTAAATAATCATTGAGCTATCAAGCAATACCTTAAAGTTTAGATCACACCTTACAGACAATATAGTTTTAAACATAAAAAAACTCAAAAGCAAAAGGTTCTGGTGATTCCAGGGTTCATTGTATTTGGAGAAAACAAACAATCCATGGTAACTTCATGTCAAGGATGCCTGTAGGAGAACAGGCTACCTTTGCAGGTAAGAATGGACGGGGTTGCTATTAACTGTTTATAGGAAAGGGGATGGTCATACCATCGATATGAATAAATGGAAGTGGTATGGTATAAGTTATAGATCTAGGCACCACAAGCGTTGATAAGCTGGTTTCAGATTGAAGATAACAACAAATACGATAGTAGCGGCACAACATCCGACGGTGTCGTATTGTAACAATACTTTGCCTCCTATCTCCAACATTGCCTGCTTTTTGTCAGGTCACTGCTGACTGACCACAGTACCCCAAGTATACACGGCAATCTTTTTTACCTCAGATGCAAGGATTGTAGACTTACGACAAAACGGCCTGTCTGAAGTCCTGTTTGAGCGAACAATCCTGGATCATTTTACCGTTATAGCCCGCTTAGAGTCGCCGAAACTGTCATAATATAGCACATATTGAACTGCAATATATTGACATGCACAAGTAGAAATTTGTTTCACAAAATTGATTCTAATTCTTTCTGTTATTTTGTGTAAGTAAACACTTGCTTTCTGACCTAAATAAATTAAACTATGATTTGAAAGTTCAATGATTTCATGATCACGCCCATGGGTCTACGCAAAAGTACACCCCTATACACATAGACTTTACAAGCGAATATTGTGTGTCATTATCAGTTACTCAAAGAGATGGTGTATCGATGTTGATCATTTTTCATGTAATCTTGGTGTTAAACCTTTGATATTGCACACTATGATGTTGGTGTTGAAAATTGATTAATTGCAATGTACTAAACTAGCTGCATATCAGTGAGCTGCTAAAGGCAGAAATCTGCGGAGCGCACCATGTTACCATTTCTCTGCAAGGAATCCCACAATCCTCAAGATGTTTAAACCCTGTTAATAGATAATACCTTTATTGATTGCCATATTGACATTTCGGAAAGAGTTTGTTATCGTGAAGCTTGAATTGTAGTTTTCTTTGTGACTTTGGGTCTGACTTGATAATTAAAAACATACAACTTCCCCCTTAAACTCTTCTTGCTATTGACATCTGGTACCAGGGTGATGGTGGTTTTCAATACCGCAAAGCTTACTCAAATTTTGAACGTTTAATAGGGGTTTATAGAAATGGTGCAAATGTTAAGTCGGTAATATGACAGAGTCGGGTCAGTTTTATAATTTTTACTTTATTTGTCAAATTTAGCTGCTAGTGTCTCGGGCCTCAAGTTAAATTAAAGAAATTAGTTAATTGGCATTTTGGATTTCAATCTCAGTTGCATGAGTGGTTCTTTAATCTATAGTTATAAAGATTTGACCAATCAGATGCAGGCACTCAATCTGATACATTAGACTACGACTCTGGTGCTACGAATTAGGTTGATGGGTCATTTGTAACTCATACCGGCAAACTGGAAAATATCCAAAATAGATAGAAATCCTAGACTGTTAAAAAAAGATCATATTCACCAAACGCGTTTTATCTTGTAAGTGAATTTATCACGAATTTATTTATAAATCAAAAACCCAACTAAAGCTTGTCTCAGAGACTGGTAGATATAATATTATCCCATATGATTCAAGCTTTCGCCCTAATTGTAAAAAGGTTAATCTTAATTTAATTGAATATAAAATACATGTTTTACTCTACTGTAAAGCCTATGTAGATAAAAGGAAAATATTTTGATTGATATGTTAAACATCCAATTTCACAATTTACTTTTGTAAATTTCATGTCATCAAAAGATAAAGATGTTATCAACAATTTGTGCTTATTTTTTTACCAAGTTAGGAAAATAAGAAATTCTAATGTTTTTCTATGAAGCTCATGTTTTATAATTATCAACCTGCTTATGATTGTATTATGGGCCAGTGGCCTTAACTGAATAAAATGTCTGGCTGTCTGTCAAAACCCCAACTAAATATGACGCTCTTTTCTAAGTGAGATACACTGAAAAGTACTACCTCAGTTATGTCTTCTGTTTTTTGGCAGTGCTGCTTTCTTTCGGTAAATATGAGTGACAAGGTATGTTCTCTATCAAATTGCATTTATTCTTTATCTAATCTATATCCTATTTCATTTATAGTATATTTTATTTTTATTATATTTCATTAAAAGTATATTTCAATTACAGATATGAATGTGTCGTTCCATTGAGAACATTATTCCCTGTCTGAAGAAGCCGTTAACAACTCAAAAGAAGAATATAGAGATTTTCCCATTGTTACTGTTTTGGCCACCTTTCGATACATAATTGATGGATTAACTGCTTGGATCAACTTTCAACAGATAGTAACTTCTTAATCATTTTAAATCAACATATTGATTTATGAGAAATAATCTTAACGAACTGTTGATTTTCAGTCAAATGTTCTAACAAGGTATACATAGGTCCAGATAAATTTATGCTAGTGGATTTAAGCTCGATTTTTGTGTATAGGGAAGCGCGAGAGTTAGGGTTGGGTATATTCAAACAGTCGATTCATGTATAGGTGCTTTGATTTTATAAACATGAATGCTTTTTGCATCAGCAGACAACATTAAAGAGCCACTCCGTGATTTTCATAACATATTATTTATCTGTGATACGAACCTAAATGTCATAAGTGGTGATATAAAATTAATAGACCTTAACTTTTTATGACAAAAACTGGTTTCCCATGCCAATCTCAAAAGAGCCTTATAAATGCACAGAGGTGTAGACATCACGTCCAATATACATGGATTCTAGTTATATAACCTAACAAAGGCTATCAACTCCTACCTGTCCTCCTGGCTGTTTTAGATAAGATTCCAAAATTACGTTTGACTATTTGACGCGCGCCACTGTGCGGTTTTCGATCATAATTGCGACGTTGCAAAGCTTTAAAATGTGTCATTTTGGTAACAGTCGATATTTCGCGATCAAATGACACCATTGATTAAATTTGGCATATATGACTCCAACAACTCACGGAGTGGCTCTTTAAATGTGATAGATCAAGATATTACACAATACCTCAAAATAACCTATAAACAATCTTTTTTCACCTTTAGCGTAGGATATCCCATCTTTTGTCTCGTGAAAAATTTACTTACAATCATATATTGTTTCTTTTTGACCTTGGTACTTTGAACTCTAAAACACCTAAACGCTTACAGACGATAGCTCAGGGTATATTTCTTGAGAACTTACAGCCTGCAGGAACTTAAACTTTGACAGTTATTGCCCTCGTTACAAAGACTCCGTGTTATAATTGATTCCACTCTCCCCTAAAACAATGCCTCATGTAAATCGAATATGTGAAGGACGAAAATCAATTTTAGCTTCATTTCACTTCAAAAGATACTGGCCTTTTGTCACCAAAGTATCAACATCTTGGTCAACTGGTCAATATCATGCGAATTTATTGACTTCATTTTCAATTGATATTGAAGTTTGTTGCTAAATCAATATCGTGCAGTATGGTTAACCAAAACACACTTCCTTTAACGTCCTTGGAGGCATGGTTTTAAATTTTCATGTCTTTATATGAAAATATCAAAGATTTTTTGATATAATGTCATCGTTCTGCTAAAATAAAAATGAACTCGATTAACATAAATCGATCCTGATAGAAAATCGTGTTCAAACAAGATTACTAACAGAATCCAGAAGCTAACAAACGATGACAACATTACAGCACGGGTTTTAGAACAATTTGACAATTTTACCAAGCAAAAGGCCAACAAGTCTCGGGGAGGGTGTTATGACATTACATTTCATCTTTAAACACTGCACTCTTAAAAATCTAACGAATCACTTACAGGCAAAAGCGAAATAATTTTATCCTAAGGAGGATCACACCAGTTTGAAGGAAATGTCTCTTCTCTGCCAACAAAGTTGATTCAAATCATATCTCTAAGGTAGGATTTGAGTTACCATGTTTTGGGGAGAATGAATGTTTCTATCAGCATTTATCCTTGACAAACCTGATTCGCCAAATCTAATCAACTGTATAGAGTGAATAAGTGATAATTCCTTGAAACAAACTTCTTCAAACTAATGCCCACATTTACCTAGAGTTTACCTAAGTCAACAAAGGCTGAGTGTTTTCAAAATGTCTCACGTTGCCTTTTAATAATCTTTGAGCAAGAGCATCTGTGTTGTTTACTCATAACACAAAAATACAATCTGTAGCTGTATGTATATATGAGCGCACGCATCCTCTAAATACATATTAAGTTTTGAATGAAAACTAAGTTGAATTGATAAGTGTGTGTTATTCAATGATGTGACAGGTAGTTAATAATAAGTTGGCATGTATACAAGTGTATAAAAGCAATTCATAGTTTTAAAGGGCGATGTCCAGTTTACTTTCTGATGGTCACGCGTCCCTCTTCCTATACGGCTGTATGGACATTGTCGATGTTTGATAAACGTTGCCGCTGTTAACTATCAGACTGGTTCGCTCCTTCTCTGATGCCGTAATGTATGAATCTTCTTTACCCATATCTCTTTTCGGCCGCAATGGCGGGGGTCAGGAGCAAGATCATTCATGAGAATTAAAATATGACATATAGCAAGTGTTTTAATTTTTCTGTTTATTTATCAAATATCAAAATTTATGGTAGCCATACAGTTGCATTATAACTTGACAGCGACAAACACTAATTTGAAAAGATTATTCATTCCCACAAATAACCAAGAAAACATTGATGTGAATCTCATATTGAAAAAGTGTTTTTGCCAGAACAGTTATATAAGCAAAATGGAAAGTAGATAATCCACAGCTCTTTCTGTGAGACATGCGTCTCTTTGTACTATATACTTGATAAAGAGCACAACAAACGGGATACAAACCATAACAGCACACTCCTAGCTTGTACAACCTGTGCATAATCACACAGCCCTGCCCACAGTCGATACTGTTGTTATTGTTACAGTCGCTTGTTCATGGGATATGCTTCATCATAAACACCATTGACGTATGGGGGACATTATACTTGTAAATGCACACATGAATATTTACAGGTATTTATAGACGACAAAGTTTGATATAATGGTATTATGTATAGCATTACAAATGCATCGATCACCACTTTTAGCGTTTAAAAGTTCACAGACGGTAAAGCTTAATTTTGTTTACTGTGAGAGAATGATACCGACAACACAGTCGTTCCTTATCGATGAATATTACATAAAAAGCTTCCACATGAGGAATTCTATCATTGTTTCCAATTAGAATTACATTGTTTTAAAAAATGTTGACAATCTATCGTGTGTTGCTTGCTGCTCTTTTTTCAACAAGTGCATTCCTTTACAGAGCTTTGAACTTTCACTAAAATTTACAAAACAAACACCAGAAACTCATGTTTATAAGAATTATTACCATATTTGGGAAGAAATTATTCAAAAATTTTGAAATATGTAATTCCCGTCATGAAAATAATCTATTTATCTGCTTTTATAAAAGTTAGTCAACATTCCATTTGAACGTTTAAATTTAAGAACTGGAGTGACCTCAATCGTGACATCAAGTGTTTTACAATAAACACCAGTGTTGCCTCGAACTTTTATTAAACGAGGCCGAAGGTTGCTCTTTTTCCTTTCTAGCATGTCGATTTTAACATGGTTTATTTTTATCTTATGCTTAATATAAAAAAGTTGATTTAAATAACACAACTTTTATTGACGTCATGGACAATTTTGTCACAACTGCAAATAATTGCGGAATAAATGATATTATTGCGTTTTCATAAATATTTATATAACTCATATTTAAGAAACATGATTTTCTTAACTTGAATTTAATAGATTACTAATTTATCATATTATTCAGATTTCAGGCATCAAAAATCAAAGTTATTCACTTAAAGAATATCAATTTCCCCGCTAGGTATCGCCGTGGTCTCAGTGGACGGGGTGCCAGCTGGCCAATGGGCGCTGTGGGGCGGGGTCCCAGGAACGGATCCGCTCCATCCTAGTAGACGTCCTTTGTCAAGGTGTTCCCTGTCCTGACCTTATAGAGAGGAAAAACTGTTCGGGTCCCTGCTGTGTTCAGGACTGTTTGGTCACCGAGTGGACGCAATGGTCATTCTGCTCAGTGGACTGTGGGAAAGGTGTAAGGTGAGCAGGAACGAGGCTCGATTGTAGTATGTACCCTTCTTTCATTGAAATCAGTGAAAAGCTCGTACTTGTACCTCGTCGAACTTGTACCTCGCTGCGATTGTGATCTGAATACCTCTCAATAGGGGTCGTGCCCTCCAATGCCTTTACATTCCAGCCAATCACCGACGAGGCTTGTAAGCCTGCAGCACGATTTGGTATTTAATCGATATAATGTATGAAAGATGAATTGTAACAGAGTTATGTAGTTATTTCTTAGTGTATTCTACAAGATTGAGAATGATGTTAGCGTGTTTAATAGCAATGGAAATGGTTTATCTCGACAGGTCTCAGTTGATTGAGAAGAAAACATAATGTTGCACAATAAAAGAGAACATAAAATATTTCAATAAAAGTGTGAGGAAATAGAAACTGACATATGTCCTAATGAACTATAAACACAAATCATATTCTTCAGCCAGCGCACCCGCAACATCAGCACCCCCGCCGACTGCAACGGGTCGGCGTGTCCGACGCTTCTTGAGAGTAGAGAGTGTGAGGAAAAAACGCAAAAGGTAAAACAAAAAACCCAGAAAAAACCCCACTGGTAATGTATGGTCTGTAACCAGTATCGAATTGTCTTTAAACTTCAGATTGTTTCACTGAACATATAAACCTCAGGCGTGTTTTTGTGTAGTTTTCGGAGGTTATTCTTTTGTCAGGTAAACCTACTTTCCTGGGACATTCTATAGAATTTTTATCATTACTTTACTTTTTTTATTTTTACATTTCACACAACACTCAAAACTTGTAGATATTATGAAACAAACTAATGCATTCGTAAAATTACAGTTCTGTATTAGATTAAGAGTTTATGTTTGGAGCGGGATTCGAATCTGGCACCTCCATGTTGTCAAGCAACGCTTTTGCCGCCTGAGCTACCGAGGCTTCCTGTCAGCGGATGTTCAGTTTGTTGTGTCATGACTGATACTGTAATTTTCATTAACATATTGTGTGTGTGTGTGTGTATATATATATATATACATATATATCAATATTTCATTCTAAAATCGTGTGCAAAGTGTATTTTCAATGTCTTACGCGAAGAGCGTGCTGTTATAAGCAGGCAGCTGGCAATAAATGGCTGCGTGTGTGCGAAGCTTTCAATGTTTATATATTTTAATATCTTTACCTAATTTGACGTCCTTTCCTTCGCTTTATATGTCAGATATTTACCTCTCCCTCGGGTTTGGTATATCCTTTACATCGCGACTCTTTGAATAGCCCCTGTTTTAGAGGGGAGCGGGGTTATGGGCTTCATTTAAATGTGCTTTCCAGACCTTGATTGTGGTTGTTTTACAAGAAAGACCGAGCAGATGTTTCCTCTCACTTATAAACCGACAAATAGTATAATTTCATTCTGTGTTTTTGTTGAGAAATATATTCTTTGGAGGAGATAAAGTCAACCACGAACAAGCGGAGACTGTGATTGGTTTATAATTTCTATCACGAATCAGAACTGTGAGTTCTCCGAATGGACGGCTTGGTCCGACTGCAACACGGACTGTGGGACGGGCGTTCAGTTGAAGAGCAGGATCATGCTCACTCCGGCCACATGCGGGGGACAGTGCGCAGACGCACAGACAGAGGACACTAAACCGTGCACGTCATATGCCGCCAGGAGTGAGTGTAAGGTATGTGTGGCTTGTATTCATTTTCGCATAAAACGTATTGAATATACCGTTATTCACTCTTTAAGAATATGTTCAAGATATTAGTTCGAAAAATAAAATTGAAACTTGTTCACTATTTTCAAAAAATCACTTGAAACTATGAAATAGGGAACTAGATATGTTTTCATTCTTTTGGCTGTGTAACAGTTTGAATTTTTTTTACAATCATAGAAAAAAACCCGGCACCAAATAGCTTTGTTTAACTAATTTATAAAAACCAATGGTTAAAAATTATCGGCATTGCTAGTGGCAAGATACCTCATGTTTGGGTCAAGGAATCCTCAGTGTTAAGTTTGTCCTGTACACGACCTGGTCACTGTAGGTGAGCGACTGGTCAGACTGGTCGCCGTGTGTGAACAACTGTGAGGAGGGGGTCAGAACACGGAACCGAACCATCCTGCAGCAGGGTGGGTGTGGCGGCCTGTCCTGCTCCACATACGAACTTGTAGTAGGTGCAATCCTGCAGAATCACCTGCAGGTTATGGGATAGACTCTCTGTAGTTGTTTGGCTGCTTCTACCCCCAGCGCTATACATCCCTCAATAGCTTCAGGGTAGTGTAAAAATAAAACTTTGCATGCAGATGCATCGAAACTCTAGTACTGGAGCTATTGGGGTTGATCTCCAGCTTCTCTCATGCTTTTGTTTTGCTTGTCGGTGGCAGGTGTCCGCTTGGTCAGAGTGGGGCGAGTGTCAGCGCAATTGCGAGAAGGGTATTAGACTGCGCTATCGTAACGTCACCGCACACCGCGTCTGTGGTGGCTTACATTGTCCAACCCTGGCTGTAAGTTGTCTTTATCGCTTGTAGTGTCAGTACACGTTTTGTTGTCCATAGCGCCTCTTGCATCTAGTGCAAGCTTCATTTGTCTGAATCGCTTATAGTGCAGTCAGTATTGTAACTTGTCGAAATCGCTTATAGCGCACGCATTTTTTGTATTTGTCTGAAAAGTGCAAGCAGTAGTTTTAGTAGTCTGAATCGCTTTTATTGTAAGCAATACTGTAAGTTGTCAAAATCGCTACTAGTGCAAGTGATCTGTTAGTTATCAAAATCGCAAGTGCAAGTAGTGGTGAAAGTTGTCCGAATTGTATATATAGTCCTTACAGTGTTGGAAGTACTCCCAAGCAGTGTTGTAAGTAGTAAATTTCTTATCTTTGGTCAGCTTCACTTTCGCTTCATTTCGCTTTAATTTCTTTTTGATTTAGTATTGCATAAACTCTATTGTATATCAAATGGGTGCCTTAGAAACGTAACGTTTTTCGATTGGTTTATGTCTCTCCATGCTTTCCCTTGCTAATTTTATTACAAGGAAATAGTATATGAAAACAAGTGTTATGTTGCCATGTTCACAATTTTCATGCACTAAATGTCAAAGAATTCAGTAAAAATTATGTTGACAAAGTTGCACGTTTTAAGGTGAACTTCTATTTGATTTAAAATGTCATTTTTGTCGATGATCATTTCTAACATTTATACTTAAACTTTTTCACCCCAAAGAGGAACATGACGTGCCACGAGAAATGCAGTCAGCTGTGTAATCAAGCTGTCTGCAGCTGTAAGCCGGGCTATCAGCTGCAGCCGGATGGGTACAGTTGCAAGAGAATCATGTGCAGCTGGCCGAGGATCAAGAACTGCCCCGAAGGACTCAAGTCTAGGGAACTGTGCACCACTGTTAATATGGATTGTCCTAATGTAAGTCAGTGTGTAGTATAAAGTACGATCTCTTCCCTTGAGGGTTACTTATTAAAAAATAAAAACCAAATATAAACATTTTCAAAATTATACAGAATTCGATGTGACGAGTGCAATTTTCTTCCAATGCCAATAAATAATTGACACTGCGAAATTAGCATTGAGAATTACCTCTTAAGGTTTTTAATACATCAAATTGATTGGAATAACTTATTCAGATCTTTGACATCGATTGCTGGTGTCAACACTAATGGTGTATCTGGAACAATTGTTTTGTATACAAATCCCTTTTATGCGGATATTAGCCAAGTGACAATCCCCAGTACCTTCATGCCGTTTAAAATTGCTTTATCTTGATGCCTTCAGAGCCAGAACTACAACGCGACATGTCATCCCTCGGGTTGTAAGAAGGAAGGGTACGTGGTGAAGGGGGGTCCGGACCACATCAGGTGCTTGAAGAATCAGACGTGGAGCGCCAGCACTCTCTACTGTGGGCTTGCCAATAAGGCTCCACTTGGTGTAAGTTTATCTCTTGAGGACTGGCCAGTAGGGTTCTGCTTAGTGTATGTATATCTGGTAGTGTAGGTGTCTCTACTGTTGATTGTTGAATGATTGTCATTGTAGAGGTTATTGTATCCAATGGGAAAAGAAAGTGAGTCATTTTAAAGAATAAAATTATACAAGTACTGATATTTCTCTTTTTAAACATCTGTATAGCATCTACCAAAGGCTTATGTTTATTATAACATCTTATGACCTTGGACTTTCGAAAATGGTAACTGGGAGCCTTATCGAACATTTTGACCAGGATCATATGATCATAGGCTTAAATTGATAGGTATGACTCTGGTCTTATGTAATTCATAATTCAACAATTAATATAATATAATATACTAAATAATTGTTTTACTCTCATTTGTATGTAGGATAATGCATCAAAAATATGAACATCTATTTGCATGGGCATTTAACGTGTATGAATAAGAAAGTATTGTTTTTGGATACAGTCGGCATTAAATTGCAATTGACGTGGCAGAAGCGATTAAGATTCATCTGTTTTCATAAAATAATGTTAAAAAATAGTATAATACACCCGTTTAACTTTATATATCAATCAACTGTTATTAAAATGACGTGTGAAAAGTACGTAGTGATAATGCAATGTTTAAGGTAACTTTAGTGTTTGCATTGAATGAAACAAAGTATGCCTCTGCATGTTTCCAGCTGGAGCTGAACGCGACTGAGATTAACGAGAACTGGCCAGTAGGCACGTGTTTCTCGGCTCTGACCACCCAGGTGGATGGGGAGCCCCTGGACACACACACGTACAGCATCGTGACTGACAGCGCGGGCATCCTACAGGTCGAGAAGAACAGGCTCTGTCTCATGAGGCAAGCCAGCTACGAGAACGAGGCTTACAGGAAGTGAGTGGCTTTATCTTTCACCACTCCTTGCAAGATTCATGTTTTAATGCTCTGTGATCTGCTCTAGTAACAACATTCTTTAAATGCTTTTATTTTGTTTAGGATACCCATATTTGTACATTGTTTTTTATTTAAATGATTTTATAATGAAAATAATAAAAATGATTTGAAAAAAGACTTTTTGACTTTTAATTTGAATTTGATTTTAACGGCAAAGTCGTTATCAAATATAGTTCTGATGCTTTGCATGTGTCTCCAGTTGTCTAGATATAAGTTGGATTAAGCACGTTATTAGGTATAATCATCTAGGTTCGACAGATGAACAGATTATCAGATCCTAACTCATTGACTTTATCACCGTTTGTCACTTTGCCTCCACAGATTTACCGCAACCATCAGGACAACAGATTTTGACGGTTTATTTTTCGACAAGGAGTTCCTCTTCACAGTCCTGAATGCCAACGATCCGCCCCGCTCTGCACGTGTAAGGCATAGCTTCAAGCAGCACTAATTACATTTACATTACTTCTGGTCTCTTTAAAGGATCATAGGTCATAACAGAAATGTATCATCCTGTAAACATAAACAATGTAACGTTCATAAACTCAGGTTCCTGATTTCAAAAATATACTTTACGTAATGGGCATGTCGTTATAGCATATTTCCTATGCTTGAGAACTACTCGATATTCTCTGTGGTAACAACTTCATCCTCATCCTCTATCTATGAATATTTATCATTAGGGAATAGTTCGCGCCTCATCCTATTCTTTATAAATCGTTTTTATTTCGTAAAAGACCTTCGGTTAACGTAGAATAAAAGATAAGCAAACATTTGTGATTATATATCTTTTAAATGAAGAGTTTACATTATGGTGACAGCTGGTGCCGAACCGAATTCGGGAGAACAGTCGGGAGGGGACGGAAGTGGGATGTCTAGACATACAGGACGACGACCCCGGACAGAACGTGTCAGTCTATCTGATCAGCTCGGCACATGATACCTTCGAGCTCGTGGAGAAAGGCGCCAAAACCTGCATCTCGGTGAGCGAATGTGTGTAACCTGGTGATGAATATATCTTGAGATATCACACGTGCAATCATGCAAATTCAAGGGGGAATATCCTTATTCGCCCATGCTGATCAACAGAATTGGTTATTGGTGTTTACACCAAGGGATGCTAACGGTAAGGATTGATATAATACACTATGGTTCCTTTTTCGCTGTTAAGACATCATCAAGAGTGTCAACTCTTCTGTATTCCAGCTGGCTGCGACATCTGACGAACGTTGCTACACACTAGGCGGAACGTTTTGCACGCTGGACTACGAGAAGAGGAACCACGTGTACATCACTGTGCTGGCCGAGGACGACGGCAAACCTCCCATGATGACTGTCTTCGACCTCAATATCCAGATCATTGATGTCAACGAGAGACCCTACAAACTCACCCTGGACCCGGAGGATGTCCTGGAGGAGGTCGAACCAGGTAAGGGTGCGCGGAGTGTGTGTGCGTGTGTGTATGCTTATGTGCTGGTATGCGTATGTGCGCGTTTTTTCGTGCGTGCGGTTCTCCTGTGCGTGTGTATGCGCGTTTTTCTGTCCATTTGTGTTAACATATATGTGTACATTTGCGTGTCCATGTAAATTTGTTTGTGTGTGTTGTTATGAATGCGTGTGATAGTTTTTGTTTAACTGATTATCCATTTATGTTTATTTGACTGATTATCTGTTAGCGCAAGTAATATTTCTACATCTTTCCATTTTTACAATCTGAATTAATTGGTAACGTTAGGGATTTCAAGGGTAAGTAACCTACATGTATCTTGATGATTGATGATCACAGCCATGATGTTTGATTTATAAATGACATCCTGAAAAATGTTTAATTGCATTGAATTTCTGCATCAAAACTCGATCAAACGATATGTCCTACTATATGTAGCTTTTAAGTAAATTTAGCCTCATGACTTCAACAAAATGACATCACAACGCTCTGACACCATGAAGGATGTGACTCATGAAGTCACAAACCTGATCGCGTGGAACACGATTATGGATTTTAATAATATGCATCAATATCATTCATAAAACATTCTAGGGCATTTGTTGTTATATTTGATATCAGATTTTAGCGTTAATCTGTTCATGTCACCATTACACAGGTAATTCTCTGGCTACGATACAAGTGGAAGACGACGAGAGACAAATCCACACCTTCAGAATCCTGTCCAATCCCTCCAACCTGTTCTCTATACAGGAATATGAGTTGGTCGCCGCCAAGAAGCTCGACCACGAGACTAACAAGAACAAGAAGTATAGACTTGAGATCAGCGTCACAGACAACGGCAATCCGCCATTAGAGGTACTTACACAGGCGTTGGACAACTATTTGAAGTCTTCTGATGTTGGTATAGATGTAGCAGATATTTGATAAAAACAATGCAGCTAGGGACGAATTCGATGACTTTTATTTGTGAATAAAGACACAACAATAGTGGGTATTATTTCTGATGGACAAAATTTAAAAAAAGAATTTGTTAAAATAATACACATACTAGTACATTTATTTCTCTGATTCACTGATATATATGATCCTTGACTAACGTTACTCCTTACCAAATAAGTGCTATGAAATTTCCCCTAACCTTTACTTTCACTCTTACCATACCCCTAATATTGGCTATTACCTTTCCCAAAACGCATCACATTACCCTCCATAGAACAGAATCATAAACCTTCCCTGAAACTCACTCTATGCCTGCCCTTACTAAGACTAACTTTTAAACAATTAAACCCTAACATTTCAACCGTAACACTAGCCCTTACCAAACGCAAAAAAACCCAAATCATAACTCAAATTAAAACCCTACCCAAAACTCAAACCCTAACCCTATCCTTTCAGTTATATAGTACACTTTCTCAAATGTAATAAAACTTTTAAAATAAAAAAAATTTCTCAGTCGACCCTGGAGCTGGTGTTCGGTGTCGGGGACGTAAACGAGTCTCCGTATGACCTGCACGTCACTCCCGACAACAGCAAGTTTATCTACGAGACAGACCAGCCCAGAGTGAAAGAAAACTTGAAGGGTGAGCCTCGGTAGAAGCTTATTCAGTGGTAGTTGTATAGATTACTAACACGCGTCTGACTGCTACATGTGTCGCAGTAAACATAGGAGCAACTGTAAAATCACGTCAACAGAAGTATGACAGTTTAGTTGAACAGTGCTCAATGTCTCGCAGTACTAAAACAGTTGACGTTTGTGATTATTGAAAAAAACAGCAGGTAAAGCTGAAATTTACAATGGCAAAGTTCTGTGTGTTTTAATATTTTGGAAAGGATATAAATCAAATTAAATCTCTTACGTCATTTGTTGCAGAAAAGCTGCAATATATTGAAAAGAAATGTTGGTACAGGCCGTGTCTTTATGGTTTCAGCATGCTGAACAGTCGTTAACTAATGTTTTATTAAAATGCGCAAATTGATTGTTTTTGGTACTTTTGAATTTCAGTCTCTCGTGAAATTAAATGCATTATTTCAGGGGAAGTAATCGGGACTCTGGGTGTGTTTGACCCGGATGAGGACGAAGAGATCGAGATGAAGGTCATCTCCACCTACAGCAAGTTCACTCTCGAGTCCAAACGATGTGTTAAATTACAGGTGAGGCATAGGACCTGTTTGAATGTTTAAAACTCAACATCAATTAATCGATAATTAATAGTTTCAAAATTATATAATCTCTACACAAAAATTGAGAAATAGGAAAACATGCCTTGATGATCTTGGAATTTCCAAATCAATAATACGGACACTTACCAAATTCAAGAAGGAGAAAGGCTAGTAAATACTAACATGCCAGCAATTGGGTTATTAGGTTAGTACCGGTAGAGCACAGTTTCACAGTGGTTTTGTTAGTGCCAGCTTATGGGTTATTATCACTGTTCCCTACAGAACGTCAACAACTACTGTACGGCGCACATAGTGATGGAGGAATCTGTCGACTTCGAGAAGATTCACGACTTCCACATCACAGTCATGGCAACCGACCGGTACAAGGTCCGGGTCTCTGAGCAGCTCACCGTCACCGTCATCGACGCAAATGACGCCCCTAGGGTCAGAAAACTCTCTTAGTTTTGATAGCTAGTAAAATAAAAATACTTAACCTTTGGCGCCAATAGGTACCTTTAGTAGAAAACCTCGTTATAAATGAGATACGTTGTTCAGTATTTGTTCATTAAATAGATTATCCCTTATTTCGAAGTTGTCACTCACTCAAGGACTCGAGTGAGTAAGAACCATATGGAAACTAATTTCCTCAATGTTAGGCTAAGGCATTTCAACATTGTGCAACTCTGGATCTTCAATAACATTTAAGAAACTACACGCACTAAACTATTACCTAATTTGAACTTTACAGAATATTCTGATAAACAATCAAGATATAGATGTCATCAAAGTCCCCGAGGATCAAAAGTCATTCACCTTGGCAACCATCAGAGCTATAGATGATGACAGGGGCGATAACCACGAGTTCTTCCTCTCAGGGGAAGCTGCAAGCAACTTCCGGATCGAAGGAGATCAGCTGATGGTAAATGTGATGCTGTAATGACACTTGTAATGGAATAGATTAGCTCATGAAAATGTGAATTGATGTTTTATCGCGTAACTTTTGAGTTTTTGTATTTCATCAAAGTGATATTGCAAAATAATTAAGTATCTGTAAAAAAAACCCAGCTCATTTATCACTGAAAACAACATTGATGTCAACACGTTTTAAATTGCTTCAGTGAAAGCAGAATATTTCGTACGAAACTGCAAAAATACAAATAACATAATTTAGTTCTTTAAGTCACAAGTACACTCACGGAAATGTCAGACGCAGCACACCATCGATTATTCCAGAGACTAATGTTGACTAGCAAATTTCCTTTCATACAATACAATTCTTTTGATACTCAATAATTATTTGGTTTAAACTTGCTTATGACGTTTTAACATCATTGGAAATATTAAATCAAATAAATCCTATGACATCAATGAGTAATATCTACGAATGCTACATACCGTGTATAACTTCATTCCAAGACGTCCCCGACTGCCGACCTAGACTTCGAGACCCACAGCACTCTCGGTCTGATCATCACTGCCACGGACAGCGGGACCCCTCAGCAGTCCTTCGAGAAGGCCTTCACCATCTCCATCATAGACAGGAACGAGGCTCCATCAGACATACGACTGTCGGGCAACAAGGTACTTCAGTTAATTCATTAACTGTATGTAACCTCTGATAGAGTATGACTGGGTGAAACTTGAAACAACCTGGTTTCCTGTCTGCTAAATATAACCAAAGTTTATCAGATGTTCTTTCGTCCAGATGCACCCAGTCGTATAGAATCCTTGAGCTCTGGTGAGAGTTTGCTTTTTCTACAAACTGAGACGTAAGGCTATCCCATTGGTCAGATTTAACACTTATATTTCAACCTGCCATCGGTCTTTGCAATTAAGTTGTCATTCGTTTCTTTAATATGACTCCAGCTGAAATGTAATTTTTTTGAATAGAATGACTGTTTGCATATCTTACTTTATTTCATTTTGTAGCCATTCAAAACATGTAAATCTTTGAAACCCAGATCGCTGAAGGAAGTCCGGTCGGTACTGTTATCGGGACCCTGACAGCGCAAGATCCAGACAACTACCAATCTGAGCATCAGACCTTCATCTTCAGTCTCCCTGACGACGGTAGAGGGCGCTTCGAGGTCAAGGGCGACAAGCTGGTGGTCGCCCAGCCCTCCATGAGGTGTGGTCGGGTGTTGTGTCGTCTCGACTTCGAGACAGAGTCTCAGGTAAAAATTGAAGTCATGGCAACCGACAATGGGCGGCCTCGGATGAGCGTCACTAGACCATTTGCTATCAGCGTTCTGGACGAGAACGATGCGCCGGAGAACCTCAGGCTGACCAGATCGAGCGTCAGGGAGAATATGCCTGCCGAGACGGTTGTAGGTAAATACGTAACACGTAATACTTAAACAGAACGCTGTAACTGGTCGTTTGTGTCTTAGCAATTTATAACACTTCTATTTTTGATTAATTTCTTTTCTCGTCACTTTTGGTTCACTCAAGAATTAAGTTTGCTTAATACTTTATAAATGTCATCAGGGACTCTGAATGCGGATGACTATGACAGTGGTCAAACATTGACCTTCGAGGTTGTGGACAGCCCGGACTTCTCGGTCAGCGATGATCACCATCTGGTCACTAATAACCCTTTGGACTATGAGGACATGTTCAAGTATTCTGTCATGGTCAAGGTCACAGACAATGGGAATCCACCTAAAAGCGTAAGAGATGTTTGAAGTGTTTTTGGTCCAAATGATTACTTGCGAGGAAGAAATTATAGCAGTTTCATTTAATATCCAAATGTGCGAATCTTTACTAAGTACATGATCCTAAAATCTTAAGAGCACCTTTGAATAAGCGTGTACCAATCATTTGAAGCCCATGTCGTCATGCCAATGTTTCTATAGAGCGAGGCGGTGATGACAGTGACAGTCCAGGACGTAAATGAGCCCCCTGAACTAACGAGCGACACCCTGGTTGAGGTCCCCGAGGACACAGAGGTCGGGACGATCATAGCAAACCTCACCTTCATCGACCCAGATGCTCATGCCAAGATCAAGGTCGCCCTCAACACCTTCCAGGACGTCTTCACTGCAACTCAACCAACGTGCAAAGATCAGGTGCGACAACCTTGTTCACGCTAAGAACGAATTTAGACAGTATTATCATCTTTATAAAGCAATATCAAAACATTACGCTTGTCAATGTTGGTCCTTATTTCTCGTAATTACCTTATTTATGTGTAATTTGGAAAATTTCAAGGCGGACGTTTACATTTAAACTCATAAAGTTTCCATCAAGATCATTTAAATGAAACATGTGTTGTTTATTTTTGCAGGAGAAGTCACCCGGAACAATCTGTCGAGTATCCATTCTGAGTCTTGCCAACTTTGACTTCGACAAAAAGAAAATTTATCCGATTTCTCTCGTTGCCAGGGACAACCAGGATGAGGAAATCCCTCTCGTGCTTACTATCAAGATCCTCAACGAGAATGATCCGCCGCATGTAAGTAATCGTAGTTACATACTGAATGAATACTCGATTTTGGCAAAACTGTACTTATGTCGATAATGAATTAACTATACTTGTCCTTCAAATTGACTGAAAAATGGAAGCCTTCATGAAATGATATACCGAATGTAATCTTTTGATAATTTGAATATTAATAATAGTAAATTTCTTTGAATGCTAACGTCATTTTTGTGAAAATGCACAACGTTTCGGATAATATGCTTACTCCGTCATAATATGAACACGAGGAAACTTCCTAATGAAGAAGTTTTTATTGATAGATTCTCATCGTGCGTGTCCCTCCTTATTTCGTGTTTTCTTTTGCAGGACATTCTGCTTGACGGGATCTCGACGTACAAGGTTGATATCGACGAGAACGTCAGCCAGGTGGACGTGGCGACTCTCTCGGCCCTGGACAGAGACAAGGACCAGACTCACACCTACACCATACAGGACCAGCAGGGGCTGCACTTCGCTATCAGTGGCAACATTCTCAGGGTCGGGCTTTAGTCTACTATTTTGTTGAAGAAATAGAGTAGCCTCAATCATCATTAACTTTCCAATAAAGTACAGTTTGACCTGAACTATCATAGTTTATATATAATGCACAGTTCCGGAATATAGTAGATTGTGTTATATAATGTTGTTTAATTGTTTAAGGTGTTGTAATAAGAGCAGCAGCAGCAGCAGTAGTAGTAGTACAAGTAGTAGTAGTAGTAGGAGTAGTAGTAGTAGTAGTAGTAGTAGTAGTAGGAGGAGTAGTAGTAGTAGTAGTAGTAGTAGGAGTAGTAGTAGTAGTAGTAGTAGTAGTAGTAGTAGAAGTAGTAGGAGTAGTAGTAGTAGTAGGAGTAGTAGTAGTAGTAGTAGTAGTAGTAGTAGTAGTAGTTGTAGTAGGAGTAGTAGTAGTAGGAGTAGTAGTAGTAGTAGTAGTAGTAGTAGTAGTAGGAGTAGTAGTAGTAGTAGGAGTAGTAGTAGTAGGAGGAGGAGGAGTAGTAGTAGGAGTAGTAGTAGTAGGAGTAGTAGTAGTAGTAGTAGTAGGAGTAGTAGTAGTAGTAGTTGTAGTAGTAGTAGTAGGAGTAGTAGTAGTAGTAGTAGTAGGAGTAGTAGGAGTAGTAGTAGTAGTAGGAGGAGTAGTAGTAGTAGTAGTAGGAGTAGTAGTAGTAGTAGTAGTAGGAGTAGTAGTAGTAGTAGTAGTAGTAGTAGTAGTAGGAGTAGTAGTAGTAGGAGTAGTAGTAGTAGGAGTAGTAGTAGTAGGAGTAGTAGTAGTAGTAGTAGTAGGAGTAGTAGTAGGAGTAGTAGTAGGAGTAGTAGTAGTAGTAGTTGTAGTAGTAGTAGGAGGAGGAGTAGTAGTAGGAGTAGTAGTAGTAGTAGTAGTAGTAGTAGTAGAAGTAGTAGTAGTTGTAGTAGTAGTAGTAGGAGTAGTAGTAGTTGTAGTAGTAGTAGGAGTAGTAGTAGTAGTAACAGCAGTGAATACTAGTAAGACTTTACACGTATGATCAATATGACTGTCGTTGATGCAGTTGTCCAAGGCAGCTGACCACGAGAAGAGTCCAGAGCTTTACTTGACCCTAAGGGTGACGGACTCTGGAGCCAACCCCTCCTCACTGTACAAGAACATCACCGTCATCGTCAGGGATGTCAACGAGCAGCCTTCCCAGCTGGCCCTCTCAAGCAACACGGTGAGGCTTAGCTTATTTTAGTATTTGCTGGATGTAGCTATTGTCCTACTAATATTTGTTGTATATTGTGATGGATGTCTATATTTTGTTATTTGTCTGCTGTATTTTTATTATCTGATAATTCTTTTGCATATAGCAATACTTTTATATAATTTGTCTTACATTTTGAGAACACATATTATATTGCATTTTGACACATTATTTCTAAGCAGAAGCGTTTGTGAAAACTTGTAGATATAAAGAACATATCTCCACTTTGTAGCATGTTCTGATAGATTGTTTGTTGTACAATGTGAAATATACTCTAGTCTGGTAGTCTGGTTCATGGTAGACATATATCCAATGTGTATGACTATTTTATATACCTACTTTATGGGAAATAATCAATCTGATTAAAATCAAATCACTGATTCGCTCCCTAGTCTTATATTAGATTGTTACTTATCATTCATTCATGATCTCGTAACTGTAGGAATGTTATTTTAAAGATTGACATTGGGTGATCCTTGTCGATTCAGCTTAAGTGATTCAAGTGCGAGCGAAATCCAAATTACATGTACATAATATTTTCACTAAGATATACTAATTGGTGAAAAAAACGTTCGGAATATAGTAGTTTAACCTTGAGGATATCTTTATAATGTATTATATTTTGAAACATAACTGTGATATAAACATTTTGAATTTTTTTATTAAAATGTGTGGAACATACCTAAACTTGTAGTTTATTTTGACGCCTGCAGGTGACGGAGAACAGTGATGCTGGGACCGTGGTTGGAAGCTTCATAGCAGAGGACCCCGACAATGCCGACTCCGACAACCAGCTCTTCACCTTCAACCTTATAGACAGCGCTGACGGCAGGTTCATCGTGCAGGGAGACCAACTCATGGTTGGTTCCGACTTGCTTCAACTCAGTTCACTAAAAATTCAACATTGTAAATCAAATGAGGACGTCTACCAGAATCAAACATTATTCCACATAGCTAATTGATGGATAATATTTCTGTGTATACAGAATTTATTTAATCTTTAAATGCGACGGAGATATCATAATCTCGATATCAAGTATGGTAAAAAAAACCAAAATAATACATAATCTACCACTTCAGCTTTTAGATGGCCAATGAAAAAGTCCGAAATGCCATTTGTTTTCTGTCATGGACGTTCAATCTTTAGTATGATGAACTAGTCATTTCTGTTCACAAAATCGTTTCGAGCATTATCAAAGTTTCTGTTATGATAACTTACCAAAACCAAAAACAATAGATTGGTTAATTTTATTGCATTGATTCTAATGCGGATATTGAGTTAACATAGTTCCGAGCCTCCGATGGTAAAAATAATATAGTTTCTTTCGTAGGAAAATGATTATAGTAAAATTTATATGCGGGTGTATTTTTAAGGTTGCTGAGTCCAACAGTGACTGTTTATCCAAGGGAGGTGACTTCTGTCACCTTGACTACGAGCGGAAGTCCTCCCACTCTATCTTGGTGTCGGTATCTGATGACGGACTTCCGGTCAGGACCAACAGATTCAACTTGGAGGTCACCGTCACTGACGACAACGACGTGCCCAGGGACCTAAGACTCAGCAGTAGGAACACTTTCAATATCTCTTATGAATCTGACGATCCGCCTCTTATCATTTGTCATGGGTTGGTTTGAAACCGTTAGATGTTAATTTATTCATTATCATTATCTAAATGACTTGTTAATTGATGTTCATTTGAATCAAGCAGATATATGACTAAATATACTGAGTCATTTGACAAGTGACAAGAATATTTTGCCCCATATGCAGTTGACGAAAACCGATCTATAATTTGAAAACAATGAAAATCATACCTGGTAGTATAAAAGGAAAATTTCCCATATTTCTTTTGTGGAAATCTTATTTAAGCTTAAAATTGATCTTGCAAAAATATTGGCGACTATTATCATTAACGATGTCAAAAGCATGTATATATTTTCTCATCTTTTCATATTAGATAAGTGTCGTTTTATGTCTCTATAGAGCTCTGATCGAGTCAAATCTTTTATGAGACGTAAACATCTTCAAATCTTTCATACACTTTCTAAATTGCTAATGTTGATGAAGATGAGACAGTTTTGAAGTAAGTTCCTGAATACTAAACTCTTCTTACATGGTATCACTCGCGCAGTCCCCATCACTGGTTAATTCAGGTTTTGCTGCATTAAACAATTGTTGGGGTTTTATCTGAAGCGCCTTCATCATCGATTAGTAGTCACCTAAAAGATATTCCTGATTTGACATCTGGTGCTGTACACTAAACGGGCTCATAGAAATGTTGAAATGAAGTGAGGCTGAAATCGGTCAGTAGCGCGAATTATACCTTGATGGAAAGCTGCTCGACAGTCAACGTTTTTCATAGATCGTTTCATTGCAAGTGCAAATACCGTATTTGATGTGTCAGGTTGAGGGCAATTATAACCTTTAGGATTTGATAAAAGACATTTCTATATGTTCACGATGCATTGCCAGAGAACGAGGTGGAAGAGTTGGCTCCTGCAGACACGCAAGTGGGCACGCTGAGTGTGGATGATCAAGACGTCAGCCAGACTCACAACTTCTCGCTGCTAGACGACGCTGGAGGGATGTTTAAGATAATTCCCCCCAACACCCTTGTGAAGGCCACCGGCGACCGGCTTGACAACAAGAAAACATACACCATCGAAGTGGAGGCCACGGATAGCGGCAAACGTCCCAAATCGGTAAAGAGAAAAAGGAGAAAATTGGATTTTCAATTTCTCATTCTCTCACGTCATTCCTCAAGCATCAGTGCTGGTTTTGACCTTAACTTTACTAGGTTAACCTTTATCTCCCATTTATTAACCTTATGTGAGATAACATCCGATGATCAGTTCTTACGAGCATATTTGTGTTTGATGGTCATTAGTATGTATGCGATTGGATCACGATTTTTAAAGTAATTACTCATCTTGGTTTTCTTCAATGATCACCAATATGATACGGGTGACCATGACATTCACTGTCAACACTAAAACTCAGACCTTTAAAATGCCCAACTCATTGTTCAATTTCTTATTTCACAGACAAAAGAGACGTTTTACCTAACAGTCACTGGCACAGACGAAGCTCCTCGTGACTTCTCCATCACATCCCAAGATGGCGCCCACCCTTTCAGTAAGAACGACCCTGCCATACCAGAAGATGCTGCTATAGGGAGTATAGTCGGTACTGTAAGCGCAGAGGACAACGATCCAAAGTCGGACATGACCTTTGAACTCTTGGACAATGCCGAGGGGCATTTCATGATAGAATCAGACGCAGTTGTATGCAAGGAACAGGTGCGTTGAATAAGGTGTGAAATACTTTAAATGTAATCTGTTTTTGACGAGGATCCTTTTTATAAAGACAATTAGATTGTTTTACTAGATATCGTTATCGCACTGCTTAGGTTAAATGTTTGTCTTAATACGATTATTGGTTTAAATGAATCTAGTCCATTGAGCGAGCCAGTATCGCGTTAACATTTGACTTAATATTTGTTCAAAATGTCTTCGAAATTCTCTTTTGTATCCTTTATAGTAATCTAGTGTTGAAAAATAATGCATTCTCATATATATATATTGAAATGTTGGTTTGTAAAAATTAATTTGTGGCTCTAAAAAGGGAGGCGGAACCAAATGCAGCACTTACATGAAGGTGCTGAAGGCATTGGACTACGAGACGATGCCGCAGTACACGCTGGTGGTTAGAGCAGTGGACGGACAGGGCATGCAGACCTCGGAGTCCTTTACTGTCCAGGTCACAGACGTCAACGAGCCACCCACTGTGAGTAGGGGTACTTCTTAAGATTACGACTTGCCAGTAACAGAGATACGTTAAGCAAGTAAAAATTCTGACAGAAAAACTTCTGGTTGAAAACCTCTTTATTGTGACATCACCGGAAAGGAGGAATGAGGGGACCGCATGACATTTATGATAAGTTGTGATTGGATTGTAGAATACCTTCCTGATGGACTAATTATTCAAAGCTTCACAGTTGCTTTTCAGAATAATGTGAACATCAATTACATATAAGTTACATATTTATTATTCTGAGAGCGCTCAGAATACCCAAGTTACGTAAATGAACAGTTTTTGTATAGTGAGTAACCAAACAACTGTACGTACAGATGGATATTTCGAATTGTAAATGAACGGTGTTTCCCCTCCTGAAGGATATGACGTACATAGGCGGGGACATCCGGGTGAGTGAGAACCACCAGGGGGAGCTGCTCAGCGTCTTCACCGCCACCGACCCCGATAGGAGCGACTCCCACTCCTTTTCTCTCACTGACGACGCCGAGGGGAGGTTCAGCATCTCACAGGATGGGCAGCTCAAAACTACTGAACGTGAGTACAGGAATGTGATATTCCTATTCTTTTAATTATGTATATAAAACATCCATCGTCTCTTTATACCAAAGCCTAGATTCCACCAACATATTAATCACTTTATCATATTCGTTGGATAGCATGAAGGGGTAATTAGCGTTTGGCAAGGGGTGCGGTTAGAGTTTGTTTCAAGGGTAATATAAGGGTCGAGAAAAACGTAAGTTACACTGAAGAGCAGGTCGTAAAGTTAAGGAGAAGATGGGAATAGGCAACATTTTTTGTTTCATATTTCTGTACACTTTACATTTACTACACTGAAGACGCGGATCTTGACTACGAAAGAGTTGACGAGATGGAGATCAGGGTTCTGGTGAAGGACCAGGGCGGACTCACGCTGGAGCAAGACGTCCACGTGAAGATCCTCAACCTTAATGAGAAACCACAGAGTCTCAACATATCCGACAATGAGGTACGTCACGTCATGCGTGAGGTCATGTCATATCCAGCATTTATATACTCAACAGTAATATAGCATGTAGCTTCATAACAAATCACCATATTAAATTCCTTTTTCAAGTATATCATTAAATTATGTCTTGATATAAACTATATGCATTCCCTATATCATATAATTACGGAAAACAGATTTTGAAAATAAAGCTAATTTTTGTAATCATGTATCCTTATACCACGAAAGAGTGACTTACGACGGTCATTTAAGAGCTATGCAATAACGAAACCGCCTTCTGAATAACATGTTTTACCCGTGTATTATGATCATCTTGTTTCATAGGTCTTTGGCCTTTCAGATACATTAGAACATTCGTCCACATCGCTCTGATACTCTTAATACCTAGGAACAACCAATTCTCGGCCAAGCAACCATCTCCGTGTCATGGTGTAGTTTATTAGCTAAGTTAGACAAATTAGTCAGTCAGTCAGTCATTCGTTAAACAGAAAATCCTGAATTAACAAGGTAAACCTTAATGACACTGTTGTTTGTCATGGGAAATCATGATATCATGGCATGCACAATCGTTTGATGTTTACATTGCATTGTTTCTTACTCGGAGGTTGTATATTCAAATCTCAAAGGAACTCGACCCGAAATAATTCAAGATTTTGTCACATTGCATTTCAGGTGAGTGAGATGAGCGGGACTAACACGGTCGTGGGAGAGCTGCAGGTAGTTGACCCGGACAACGAGGACCCGGATGAGCAGCCTCAGGAGTTTTCCTTCACGCTGCTGGACGATGCTGGGGGACGATTCATCTTGGATGGGAACTCTCTCCTGGTAAAATTCCATATGCCACAAGATGCTTTCCCGATAGTGAACAAATGTAACTTTGTCAGTGGTATCCAAAATATGACAATGTTACAGCCAGATGTGATACTCTTGTTCATTAACTGTGCGATTGTTTTCAATGATTATATACTGGGCGGATCTCTCTCGATGGTGATAATTTCTTGAAGAAATATTATTTCTCGTCTGTTCTCATTTCTTTGTGGTTAACGATGACGTTTTGGACATGTCTGAAATATGATTATTCCACATATGCCCTGCAACCATATTGAATTGGAAAATTTCATTCTTGTAGGTAGCGAATGGAGGCGAACAATGCGAGAACAAAGGCGGGACGTTCTGCAAGCTGGACTATGAGACGGACACCTCACACAACGTTGCTATAGAAGTCAAGGACAATGGTCAGCCAGCTCTGAGTAACATCTTTAGTCTGTCTGTGCTGGTGACCGACATAAACGACCCACCAACGGAACTGACTCTGGACCAAATGAGCATCACCGAGGGCCTGGAGGTGGGTGGAGTTATTGGCACTCTGTCTGCCTCAGACCAGGACGAGGGTCAGGACCTGCAGTTCTCCATATCGGGAGGTGATCGAGATACGTTCAGCGTGAAAGGGAACAAGCTCCTAGTTGCCTGTACTGTTGACTTCGAAGAAAAGTCGTCATACACAGTCACGGTCAAGGTTGTGGACAATGGAAGTCCACCTGCTGAGGTATTTACTCTCTGAATTTGTATCAACAGAATATGGACTTATCAGAATATTTCTTTACATTTATGACATGCTTTATTTCGTTTGGTTATTTTTTATGTTAGATTTAGACATTTGACTTTGCTCAGTGCTAGCAAAGAACTTACGGTATCCCTTCAGAAGGCTTTCAAACATCTACATATAAATCTATGTCTACGTATCTAATTCCGTTTGATTGTTTACACTGTTGCAGACTGAAAAGGCGTTTGAAGTGACAGTTGTCAACAGCAATGAATCCCCAACTGCAATATCAATAGAAGCAGTGAGGGCAGCGTCCGCCCTCGACTTTCCTATCGACGAGCCTATCGTCAGGGAGAACCTGGTTGAAGGGACAATCATTGGTCAAGTGATCGTCCTTGACCCTGACAAAGAAGAAAAGATAACTGCAATAGCATCAAGTTCACTCGTCTCTATAGAGGAGATGGGATGTATCACATTAACTAAGGTGAACATAGATGATGATGATGATGATGTTGTTGTTGTTCATCTATGCTCAATAAGTTTGTCTATGTAACGGCTTCATTTTATATTTGCGGTATTAAATATAAACCATGAAAATTATTTATATTTCTAAAAAATATTTAAACTTAAGAATTAGCATTTGAGATCATAATATAACCATTAATTCCAGCGTAGCTTTATCTACTTATAATAACCAATTTTTTGTGATAGTGATACTATTTTGTGTTGTTTGCATTGTGACACAGCAACTATGTCGGTTGTTTTGTTACAAAGGGTACCCGATGTGTTGGAAACATAAGGAGCGAAGCCGTTTTGAACTATGAAGACATCTCTTCGTTTGAAACCAACATCACAGCCACTGACACTGGAGGTGAACGACTCGTGAAGAGTTTCACATTCGCAGTCAATAACGAGAACGACGACCCTTCAGTATGTGTTGTGTCCTTGATAATATTAACCTTTGGTTCAATGATGAGCTCATGTTTCATCACATATTTTACTATAAAAAATGTTGAAATGCTTTAACTTTTCAAGATTGTAGACTTACCATTTCATCTTGTGGTTTTGTGGAATAATTTCGTCATACTGAGATCTAAATATTTTGCAAGCCGTTTAACAAAGGATAACTTGTTTAGGACATCTTGGTAGAAGGATCCAGTGAAGCGAAGCTGAGTGTTACAGAAAACAGCATCGACTCAGTTGTAGCAGTCCTAAATGTGGTTGACGCCGACGAGGGCCAAACACATACCTTCGCTGTGGTTGATGGACCACAGTTTTTCTACTTCGTTGGTAACAAACTCATGGTGAGATTCATTGATAACATTCAGACATTAAGGAACATTCATGCTCCACCCAGTATTGCATAATCACTCTTTATTTAAATAATTCGCTATAGCTTCAACTTGTATAATTTCTCCGTCTTTTTTCCAATCAACAAGCGGTACAGAAATTCTGCAACATAATTTAGCATGAAAAGTCGTAGCTTTTAGAAATTACAAAGAGAGATGGAGATTCCTGTCAGTGACATAAGAAATCGACACGCCTCTTACTGCTGACCATCTCGACTCGACAATCTTAATTACTATACTTTAAAATGATTTCACAAAGATAGTCTTGAAAAACATGCTTTCTTGATACCAACTTCTCTTGTGATACCATTAAGGACATCTTATATTCATTGGAGAAATTTGATTGTTGAGAATTGGGGAATACTTGATTGGTAAAACAAAGGCTGATCGGTTCTATAAAAATAGTTGAACCAATTTATAAGTATTGATTAGCGAAAGGTAAAAATCATAAGTGAATGATAACAAAGTCTGATGTTATTATTAAAGTAATGAATGCGTAGTGATTGTGTGTGACTCCCAAGGAAAACATTGAGGCGCGGGGATGGTTTTATTGAGGCTCCGGCGATTCTGGGTATATAAATAAATAGTAAATCGTTTTTGTTCATCCAAAAGTTGTTATCCAAACAATCTTCTCTTTCCTGTCGATACCTCTTCTTATTATGTTTATGACTGGTAGACTTGAGAACAGCTGTTTAAAGTGATTGATGATCAAAATTAGTTTGTGTATGTTACAGCTGACGACATCGGCTGACCTTGACTACGAGCGAGCGTCTGAATTCCAGGTGACTTTGAGTGTTACAGACGACGGCAAACCGCCCTCGGCCCTGGAGAAGCATTTCACTGTGGTCGTCACTGATCTAAACGAGTCTCCCACTGGTGTGGCGCTCTCCAAGAACCAGGTAAATTCATATCTAATGATCAAGTCATGGAATGGTTAATAATGTTCTCTCCGCAGAGATAGCTCGAGTCGTAAAGTATTGCGCCTACCTACAAGCCCTGATCGTACTTCCGGCAAATTCACACAGCGGCAAAACGAACTGTTGGCAAGTTTGCAGCAAATGAAAACACTTCTTGCTTTCTTTATGTCATCGATTCCCATGTCATGGTTCATTCGTAATATCACGTGACCACATTCTTTCAAGTCAATAAAATTCTAGCTTTCCTAAAACACACGGAAATGACTAGGGATTATTTTGGAAATATCGTCGTTGTACTGGTTCGTATCATTCCTTCCTAAAACATTTGTAGGGAGAAGCAACTTTTTGGCTTAATGGCCAACAAATGTTGTATTGTTATATTTCGAATTACAATGTACACTATATAACAATCTTGTTTTGTTACGGATCAAAATGACTGTTGTTCCCAGATCCCAGAGAACAGCCCAGTGGAGACTGCTGTGGGGACACTGACCACTGACGACCCCGACAACGAGAGGAGGATGACCCAGTCCTTCATCTACACACTCACTGAGGACGATGGGGGGAGGTTCAGCATCAAGGGAGACACATTGACGGTATGTAGTGTTAACACGGTCCCAAATCTTTCCATTCCCTTAACATTATTAGTTTTGTTTTGTCAGTTCTTTACTATGTAGGTCTTAAGGAATGCTTCTGTTTCAGATTGCTAAGTCCGAGTTTGATTATGAGAAAAAGAGTACATCTGTAGTGAAGGTGAAAGCAACCGACACTGGCTCACCTCCCATGTGGATAGAAACCGAGTTCTTGATCCAGATTCTTGACGCTAACGAGCCGCCTACCAACTTGGCGTTTTCAGGTTGTTATATAAATTAGTAACCTTACCTTTTTTAAAAATTGGCATGTGAACCCTACAACAGTTTCCTGTAACTAGAAAATCAAATGCTTGCGTCCAGAATGAATAAACATGGACAGTGGTTATAGAATGATGTCATGATTTGCATGTTCCTTAAGTTCTCTTTTCTTTTCTATTCTTAATATTGAAATAAGCATTCATAGTAATAAAGAACATATCGTTAACGACAGGAGTGGATTAACTGCATGTAGAAAATAAACGTGTAACTGTTACAGCCAAGAGTATAGCAGAGGACGCTGAGGTTGAAACAGTAGTAGGGAGCTTGACCGCCGATGACGAAGACGATGGTCAAATCCTGTCTTACAACATCCTGGACACAGACCTGCTGACCATCAGGGATGACCAGGTGTTGGTCAATGGTCAGCTCGACTTTGAGAAGAGTCCATTCATCAACTTCACCGTAGTCGTCAGCGACGATGGGGACCCAAGTCTTCATGTTTGTAGTTTAGCCCTGCTCTAAATGTCAATCACGGATGATTTTAGTGAAGCAGTAGAGAGTTTTATAAGGTGTTGTTTTGCTTTGAAACGCATGTCCCATAAGGATGTCGAGCTTTATTCAGTCGAAGAACTATTATCTAACTGTTCAGATTATTTTTGACGAATACTTGAGATCACCGTCATGCCTGTTAGGCCTACATGGTGCCTTTCACGCCATGATCGAAAACCATATTAAGCAATGACAGATTTGTACACTTTTTACATTATCTTAGATGGACTTTTTTTCTTACAGACGTCCAAAGTCTTCAGTATTGAAGTGAATGACGTAAACGACGGACCGCACAGACTTGACCTTCTCCCCGACCAAGAAGGAGATGAAATTGAAATCTCCGAAAGTATGAAACCCGGGGAAACAATTGGCCATCTACTTGTCGAGGACGAGGACTCTCCTGAACGTATTACCTTCCAGCTGGTCGCACCTTTAGATGGGCCCTTCATCCTGGACCCCGCAGGACCTTCTTGTGGTACGGTATGTACTCGTTCCAGGGCCCAGACATTATTTTTCTTAAGGTTGACAGGGTCACGTCCGTTAACATATTTGCTTCTGAAGAAGAACGAAAATGACCAGAAAAGTTGAAATTTTGTGTACAGACTCTTTGGCAGTTTGGTTTTCTAATTTGTAGAGTTTGTTAATCTTTTCCTCCTAAAACGTTCCTGCTATGTTTCTATCATTTAGTCGTTTTAGTCGTTTGATAACACATCTTTGATTTGCTTATTATTAGAAACTATTCTTTATAACTATATTATAAACATTGATCAGTTGACATTTAAATCCATGTGAAATCTACTACGATAAAACAAATACTTGTGTGTAGGTAACTAGCAAACACTCTTATCAACTCTTTCACTTTTTTACAGTAAGGAAGTTTCTATGTAAAAGCTTTTAATGATGTATAGATCAAAACCAAAGCGTCGCTATGTCTTATGATAAAATTTTCCTTATCAATAAAATACCCCATACGTTCGACTGTCGTCTTTCCTCTGTGTTCTCTTTGCAAACGAGACCCCTCTGGAAAATACAAATATGAGTATCTTGCCTTCCGGAACAGAGCGCTGAGGACGGAAGTGTAATGACAGTGTGTGAGATTGAGCTGCAGCTGGCTCGGAAGGTGGATTTTGAAAAGCTGACCAGTGATTCGGGAACCATCAGTGTTGAAGTGACCACCTCGGACAAGGGAGGGCTGACAATCAGCAATCGATGGGACCTACCAGTCAGGGACACCAACGACCCGCCCACAGTAAGTCTGTGATTCTAGTAGTTCAACACTACGCCAACAAACTTGAGTATGTGCTTCCGGTTCTGTCGACCAACAATAAGCAAATTTCGGACTGTGATGTTTGTAGATGTTTTATCCAAGTCACATACTACGGAACACGAGCTGGTATACTCATTATGGTCGATGATATTTCATTGTTATGCGTCGTTGTGGCAAATATTATTGTACTACATGATTATAACAATTGATATACTCGGAGAGATGCATGTACCTTAGTTGCACTCAGTGCTGTTTACATAGCATTGGCATGGTTTATATGCCTACATACCATCGTTTTCCTAAATGATAATATCATACATTTAGTTTGTTTATTAGCCTTATGGCATACCGTTCTTGTTTTGAAGTTGATTGGATATGAGAAAGTAAAAAGTATTTTTTTTAAATTGTGTATGATGAAACCTCAAACTGAAAGAACAAACGACTTAACGGCCGTTTTATTATTCCGTCGTAGAAATCCAAAATTGTCATGATAAATGGCATCACTGTGAATTGAAGTAATTTATCATCGTTGCTATCTTTGCTGCATTTCAGGACATTAGGATAGAAGGAAATATGTTGAAAATCCCAGAGAACGTGGAAGGATATCAAATAGGGAGTTTGGTATCTGTGGACGAAGACAGGAAGGATTCGCATATCTATCAGGTAACGACTTTTGTGAAATAACAGTGAAACAACCATGGACTTATAGTGTAAACAGATGTTGTTAGCAGAACAGTTGACAGTCGATATGAAAGTCATTCTTTAATCCAGCTATCCTAAAAGTTGGTTTTCGAATTATCAGGATTCAAGACTTCCTTAAAATGTGGCATTCGTTAAAATAAAGACTATTGTTTCATGTAAGGGTGAAGATATGATCTGTTCGAAGATAAAACAAACGCTATATTTAGCACCGTCTCTTCACAGGTCCTAGACTACTGGGATGTCTTCAAGGTCACGCGAGATCACATGCTGAATGTAACGGCACCACTAGACTACGAGAGCCAATCAGAATACGAGGTGCGGATCAAGAGCGTTGATAATGGTAGCCCCTCACTGGACTTCACTAAGACTTTCATCTTCACAGTGACGGACGTGAATGAACCGCCCTCTAAGATAACGCTTTCTCATGATGAGGTAAACAAGACGGTGTGGGTGAAATGGCCCTATGCTTGATACTGCTTTAGATACTCATGATCTGACACTTTTCATCAAATCATCATTATTAGCTGCGGTTTTTCACTGAGGTAACTGAATAGTCGGCTCGGTTTATTGTTCATCTCATTCATGATTTGATTATCTGAAGGGGAGTTTTTAAATGATAAAGGGGCAGATTAAGGGTTATAGTAAATGTTAGGGTTTGGTTCGTGTAGGGTATACGGAGAATATAAATAGTTGAGAACTATGAATCCACGTTGCAGGTATCAATGGTGGCGGAGGTGAACACTGTGGTGGGGTTTGTGGAGGTGGCCGACCCGGACAACGAAGACGATGGGGAGGATCAAACCTTCACCTGTGTTGCAGATGCCAGTCAGGATCTCTTTGTGGTAGAAAACACCGACAACTCCCTCAAGGTAGCCAAAACTCGCCCAGTCATTTTGATAGAATAGGCTATGAACTTATCATAAGCCCCAAAAATTAAGCTTTATTTTAGTTTTAGCGGATCTTATATCTTAATAGTTAGGTTTTCCTTGCATCTGAAATGTACATGTTTGCCTTGGCACCACGCTTCCATAGTAATATCTCATAATCATTAACTGATGATCAACTATTTACCAAAGCTTAGATGGTCTCAAAAATATTTTTATAAATTTTTATAGATATATGCACCCTCTACCCCAGGTGAAGTCTGCTCTCCCACCGAAGAAGGGAGACATAGCCCTGTCCATCACGTGTACAGACAGTGGAAAGCCGCCACAGACATTGACCTCGGAAGTCAACGTGAAGGTCACTGAAACAGCAGACGTCCCTAAATCCATCGAGCTGACAGGACGGCTGGAGGTGGAGGAGAACACAGAGAACATAGAGCTGGGGGACCTGGTGGTGGTGAACGCGCTGAACCAGGATCCTATTGCTGGGGTATGACGTCGTCTTTGATGACATTTACAGAAGACGATGTTATGAAGGATTTTTTATGGATAGTCAATTCCTTATATATGCTGCGTTTCTGTCAACATGATTTGATTAATAACGTATTAGTATGATAATAGTAAGTAAGAGAATAAATATATCCCAACTTCTTTATTCATGATTTGCATCCAACAAACGTTGCATCTATTGCATTACAAAGGTTGTTTACCATAGAACAAGCCAAGGTCTCATTCTTTATTGCTTGGGTATAGATGAATAGGATGATTTCATGACAGTATGCTTACATACTGTACATATATGTACTGTACATATACTTAAACTAGGAACCTTAATTCCGGTTTTTGCTAATTTGGGATGGTTTGTGCCCATGGGCATTCAGCTATTTGTTAAACCCTTTCTATTCTCCCCAGGATTATACGTTCAGCGCCACAACTGACCATTCAGAAGCTTCCTTTTCTGTCAGCGGACACAAGCTGGTGCTGCAGACGGCTCTGGATTTCGAGCAGGAAGAGGAAGTGCACGTGCATGTGACCGTTACAGGTGCAGACGAGCAGGGACAGGAAGTGGATGCACAGGAGACCTTTCTGGTAATAAGTTTTTTCGTGTGATGTTTCATTGGGAACGTGTCAATATTGTTCCTTTCAATATCATTCGTTGATACTTTACCAAAATATCTATCTATCCATCTATCTGTACACTTCAAACAGACAAAAGTAATGTTCTCGCTGCAGATCTCAGTGCTGAACGTGAACGAGGCGCCTACCCACATCGGAATCTACAGCGACACTGTGCCGGAGAACTCTCCAGCAGGGACTGTCATAGGAGACTTGAACACTGTGGATCCGGACAAGGATCAGACATACACCTACAGGATCATAGGGGTTGCTGCTGGGTATGTGGGGCATTGCCTAAGCACTATAACAAGATATATATCTTTATTTCATTTTGTGTTTATATTTTCATAGTATTATTAATGCAAATGAAGAATAATAGAAATATGTATGTACACTTTCCTCTAGGTCATTGTCGCGCATGCGTTTGAGTTAAATCAATCAATGGCTTTGAAATAGAGATCTTAGTTCTTTGTCTTTTATCTACGGTAAATAATGCAACCATTTTTTCAAATGATTATTCAAACATGTAAACTAAATTTGTCTCATCCCCTTATCATGTCTGTCTTTCTTGGTTGTTGTTTGTTTTTGTCGTTTTGTTCCTGACCTCATTTTTCTTTAGAATTGACACGTCCACCGTGGACCCGGAGTTATCAACCCTGTTTGAGCTGCAAGGCCGAAGTCTGGTGGTTGGTGCCGACATTGCAAAACTAGACTACGAGGACACGCCCATCTACTCCCTATTGGTGACGTCACAAGACCCAGGGGGTCTAGAGTATAGAGGCACTGTCCGGGTCCGTGTGCTGGACAGGAACGATGCTCCTACAGAGATACTCCTAGACAACACACAGGTTTGAAACATTAGAGGATTGTCAATCTCTTCTCAAATATCCATACACAAATTTATTTATGGACTAAGTGTTGGTAAGAGCGAGGTATAGTTTTATGGCTTTGATCCGGTAGCTTTTTTCAAATATGTCCCTCGAAGTTATAAAAATGCGATAGTTCACAAAAGAGGTCCCAGATATGTGTTTATAATCTGTAGGTCATATGATCACATTGGTGAAGATTTTGTCAATGACCATGTTACTTCAAACATTTAGATATAAGGGTGGTTACACAGACACCAATGGAGGCTCAGAAAGGTTCATGTTTGGTAGATCAATACTGCAACACGCAGTGTTAGGATTGTGTCATAAGTATATTAGTTTGGTCATTAAGTATGTTTGTGATACTAGGTATATGTTTATGTAGTATTCCTTGAGTGTAGGTCGCTTGTTGAAAGGGCAGTTTGAATGTTGATTAGGTGGCGGAGGAAAGCCCAGTGGATACGCTGGTGGGCAGCTTCAGTGTGGAGGACGAGGACGAAGGTCAGACTCACAGGTGTCAGGTTGAGAACATCCAGGACGTCCCCTTTAAGGTAGGCGGGTTCACCTGTCTATTCCTCTTACCTGACTACTTCTTATATTCTCACCTTTCTTGCTCTCCTACCAGTCTATTTCTCTGACCAATCTCGCTTTCTTACCCGTCTATTTCTTATACCTGACCCGCTCTCACATCTGTCTATGTGTCTTACCTCTATTTTTCCTCTACTTATCTTATCTTTCCTCTTACTTATCTCAAGTATTGCATACATCGTCGAATTCCATCTGCATTGTTAAGCGCTTCCGGACGAAAACTCTTTAACATCAGTTTCAACCAAGTGATTTGTCCCCTTTAAATATATAAAGTATTTGAGAGATATAAGTCATACTCTTACAACAATGCCTAGGGAGAATATGATTCTTTGTTTCAGGTGGAGGAAAACCTGAAGCTGGTGGTTTCTAGAGATGAACTGGACCACGAAGGGACCAGGAACTATGTGCTCAAGGTAACATTGTGTACACGCAAACTCCAACAGCTATGCTAGTCTTTCAGTTTTGAAATAACCATAAATCCCTTGTCTTGGCTGTATCAGAAAATCTTTATACCAAACAACATAGATTTAGGAAACGTAATAAGGGGAACGTGAGTGTGACAACTTTATAAACTGTCCCCAACAGGTTGTCTGTCAGGACGAGGCTGATGACGGGAGCGTTCTGAAGATTTCTTCCAGCTTCGTGGTAGAAGTGACAAACGTGAACGACCCGCCACAAAACATCAGTGTGTCAAAGCTGGTTGTCATGGAGAACCTGCCACTTGGCACCATAGCAACCCAAATAACGGCCGTGGACCCTGATAATGATGAGGTACTGAGTTACTGAATTTGGTTTTCTCTTTTACATCTTATACTGTACGGAGCTACCTACTTAAAGTTAGAAGAGATCGGGTAGTATCTGAATGTATGGATGGATATGTCGATTATTCAAGGAATAAAGAGTATTTGATTGGACTCAAATATGTTAAAATGTATTGATGGTGTTAATTTATGGAGAAGTAGTGTTTATTTCTGAACAGCACCATCTTAGAGTCTATCAGTTCAGTATGGAAACAACGAAAAGAATAAAGTTGTAATTTGTGATCAAAACCCGGACAGTGGCGTGCGCCAGTGACTCAAAGGTAATTTGGGAAATACTGGTTGGTAGTGTTAAGTAGGTTATTTTACTAATAATCATTTAAACTGAATGCAGAATTTCGACTTATTAACATCCATCTTATGACTGTTTTCGTATTATCATTGAAAACAGGAAATTATCCTAATTTAGGCAATCCAGACTAAAGCTTAAAGTTTTGGGTGGATATTTGAACTTAATTCAGGGCAGATGGTATTTTGGCTCTTATTCAAGCCACAGTTAAATTTATCAAACATACTCTGTGTAATTTTGAAAATAGATATACTCCCCACTAACTTTGCTTGCAAGCAAAAAAAATTTCACACCTTTTCTTCTGCTTACTTCAAATAAAAACGACGAATTATCTTTGATACAGATTACATTCGAACTTATCGATCCTGATGGTAACTTCGAACTTCAAGGGGACAGCACTCTTGTCACGAAGACGACATTCAACTATGAGGAGACAACTTCCGTTGGTTTCACCATCAAGGTCACAGACGCTGGGGGCTTGTCGGCCTCTAAAGAATTTGTCCTTGATGTGAGCAAATGAAATTTCATCATTAAAATGTTTTATTCTTGTATGAATCACACTGAAGTCCATGGTCAAACCACTCGTCATGTCATTGCATGAGGGGTAAAATCTCATGACCGTTTTTATATTCGTCTTGTCTCTGTATCATTCGAAAAACATTTTGAAACGATAGTGAACACCATGTATGTCCATTGTCTTAATAGTTACATATATCTAATCTTGACGTTTTAAATAATGAGTTATTCACTTAATGAAACAGAAATGGAATATCTATCTTGAAACGATAATGAAAACCAATTATTTTCATTATACTTAAAGATATATTTAATTTCGAGATCGTAAATAATGCTTTTTTAAGTTATTGACATCGATGAACTATCATACATAAAAAGCGATATTCCTATAAGTTCCTAGATATTCAAAACTATATTACTTTATATTCTTTATCCCGGCTGTTCTTGAATTCATTGCAATATTGTGATAACTAATTGCAACATTCAAAACCGGACCCTTTTTAGGTAGGAGATGAGAACGAGGCTCCTAGCAAGATCTCGCTGAGCAGGGCGAGAGTTGAGGAGAACACCGGCCCTGGGGAGATGGTGGGGACTCTGAGGACGGATGATGAGGACCATGGACAGAGTTATATTTATACCCTTGCACCGGAGGAACTTGCGATAGGTACAAACCTCTCGTGATATTTTGCTTATATTGAACATTCACTGATTATATATACGGACTATTTTCATTTGATAAAATAAAGTCAATACTGTTCCTCATCAGAAATGCATAATAAATTCCAATCTAGTTAAAACTAGATGTAATTCTAACGCCCCTTAAATCCTACATTAGTAATAACGGACTTAACGGACGGAGAAAATTACATCTAGTTTTAACTAGATTGAATAAATTCAGGTCTGTCGGAATGTTTTGAGAGGGAACATGCTTATCTAACTTGGGTGAGTTTCCAGGCCACTTCAACATTGAGGACGACTCTCTCGTGACGGGTGACGTCCCCTTGGACTTCGAGGACACGGCTATGTACCGTCTATCAGTGGTGTCAACTGATGACGGGGAGCCGCCTCTTGGCAAAACGGTGAGGAAGCTGTAACTGAACAATTGTATTTATAAATGATACATCTATGATAGCTTCAAAGGGGAGGATAGGCGTTGTTTTGAGGTGTAGAGACCCACCTTTAAAATATCTTATAGACCAATAGCACAAAACTCGGGTCAACCCCACCCTCCTTTTACATTTTACTTATGAAATACTCTGTGAATAAAGTGGTATTTGACTGTGAAAATCTTTCCAAAACAGCAGTAAGCATTTATTAAACAAACACTTTCTGTGTGTTCAAAAATGATAATTAACCCCAATACACAAGAAAAGTGTTGTGCTCGAGCATTTGTGGTCGCCTGTTCTTAGAAAACTAACAATAAAGAAAATTAACAAATCGTATCTTGTGAAATCTAGACGGTGTTCAACATCACCATAATCGACGTGAACGAAGCGCCGACAGAGATCATCGTGCAGCCGATACCGCCTATTGCTGAAGATGCTGATGTCGGTCTCGTGCTCTCCGAGATTCACGTTGACGACGAGGAGGCCAACCAATCATATTCGTGCCAGGTGACCAACACTGACACGCCCTTCGTGATGCAGACAAGCAGTGAGGGAGCGATGACGCTAGTGCTTAATGATCACCTCGACTATGAGGCTGCTAAAGTGATGGATATCAGCCTTTCCTGCAGGGATGGACCATTCGAAATCACTAAGGTAATTACTTCGAGTACATGTGCCAGTCAGGTCACAATTTGGTTTGGACAAATTTAGAATATGATCATATTCTATCTTTATAATTCAAAATGATAATATGTGATAGGGGGGTTTTAATTTATTGATCTTCAGTTCCATTGAGAAATCATTAATCTCAAAGATTTGAATTGGAATACAATTCGACACACCAGTTAATAGAAGAAACCATGACAACTTACCGGAACTCTCTGAAAATACTGATATCTTCACAAACCTGTTCTAGCTATTTTAACCAGTCTTATTGTAAAGATGTAACTTACAACCTTGTTGAGAAAGGTTTGGCTTTACTTCATATTGTATTTTGCCTTAACGGCACACCGGCACTATAACACACCAATATTTTGTGAACACAAAAGAAAGCTAAAGTGAATGCCTATGTCCTCATAAGCCTTAAAATAGCGAAATTGAACCAAAAAACCTTGTTAAATTTTCTTTAACGATCATTCTCAGGACCTGACTATTTCTGTGACGGATGTGAACGAAGCGCCGACAGAGATTCAGCTGGACGGCCCGATGTTGCTGCCTGCGACTGGAAAGCCTGGGTATCTGATAGGTGTGTTGTCTGCAGTAGACCCTGACGAAGGTCAAACACACACCTTCACTGTCAGGGGAGCTAACTCAGACATCGTACAGGTAATAAAGTTTACCCTGATCTTAAATGTTACTCTGATGAGAAAGAGACTTACTACTAAACAGTGAACTAGCACAGAAACTTGGCAGATTTTACTGTATACTGCTTCTCTTATACAATGTCACTTTTCTCCAGATGAAAGATTGAGATTAGTATACTATCAACAGTCCCATGAGGAAGGTAAACAATCCTCGGAATGAGCCATAGTTTACATATAAATGTAAATTAAATTCCTCTTTCTGTACACTAAATAGTCACTGCACCACTGTGTTGGCAGGTGAAGGAGAAGAACAAGCTGGTGCTGATTAAACCTTTGCCGATGGACTCTCTGATCGACCAGGCGAGTCCCGAGTTGGTGCTCACGGTCCAGGTAGTGGACAATGGCGGGATCAGTCAAGTCCTGGAGCAGAACCTCAAGTTCCCCATCACCGACATCGACCTGGACGCCCTGAAGCTTCCCGAGATCACTATTGACAACAAACGTGTAGACGAGGATGCGGAGGAGGGAACGGTCATCGGGGCTCTATACAATCTTAACACGGCGGTGGGGGACAATGTGGTGTTTGAAATCATGAAGGATGTCAACCATCTGTTTGATATCTCTAACAACACTCATTTGGTGCTTGTGAGTCCTCTTGTGGGGATAACGTCCCCTTCGGTGAAGGTCACTGTTCAGGCTAGGAATACTCAGAGTCAGCAAACGGCATCAAGGACAATTACGATATTTATTAAAAAGTCGATGAAATGTAAACGAGACGGAGTGGATTGTGATTTTGACGCAAAATGCATACAAGTGAATGCTACATATGAATACTGCCAGTGCAATCCTGGCTTTGTAGGAGACGGATACAGCTGCAAAGATTTTGATGATTGCTTCAACGCAACTTTACCTTGCGAGAATGGCGCAACCTGCCAGGATGCCTTCAATGATTATACATGTATATGTGCTGAAGGCTTCTCTGGACAGCAATGTGAAATCAAAGATTCAGAAAAAACATCATGCACTTCAAACGAGTGTCAGAACAACGCGGTATGTGAGGTAGACAAGACGGACCCTGACCTGTACAGCTGTATCTGTGAACCGGGGTGGACAGGTAGCTTATGTAACAGCTCCGTGGACGACTGTGAGACGGCTCTGTGCCTGGGAGACAGTCAGTGCACGGACGTTCACCTCACCTACCTTTGTGTTTGCGAGGAGGGGAGACTCGGGGTCCGCTGTGAGTTCCTGAAATCATCCTGCTCCGCGTCTACCTGTGGCAAGCAGGAAATGTGTGTTCCTCATTACGATAAAGAGGGGCATGAGTGTTTGGAGGAGGTCGACGTGTTGATTCTTCACATCAAGTATAAGACGGGGAGAAGTGCCGAGGTTAAAGGGAGACTTAGAGACTTCATAGTGAAATATGGCCGCTTCCCAGTTCGGGCCGCAGGCAGTTTGACCGGTATATCGCGCCGTTCCGCTGACACCACATCCAATGTCCACCCGTACTTGGCTTACGTGAAGGAGAGCGAGTCTGGCCTATATGAAGTCAAGCTAGTTGTGCAGGACTCGCTAGACGTGCCATATACCAAATCGGTTGTCATTAACTCGCTAAAAATGACATGTGATTCGATAGGCAAGTCTTTGATACAGTCCTTTGCAAGAAATCATGTTATTATTTTATGAAATCTACCTCTGTGACCAGGTCTCACTGTAAATGAAGCCGAACAACAAGTGCATGCATGTTCGCGGTCCAGTTGGCTATTTTAGGACATAAGCATTCATTTTAGCTCTTTGATATTCATATAAAATACTTATTAATCTTCACAATCAACTTGCAATAAAAAAAGAACCTGTTACGGCCGCAGAAGTCACAAAGATACGTTAAAAATCTGAAGTGACAGTTCTGCACCTATTTCATGGGAATTTGAAACGCATGGCAACATAACTCATAATTCATAGATAGATAAGAAAAAAGGTGATTTTATATCTCCGAACGTAGAACTGATTATTATAGACTTGATGCTATAGTTTCCCATGTCATATTAAATTGTCTTAGGGTGTGCTATTTTGTACTTTTCATACTTTTTTAAAGCAAGATATCATATATTGTAAATATAATAAGGTCATATATTCATACAATATGTTGTTTTGAGGAAGATATCGTATGCTTCTCATACGCTGTTGGATATTGGACATGATATCACAGAACTTACACAAGGTATAATCTCCTCTTTACTTTCAGGCTCGATAGACCAAGAGGAGTTGCTGTTGTGCCCGGCAGTGAAGGCCGTGATCCGAGAACAGGACAAGCATGCCGGAAGTAACGGGGACAAAAATACCGGAAACGGAAGTGGCGGAGGAGGCGCAGCCGCGGGGGCGGGAGGTAGTCACGTTGTGTCCAATGTCAGCTGGTTCCTTTTAGCAACTACACTGTCAATAACCTTAGGTTCCTTCATTCAAACTGTTCATGTTTAGATTTGTGACGTCGTCCAAAAACCTTGTAGTTATTCATGTTAACTAACATGATCTGCGTTCACAACACAATTATTATAATATACTCATCTGTACTGCCCCACTGAGTGTTTTGGCTACATTATCGTATGACCTGTTCCTTGATGATCATAACCTTTTGAACTTAAACTAATTCATTCAAATCTTTTTTAACAACTGCTTCTCTTATAGTTGTTAATAGTTAATAACATTTTATTATTTGTTAATAACTGGTTCTTTGCATGCCATTTATGCATTGTTGGTGTATTGCACCTTGATTTAAATGCATTGCAATCATCTGAGAAATATTGTAGTTTTACAAATCGGCCTCCTTGTACTTTATTTCAGACAAAGTTGTTTCAGAAATAAAAAACATATATATTTCTTGTGATGTAGACAATGTCATATTTTAACCATCTTCATGTTTTAGATTTTCCTACTTATTCTTTTCTATACAAAATCATTAAACATGTTAGTTATATGTACACGTTAATAAAGCCAGATCTTATCGTGTAAACCGACATGATAAGTTGTAGCCCCCATTCACTCACCTTTGTAATGACCAAATGTATGTAATAAATAACAACTTGGCTTCTGAATGTTATCAGGATAACAATTACAAACCACGAAGGTGAAAAAAATCAATGAAGAATCACATTACCATATTAGAAACAACCCATGTCAAATGGTAGCTTAACTTCCATATCTTCGGTCATTGATATGTCTCATCGTCTTCCGATACGATACGGAATGTATTGTTTTAGCTAGTGGCGTACCATTAACGAGGATATGCCGTAAGTCAGATTGTTTATTTTCTTGGAATTTTAGATGTGTAACCCAAGTCTGTTTTTCTGACTATTTTTATCGAAACATTGTCCTTATCTTGATGTTGTTGTTATGTATATTTATTCTATATTATTATATTTTTGCGTGTAACTCCTTCAAAACTGTTATCAATTAATGTTTTCTTTCTTTGTTCCTGACTTATCCTGTTTTTCTCATCCACAAGACCACTCCGACACCTTCCCTTTCAATCTCATACTGTTTCCTTATAACCAATGACTGGACGCCATTGATGTTACCTGGTTGCTATGATTACAGGGGGCGTGGTAGTTATCATCATTCTCGTCGTGGTCGGCATCATCGTGTTCCGAAAACTTAAACGAAAGAAAGTCAGCGATTCACAGACGAATTTGCAAGTTGGTACTTATTGCCTATAGTGTTGTGAAACATCTACGTATTTCAATCGAGTGTTTGATTTATAACAGTCTTTATTTTTTTTTTTTTATAAAATATCTCATCAAACCTGATAAAATACCATTTTATTTATCAAACCCCCAAAAAACTCAAATGGCGTTTATTTTCTAATTTTCTTGCAGCAAGAGAGAGGGGAGGACGATAGCTCCCCGGATCCTTCCCATCCACCAACCACCCGTCCATGAACCACCCTTTCATTTACAACCTTCCCTGAACCACCAACCATCTTCCACCTCGGCAGTGTCCTGGTTTTCCTGCTTTATAATGACATCAACGACCTCAAGATTTCCCATTCGTCCATCAAATTGTTTTTGTTTATTTTTAAGTATAACTTTAGGATAATTTGTTGCAACAATGCTTCATTAAAAGTATAGGAAAGTATTTAGAAGTCACAGAATATAACAAAGGAACTTTAAAATATCCATGATGTTATGCAGGATATATCGTCATCTTGGAAGTCAAAGAAAAGAAAGCCCTCTTATGAAAAGAACAATAGGAGGAGGAAGTCGCACCATTTCAAATCACTACCAAATGTTTTGGACAGTTTAGGTTCGCTTGTTGCTTGTTATAAAATATTTATCATTTTGCACCTGAACGTGATAGTCCAATGAGGAATGAGACGGGGTTCCTGTGAAGCGCCGAAACGGGCGGTTCATTTGTACGACGAATTCTGGCGAACTGCTTGAATTATAGCCACTAACAGAGTGATGGCGCGACGTTTGGTATGCACGGGAGGTGATGTTCAGTATCCTGAAAACAAGCGACATGAAATCTTGTATTTGCCGGGTTATAATTCAGGACGTCCTTCGGGTGTATCTAGCACATAAGTTAACATGTCCTACATGGTTTGTGACATCTTGAGCAACTATTGTAGGGATATTTATGGAACCATAAGAAAATGTCTGGCTCGTTAGATTGATTGCTTGATGGAAAGTCATTATTTTTTTGTAAAAAGGTTTCGTATATATGTTTAGTTTTGTGTCCCTGTTTATCATCTTCATATTTACTCCACAATTTATATCTGTATCAACGCCGATATTTTCAGTTCTAAGTAACTAGTATATTGCCAATTCAAAACGATTAAAATTTGGACCTGTTCCTCTAATATTGATACAGGTGTTCCAATTAAATCTATTGTACTCTATGTTTTATGTTTATATTGAATACCGTTTTCAGGTGAAGTTCATATCCAAAGTATTATTAATTAGATTCAATGATAATATACTTGCTGAATATTTTTATAATTTTAGTTTGAAATAATTTTCAATGAAGTTTACAATGTTTTTTACTGAATTTCTACATGATGAAGATTAAGAGGTTCGGGATTAGGAGTGTGTGTTTCGAATCAAGCTAGTAATCAACACATTATGTGAGGTTTTTGTGCAGTGCTTTCTTATGTTAAACTTTCCTTTCCTACCTATAGCTCTTCATCGCCTCGGTTTCACTGCAACGAATAGCCACAGTTGTTGTCGCCATTCTTCACGCAATTACAAATTCCCCGTGAAGTTAACGTCGTAGATAATCCATTGTAAACGTTCCGATAGTGGAGAATTATTGAAACGTTTACCCTTGAGTATCAAAGATGTGAAGCTAAATGCTGCAAATATCCCAGGCAGATATAGGCTTATCTACATACCAATCAATCAATCTTTATTATGCATGAAGGCCACAGGCCCATATACATAGACATGAAACATGTAGAATATATACAAAGGACATATATTGGATACATCATGAAGAGTTAAGTAAAGTCTGTCTCTTTTTGTAAGCAGAATATATATATTTACTAAGATTCGATAAAGTTTCATTTACAAGGGAAGTTAATAATTTTATGAATGTACATTTACTTGGTGTTTGATTATTTGCTTGCGGAATATAAAGCAATCTTTCTGGAGAATAAAAATGACATACTAGAAGGAAATGATATTCATCCTCTATGCCGTCTTTACATAACGGGCATGTACGTAGAGAGATATCAATGTTAGCCATCTTCCTTCGTTTACTTTCAATCTTAATAATCCTGCTGTAAATTTGATAAGAATGTTACGATATTTATTCTCTTGCACACTGCTTAAATATTTTTCAGGTTCTAACAAACTCTTATATTCTCTATAAGATTTGTATCGTGAACTATTTTCAAGAGTACAATGCCAAGATTGGTAAAACATATATATACAAACATTTTTAAAACATCTAAGAAAATACAATTTATCATCAACACCTTGTGCAACCATACAAATCCAAATCCATGTGAAAACAATAAATTACGTATATGAGAAGCAGAATTATTTTGACCAATATTATCTAAGAATAAAAACATGTCATATTATTATTTAGGTATTCTACCAGAATGCATTTCAGTTAGCTTTAACCAATATTTAATAGTTCTACATAAAGCGTAAATATATAACGGGTAACGCCCGCATTCTCCATAAATTATGACATTAGGTGTCTGCAAGCTTATAGCTCCATACCGAAAGTTTGTTCACTTACTACTGAATGCTAGTGCAAATATCGTGAAATTTGGGTTTCGTTTCAACGTCAATAGAATAACTTCAGCAAAACTGACAATGGATCACCCACTGTCCATGTGTGAAATAGCCATTCTTGAACTCATTTTTGGACCATCTGGTCTCTCGTGCAAAAATTCACATTTTGGCATATTGGTATGGCAAAAGGGGGTCACATTTTTGGAATTTAAATTTCGTTAAATGTCACATAAAATGTTCCATATCGACTCTCTGAGGTTTAAACCAACATAACCGCATTGACTTTGAGCTAAGGAAAGAAGGTGACTAATTTTTTAAGTGATTATAACATATAAAGGATTTTATTGAGAAAAATAAAAATTAGTGTTTTCGGAATTTTGTCCCCTGGTCACTTCAATGACCTGCCAAAACTGTCACGGTTAATGTGGGGTATGATAAACATTTTCCTTAAAGAAGAATGGATCTGCATATGTTTATTGAAAATTCAATATTATACGTTTCTTTTTCGCAACGCTACGATACCTCAAAGGCATCTCAAATTAAGGATCTTTGCACTAGTATACTCAGGTATGTGAACAAACTTTTGGCATGCAGCTGTACATTTTAAAAATTTTTACAGGCCAGCCAATGAACATTTTCAATATTGTTGCAACGCTTCACCCCCATACCTCCGCACCGTAGAGTAGGAATGGTTGTATTTGTGTATCGAAATTTTTTTTAAATACCTTAGGATCAACCAAATTGATCCTTCTTAAGTTGTATAATAGCTGCAGTAATGCCTTTTTGCCTCTTAGAGCTAGATCATCTGTAGTTTTATTCATTTTAAACATGGATGAAAATATAATACCAAGATATATATATGAATTTACAACGTCGATGACGGAATATTTATTATACCATTTTTCTTTAGCTGACAGGCGACCACCCCTTCTAAAATCTACAATATTTGTTTTATCAAGGTTGACTTCAAGTCCCCATTTATCTGCGTAAGCGTAAGATATGCAATTGTTTTTGTAGACCCAATACAACATCAGATATAAGAATGACATCGTCGGCAAAGAGTAAAAGCAATATTTCTTGGGAATCAGGAAACAGCTGTACACCAAATTTACCGTTATGAACAGTATCAGTACACTGTTCACCAATGAAGAACGAAAAAAGAAGCGGGCTTAAAATACATCCTTCTCTTAGTCCGACAGGACAATCAAAGTAATCTGTGCAATCGTTATTGTTACATCTTACACATGCTTTTAGAGATACATCTTTAATGCAGATACATACAAAATATTGATAATACCAACGCTCTGTTTCCGAAGACCGAAACTATCCAGTTATCATAACAAATAAACGTAACTTTGGTAATGATGAAATTTAATGAAATTGAATCAAACAATTTTATTGGCTTGATAACAGGCGCTTATGAACAGGTATTCAAACAATCTATTAACTAATACAAGAAACTAAACGATGTATTTCAAAGCAATTAAATTTGTCTCTTGCAAGTAAACAAAACGTAAATTTCAGAACTGTTGACATTAATTCTTCATTAAGTATACCTCCCGAAGCAAGGTAGAGAGGATTTAGAGCGTAACTCCCTCTACCGGCACAGGGTTCTCATGTTTTTTCTGAATTCCTTTCCAAATGAACAGTAAAAGATGAAGTTTGAAGAAGAGTTAATCATAATCAGAAGTGAGCTGAAGCTGATGAAGGCTTCCCTTGCTGTGTTGATATCGTTTTCCCAGAACTCAATCAGGATCCGAACCGAGGTGGAGGTGAAATGAGTCGCGATGGACATGCTTGTGATAGCCAAGATGTTGTCTTCCCGGTGGCTGACTCGCTCACACTGCTAACCATTTCTCTGCGTTTGATGGCGTTGAGTCTTAGACTGTGGACTATGATAAAGTTGGCGATCAGGAGGACCAGCATTGGGATGAGAGTCCTCACAACCAGCGTGATGTACCCGGAGAAGACCGGACGGTACCAAAAGGTCCTCCCAAACTCGGATAAGTCGTTCCGGAACCACGTAGTGTTGAGGGCAGGCTCCCAATACACCTCGGGTGGATACGCCAGCCAGTGGGGGAGGTTGAAGACGAATCCAAATATGATGATCAGAACAAATACCTTGCGCATGAAGGAGTTATCCGATAACCGTCCTCGCCCAAAAGGGCGGGCAACTACCACAGCGCGCTGTATGGCGATCAACACAGTGAGGTATATCTCCACAGTGTACACAGACAGGGCTAATGGGTGGGCCACGGGAAGCAGGAGTTGACGAACCCAGTCCTCCATGTTCTTGGTAGGGTCGATCATTCCCATTGCGAAATCTACGTACCCGAGCAAGAGAAGAATGATGTCCACGTAGTTCAGGTACTTAAGAAGTCTTGTATTACCGAAACTGTTTCCCATCTTAGTAAGAACGATGACACTGAGCGAGTTACCAACCAGGCCAAACACACAGAATGTCAGGGTCAAGGAGGACATCACTTGATACAAAATAGGAGCTTTAAATTCATATCGACTTATCCTGCCATCTGGTGTCGTGATACTAGGTTCCGTTGTCTCCGCCATGGTGCCTTCCCGGGATGTTGCAGAACTTGATGAAATACCCAACACAGTGCTGCAGTTCTTAACGCAGTTATGCAATTTCTAACAAAGCGATACAGTTCTTAACGCAGTGATGCAGTTCCTCACACAATTATCCAGTACCTAGCTCAGTGATGCAGTTCCTAACACATTGATGCAGTTCTTCACACCCCGATGAAGTTCTTCACACCCCGATGAAGTATCTAACACAGTGATCCAGTATCTAACACTGTGATCCAGTTCCTAACACATTGATCCAGTTCCTAACACAGTGATCCAATACCTAATAATATGATCCAATTTCTACTTAACGCAGTGATCTGGTTCCCACCAACGTGATTGTCTAAAGGTAACGAGTTATTATCAAAACGGCAAAGCTCTTAACAAAGTGATATAGTTCATGTAATGAACAGTCCCTAAAATCGAAATGCGACTCCTAACAAAGTGCTGCGTATAGGGAGCAATGTAGATAATGCTGTAGGAGGCAGTTGGGGGTATTATATGCTAGATGTAATACATTTATTAGGCCTTCCAGTTGTTAGTGGGCATGATAGGAGGTCATTGCATTATTTATGGGTATCTATGGTAGTAAATACAACAGTCACCTCTTTGATCATGATCTAAATATACATTTAAAGTGACAAAGAGTATGTTACATAAATTCTGATGTACCTTAAGTTAGAACCAAAATACAATGTCACCTGAGTAAAGTTAACATGGCCTTTCATAACGTTCATCATTTTATCGTAAATGCCGACATGGTGATATTTTCTTGCTTAATCGAAAAATGCATATACTGTGCCCCTTTAAAGAAGAATATTTCAATGAACTTTGTAAAGTAACTGTTTACCAAGAGATATGATGGGAACACGATCAAAATGTACCATTAATGTTGATATATTGAGGAGATGATTTGAGTAGGGTGACAGACTACAATGTTGAAGGCTATAACAATATAATATTTCGCGTGGGAAAAGTGAACTGAAAATCCCTTTTAGGATGAGTTGGATAGTCACTTAGTTTTCAGTAATAAAACCGGTTAGTATACATTCAAATAAGTAAGGTTTGATATGAAATGTTTCGGTCTCTTCACCCTCACACACTGAAGTCTAAACATTATGACGTCATAATTTAAGTGAGTGACGTCATTTGACGTCAACCAGAACGCGATGTTATGACACAATTGTAGGTTTATTAAACGGCTGTATCTATAACAGAAGAGTAATTAGGAAGTCTAAACCACACTGCAGGGACAGTTACTCAATCAATAATTCATCTTTTATCAATCGCGTGAGAGTGATTTGTTTGATAGATTGCTGTTATCTCAAGCTGCACCAACAAGTAATATACACAACAAACCACCGATAGCTTGTATAGACAAACTAACGACATCCATATTGAATGATGGAAATACGGGTAGGCATGAGGGTGCACAGTTCCAACATTAACCACGATACTACTGTATTATAATTATGAATGAAATATCGCTATTCGTTTCCAAAAGATGGGCGTCTTCGTTAAATATGCACATCGAAAAACGATTGCACCACCTGATTATTGAAACACCGTTGTGGTATCATAGAATGATATTCTGTGAAGGTAGAGAAGCCAAAGAAATATTCAGTTATTATCCAGTTTATCATTTAAAAAGCAGTCTGACGCGTTACTTTTGTTTACAACTGTTTCTGAACGATAATATTTTTAATGTTTTGTTTCTCAAAACATGACTTAGCCTTATTATTTATGACACAAAACACAGGTAACAAAGGTAGTATTTGGTTTCACCTTCATTATAATGGATAACCGTAGTAACACGTCTCCTTATTAACAAGACAAGACACTCTAGCTATCTGTGAGGTGAGGTGATTTCGGATTTTCGGCTTTTCAAGAGAATTTCACTCATATCATGGCTGCTAGTATTATTACAGGGAGAAAGCCCACAATATCATTTTCGCTAGTGAAGAGAAAGAAGAGAAAAATCCATGACAAAAGAAACATCATTGAACAAGATGATTATCTTTAAATGTTTTTTAGTGGTTTAAACAATGACATTTTCAAAATTCACTGTGAACTTGAAAACAATGTCAAGTCAGAATAGCTTCACATTCGATATCAAGATCACGCAAAAATCATCATCGTATGTCTTCTCTAGAACTTTTGAGGAAAATGCCATGAAAGCTTTGAGATATTCCACTGACAAGCTAAAAATGTAGGTTTCCAAAGTGAATAACACAATGCTTCACTGATTCCTTAAAAAGAAAGTAAAGGACGCAAAAATCGACTGGCCCTTGAATCTTTCAATAATATGATAGGCATAGAATCACGAAGAGAATGGAATGTTTGGTTCTTGAGATATCACGCTGACAATATAAACATGCAGGTTTCAATGCTGCAAATTCCAAAGCCTCACTTGACCTTGAACATACAGCGAAGGCCACCTTCCCAATACGAAGCTATAGAGAGATTCTGTATTTCTATTCCCTCCACTTTGAACCGAAGATCAATAACATATATACAAATAATTCAATTTATACAAATACAATGAAACATAAATGTATACAAATACATTAATTAACAAAGTGAATATACATGCTAACACAATAAGTTAATATAGGGATTTCTATAAAGTAAATGGACAAACCTACAGTACATCTACATTGGTAGTCTATTGTTGTCAGGGAAAGATTCACAAATATGGTTAGGTAGATAACTCGAATATCACAGAAAACAGAGCCTTGTGCTCTGTAGCATATATCAGCTTGTGTATTGTTTGATGTTGAAGAATATTACTTCGTTCTTCAGGTGAAATACATCGAAAAAATTCCAGATTCAGTGCATTATACCAAAGTTTTTTAAGAATAAATTTGATGAAAATGCACCTTAATGCAAGGTGATTTTGTTTTCTTATCAGGTCTCTTTCACTCAAACCGAAATCGCTTCTATTTGTTTTTGATTGTTATACATGTTCAGCTGCATACCGAAAGTTTGTTCACTTACCACTGAATCGTAGTGCAAATATCATGTAATTCTGGTTTCGTTTCAACGTCAATAGAATAACTTCATCAAAACTGACAATTGATCACCCACTGTCAATATGTGAAATAGCCATTCTTGAACCCATTTTGGCATTGTCTGGACACTCATGCAAAAACTAGAATTTTGGCATATTGATATAGGCAGGAGGGGTCACATTTTCGAAATTTCGATTTCTTTAAATGTCAAATAAAATGTCCCATATCGACTCTCTGAGATTAAAAGCAACATAATCACATTGACTTTGTGCTAAGGAACAAACGTGACGTATTTTTAAGAAGATGATAATTTATATAGGATTTTATTGAGAAAAACAAAAATTAGTCTTTTCGGAATTTTGACCCCTGGTCACTTCAATGACCTGCCAAAACTGTTACGGGTAATTGTTGGGTACGATAAACCTTTGCCTTAAAGAAGAATGAATATGCATATATGTATTGAAAATTCAATAATACACGTTTCTTTTTCGCAACGCTACGATACCTCAAAGGCATCTCAAATTACATGATATTTGCACTAGTATATTCAGGTATGTGAACAAACTTTTGGCATGCAGCTGTACAGGCAGTATATGCTTCTGAAATATATAATATATAATATATATATAAATATTGAAAGTTTGGATTTCTGTAAAAGGTTACGAGGAGTGAAAAAAAATCAACATGTAACTCTATGGTATATGCAAAGTTAGGTCGTCATCCGCTTTTATATAAAAGACAGTACAATATGGTTATATATTGCTGTAAGCTTTTTGCAACTGATAACAGTATCATGTTACAGGCTTATGATACTGTTTGTATGAGGAGGTGGAGCCGTGGTGTTAAGAATTTTGCGTGTCAAGCCAAATGTATCGTGTCAAACATTAGGTTAAGTGAAATATGGCTTCGATAGGATTTACCTAAATGATATATCTCAGTAATAAAACAAAGAATTAATGATTAATCTATACAGGTTAATTTCAGTCGGTTGTTAAGCTTGTCTAAACGTGTTCTTTATAAAAAAAATATTATCGATCAGTCTTCACTTCAGTATGATTTATGTAATTCAATTCTATTTCTTTATAGGAGATATACACCTTAATACAGATTTAGCTCCTATGATTTATGAACTGAATATGGTAGATATCAAAACATAGACTATGTTTGTGAGGAATAAAGGATTGGCGACGCCTTTGATCTTTACCGAAACAATGCTAGAATCGTAATTATAAATGTGTCAGGACGATGTTGAAAAAGATTTTCATTTTATACTGAAATGTCCAATGGCATCATATCATGATTATTGAACGAAATATATTAAGCAATATTAATACAAATGTCCATCAGTATATAAGATGAGGCTAGCTCACTTAGAGATGAATTAAATAGGGAACATATATAACTGTACATCCTCCTTTATATATTAAAATAGCCATGTTGGTACCAAAACCTGAACCAATCAATGGAAAGCGGCAGATATTTATGACAATTATCTGTACAAATAACGGTAATAAGGGAATTGAATTGAAATTGAATATCATATCTCGGATGAGTCCCCAATTTTATATCTCCTGTCACGGTGTAACGAAATCTAAACTTTGAAATTGAATATAACATCCCAATTTTCTATCTCCTGTCCTGAAATCTAAACTTAGATGAGATCCGTTTATCCAGCAGAAAGATAAAACAATATTATAATCAAGCCTACAAAAATAAGAAAGAAGAATTAACAAAAACAGGGTTTACTGTTCCTTTTTTTTAAATTTCAGAACAACTTCGAGTCCGTTTATAAGAACTTGTACTTATTAACAGGAAAAAAATTCAACTGTTTCTTTTTCAGGCAAAAAGGATGACGATTATATATAACTGATTCTGTGATGCGATGGCTGAATTAATTTTTATATTGGATGTTTCTTTATAATGCCCGTCACACACTTCCGAAGTTTAACAAAACATTCGGAAATGGAAGTTTCTGAAATCTACTATTCCCCATAAGTACAAATAATTTTTGAAAAAAAAGAAATATACAATCTGGTGATGAAATAATGGCCATTAGAATCTCACAATTTACAGAAATATTTGTTTTGTTTACCGGGTTACCCTTTGATATTACAATCATATTAAATAACTCATAAATATTGTAATCGCAATATAAATCATGGAAAATGTGACATCCATTAGAGAGATATTGATATCATAATCCTTCAAATTGTTAATGTCTTGCCAAGGGTTGCAAATACTAGGTCAAAGCTGACAACGTGGCAATATTTCATCCTGTATATCTCATATTCTTCTGTATATCTGAACTTCCAACATCAGATGAAGCACGCCACAACAATCAATATTTGATTATATTATTTGAATTCGAACCCACAACGAATTGAACAAAACAGTTGCGACTCTTTGACATTACCACAATATGTTCCTTGACTGTCTAGCCTTGACAAATGATTCCCGTGTGTAACGTCCAGCTACCCTAAGTATGATGGACACATGAATTACTCTGCAGTCGTTGTCCGTTTTCAGACGTGCATAATGTCGACGTCTCCAGAACCTGAAGCGTGTCGTCCAATCAACGGGACGAAACCACGATCAACTTGTAGTGGTGAATATAGCTATTATTCTGACATCAATAGTAACTCACATTACAACGGCATTGGAAAGAACCCTAGGTGTCAGTGAGGAGATGTATAAGGTTACAACAACTATACTCGTAATCAACTCTTCTGCAAACTTTATGTTCTACTGTATATTCGGACGTTCCTTTAGAATAACATTAAAAACGATTCTACGCAATATTCTTCCGAAGAAAGAAAATGCAAGTTGCAATAACATCTCCTGAACTTAGAGAACTCTACCGGAGAGGAGACAACTATTGTCGAGGTAATAACATACCGTTTTTCTAAAAAAAAGCAGATTTACCTAAATTTTAAATAAAACGATTATATTTAGACAATGGCGTCTTTTAAAACCAATTTTACGATAAGCATATGCTCCCCTCCTGATAAAGGGATCCAATGTGTGCCCCACTGAAGAATAGACAATCAGAAAGAATATTATTGGGGGGTATGAACTGCTGATTCTAAAAGGTGGTGACAATGAGAGAAGGATCCATAACAATTATCCAAATAACGGTTTGTGTAATGTTAAATTACTCCAAATTATCATATTTGAATGTTGTCTAGAGAGAAAACCTGGAGGGTTTTAAATATTTATATATAGTTTTGTGCTGTTATCTTTCCAAACTGGTATCAATTTGCTACTGTTCGGGATTCTTTCTGACGATCTGAGATAGTCATGTATGATTGAGATGATTGTCGAATTATCGACATTTCGCATATATGTGCTATGTGTCTTGGTGACCATTTCGACGTTGTCAAATATTATTCGCAATGTGTGAAAGTTTATGTTCATTGAGCGGTCGAACAGCTTTGATTCCACTTGGACTGGTGTAAATGTTTCTGTTGGTCTAAAGCAAACAAATAGAGGCCTAGAACCACTCTTTATCTTCTTTTCTGTGATTTGTCAGTATCAATTGTTTGAAAATGTTGTCAATTAAAATGCATGAACGATGACGAATTGTGTAAGGAGGCTAACTATTGCCAACTTTTGTCAGTTTCAGAATTTAGTTACATATTTTCTTCATGTAAGTTTTAACAGTTATGATGACATTCACTATCAGCAATCCCTCTATCTCTTTCCACGCGCCTTTGTACGCAAGACAAGATCTCGTGTTTTCAGCTTCGCATTTTTTACAAAATGTGTCAATAATCCAGTTACTAAAACATAGGCTTATTTTTCGACTCTTTGTCTTCAACGTTTCATGTCTACATTCCTGTTAATAGTACGTTTTCGTATGTTCAGTTTTAAAAGTGACGACTTTATTTTGAAAAATATTTTTTAAATAAATTTTAGAAACTTTATTCAAACTCATTTTAGGTGAAATTTGCTAAATCGAAAAATCCTTATTTAGAAGAACATTGGACGCAAAGTATGAATATAAGATAGATGGTGGTAATATTAATTACTCCGATCCCTTCCTATATAATCTTAAGGAAGGCCTGACTGTATCACTGTCTCTCAACAAGATTTATTTTAGACTTAACTCGATTATCTTTTATTAGAAAAACGGGTGGTACTGTGTTGCATTTTTTCAAAGGATAGGAGTTACGCAAGTACATTGAAAAATACCAAAATTGTAACAGGTATAATGTGAGGACAAATGACTTGTATGATTTATGGGAATATTGTTATATAATATTTATTGGGAATTGTTCAGTATTCAGTACAAATTTTATATCTACACTTATCAGAGCCCTTATCAACATGTCAAAACAATACATATATCATCTCGATAGAGCACTGTAGCAAAAACTGGGTAATTGCAGATGATATGTTTTATCTTTAAAACTTATCTAGTTTTGCTTTATGAAAATGCAAAGGGACAATAGTTCAGTTAAAATTTATCATTCTGATGTTGATGAAAATATAATGACGTCATAGATTCCTGTTTTAGGTCACAGCAGAATTAGATTAGAAGAATAAACTGTAAACGTTTCTTTACTTGAACTATTCGTCGCCTTCATATAGGACCTGAGAGTTGAAATGTCTCATGTTACAGGTTTGGGTTATAAAGAGTTGTTAACAAACAGTTTTAGGATATGATTGAAATAATGAGTGAATATCTGTTACTTACCATGGAGAGATCAGTGAGATTTTTATAACAGATGTTTACAAGGTCGAGGTCATTATTTTACATATACTACTCAAAAGAAGCTAAGGGTCAACCAATTATTTTTGACATGACATTTTATTAGACATAGGGAACATGTAAACTAAAACTTTTAAGCAGCCTATGATTGTCTCTCACACGTCTGCCAAACTCATCCCATGCATGCTCAATTGGTGCTAAATCTGGAGCTATGCAGGTCAATACATTCGTTCAATATCATTTTGGGTGAGAAAATCATTAACAACTCGTGAGGCCTAGCATTGTCATCTTGAAGAACAGAACCTGCTCCAATTTGACGAAGTCGTAGGATGTCAAAGGCTGTAAAGTTTCGTCTCTGTACCTGATACCCGTCAAATTTCCTTGGACGACGAGAAGAGGATTCCTGTGATGTACCGAAATTCCAGCCCACGCCACTACCATAACACCTCCAAAACGTTGACGTTGTCTGACGTTAACATCAGCATATCTTTCTCCTTTCGGCCTATAGACTGTAATGCAAATCGGTAGTCGGGACTCATCAACAGCCTCTAGTCTCCATGGCATGTGCACAAGTCACGACGTGCTGGCCTATGACGTTGAAGAAAAGGTGGTCGAACCGCTTGTCGTCGAGATCGAATATTGTGGGCTCTCAGACGATTTCTTATGTTCTAGTCCGATATCTGAACACCGCTTGAATTTCGCAGTTCATCTCTTAGATATCTCGCTGACGCACGGTCATTTGAATGACATGCCAGTCTTGACGTTGCGACGTTGATCTTGACTACCAGATCGTGGGCGATTCTGAGTTGATTTGGTTGCCTGGAAACGCTGCCATGGTCTCCTAATCAAACTCTGGCTACAACTCTGTTCCACATTCCTCTGTGTAAAACACTATCTAAGGCACGCAATGGCTCTTCCTCTATCAAGAACACTCAGCGGACGTCTGACCATGTTGAAATGGAGAGCTGCACGGTCCTGGAAGTTTAAAAAAAATGTTTTTGCTTTAGTTTATGGTTTCTAAGGAGACTGTCAAAATCATTTTGTTTGACATAATGAAATGACATAATGCCTTGTACACAGGTTATCGTCAGGATATCGTGAACAAATTTTGAATATCTCATATGTGTATAGCCAAGTACCGGGTAGAAAAAAGGTTTGACCCTTTACTTCTTTTGAGTAGTGGCAGGGAGATGTATATGTTTTTGTTGTTTCAAGACTTTAACAGTTCTCACAAACGCCAACTGCTTCGCGAATAGACGCCCGAACGCACGCTGCTTGGCGGAAATACTGTAATCTGCCATCTTGGAATTATGTTGTTTCGTCACTTAGCCTTTACATTCTGTTGAGACAGGATGTTTTTTCGTTGCTTTAGAATTTACTCTTGAATAAGAAGGTTAGCGTTTATTGTTAGAATATATATTGTAATACATGGTCATTATTGAATTAGAAAAGAACAATGAACAGTAAGTAAAACCAATAGAAGTGTCAATAAAACTGTAATATAAATAAGACACACGCTTTTGTTATTCCTGCCGATCAAGTAGTATACATCCGTGTTTGTGGTTCATACTGATTTGTTTCCCCCACAATAAGGAAATAAAACCAGATTTGAAGTTATTGAAAAGTTGATTAAATGATGCAGTAACTGAGAAAAGCCCGCGCCTTATAATTTCATTTGCCCACTCAGCATATACCACGTGCTGTTTGAGGATATCCTGCCAATGATGTCAATCAAACTTATCTAAGACAGGTACGACCTCTTTCAGGTCGATTCGTTTTCTATAACCACACGAACTCCACAGTGACCTAAAATAGAATATATAAATAGTGATTAATGACAAATTATGTTTCATATATTCTTTGAGTTGCATTTAGAAGCATTGATTGAAACTTCCTTATTGCGACGTTTCGGGGTAGATACTAACACCGTTATCAAGCTTAACCTCAATTGTTTGCGGTATCGAACCGAGATCGATTTTACCAAAAGCAACCATGATGTGAAGAGCAGAGGTAAGGTTATACAATATAACCATCGCCAGGTTATATTGTATAGTAAACCTCTTATATTGACCTGATAAATACACCACGTGGTGTATATATAACTATAAAACAAATCCCACAATAAAGAGAATCGTTCCTCGTTAAAGACATCTTGTTATGTTTTGTCCAACACATTCAACTGTTCATTAAACTGGAAGCGCTGATGCATACATTATCTCGATATTCTCCTGTTTGTTATCTGGTGTCAGCATTTTGGGAAGACAACCCCTCATATAGAGATTCAATGACATTCTCATTAATAGTAATTTGTGTTAATTGATAGTAAACACTTAATTTCTCACCAAACCTTCATCAATTATTAACTTAACCTCATTAAGTAAATGTAAGGCATGAAAGGGCAGTGTACCTATTTGATTACTGTAATGTGATATTCTTATACCAGTCCACACTCTGATAATGTGTATACACTTCTCCTCAAACCGTTAGGTCTTCACAATATACATTGATCATATCTAGCCGCATTCAGACAAACCAGTATGACAGCCTCTAACAATTCGAATGCGACAAGCATTTTGGGTCCACAAGTAGCTGAAAGGACAAATGTTTATGCAATAGTTCTGTGTGTTTTCGTCATCGTTGGCCTCTGTGGTAACATTCTTGGAGCCATTGTGTTGTCAAAACTACAAAAAACGGTCCCTGGAGTGCGACTCTTGAAGTTTCTTGGGTTCATTGACATCGTCCTACTGGTTTTCATCGCTTTTGAAACTGTGTTGTTTCACATGGACTTGATATCGGAATCCACTAAGATCGTAATGCATGGCATTTACACAGTTGAGTACCCTACTGCGATGACCTGTTACACGTTTGAGATCTACTTCACCATGCTTATTGCATGTCAGAGGGCTGTTGCTGTGGCTAAACCTCTACATGCTGCCCGCTATATGAGAACTTCTGTTATCAACAAATCTGCGTTGGTACTTTTTTGTTTCTCAATTTTGTTGAATGTGCCATACTGGTTTATTTTTAATCGTGATCTATACTGGGATAATGAACTGAACAGCACATGGATTTCGTCAGAGTATTCGAATTTCGGTACCTCCAAATTATTTGATTTTCACGAGAAGTATATTCTGTTCACGTTTCGAGCTGTGATCCCCCTGGTGTTTCTCATGGCGTGCAACATTATAATCATCGTCTTCTCCAGAAGGCGCGTCATCCAATCAACGGGACGAAACCATGATCAACTTGTAGTGGTGAATATAGCCATTATTGTCACGTCGGTTATCACCCACATCACAACAGCTTCGGAGAGAGCGTTTGGCTCTAGTTCCATTTTAAACAAGGCAACAATATTCATAGTTATGGTGAACTGTTCAGCAAACTGGGTATTCTATTGCATGTTTGGGAAGTCGTTTCGAAAAACCTTAGGAAGGCTCTTGAGGTGCAAGAGACACACCAGCGTAAATGAAAGTTAAATGGTGTATTAAAATTACATATGCATAACAAGAAGGTTTCTGTACATTTAATGTTTAAAAAGTACAACTTTTCTGCTGAAAATATATCTATCTTCGTAATCCTAAATGTGCATTGAATATACGCTTCGTGCCTGTTTCTGAAAACTTTTGATAAATTGATATTTTGAAAAAAAATTATGATAAGCAATAGCGTACTCAAAGGTTGTCTAAAAGCAAAATATGTTTCATCTATCTAAAATACAGAACAGAGAAATGAGAAATCAAACGTATCAAAGGCAGCAAATTAAAAACTTAAATTACCTCAATCTTCATTGTATTACACAGGTTGGGTCTTTATTATCAAAATTCATGTAGTTAATTACTGTACATGTAGCTTAAACGAACATCTAATGTAATGGAGTGACATATATATGAAGTTAATGTAAACGATTGCAAGGATCTGAATGTGTTGTTGGAGGGCGACAAAACCGAATCCTGAATCTGACAGCAAAATAAGAGATAACTTCACTTTCTTTATTCTGAAGGCAAATCAGGATGGCAAGCTGTATCCAACTTCTGTGGTGTGACACACTCTCCCAAGGTACGACAGTAGGTGATCACATATCTCCCTTTCCTCGTCTAAATCTCCGATCACTTACATCCACTACCCTCTGACCTAACCATGGACTAGATATTGTGACAAGCTGACTTTTATATATTTCATTTATTGTCGCATTTGGAAATGTCGATTTCATCACATAAAATGCTAGTAGTCGTATTCGTTTCAATGAAAGTAAGGAATGCATTTCACATGAAGTCGTTCACGTCGTTATTCTCTAATGAATCATGTGATATTAATGAATGACCTTTTCGTGAAATCATTTTCATTTGACCAATACAAATCATCGGTCCCATGTGTCATTAAAACCCAATTTGAGTGAAAACAAACAGCGAATGACAGCATTTGACGTTATTGCTTCATCCTTAATGATGGTTTCGTCTCCAGGACCGGAATATGAAGAATCTACAACATATTACAGTTTTCCAAACACAACCGGGACCTCAGTGGAATCAGATGACAGATGGAATAACATCTATTTGGGGCTTCTGGGTGTTCTCATAATTCTTGGCATCTGTGGCAATATTCTTGGAGCTGTTGTGTTGTCCAAACTGTTGAAAACTGTTCCTGGCGTTCGACTTTTGAAGTTCCTTGCTTTCATAGACATTTGCATTTTATTATTCATGTTCACTGAAAATGTGTTAATTACATTTGACAGAATTCCAAGATATATGCAGATTGTCCTTAGCGAGTTATTAACAATCCAATACCCATTCACTTTAACATTGTATACGTTTGAGATCTACCTCACCATGCTTATTGCATGTCAGAGGGCGGTTGCCGTAGCCAAACCTCTACACGCTGCCCGTTACCTGAGGAGATCTATCATCAACATTTCCATCATTGCCATCTTGGTCTTTTCAGTATTATTGAACTTGCCTTTCTGGTTTGTATATAAACGCGTCCTTCATTGGAATACCGAACTGAAGATGACATGGATTGTATCCACTGAATCGAAGTTTGTCTCCTCCAAACTTTTCAAATTTCATACAAAGTTTATGATATTCATCTTCCGTGCTTTCATACCCCTAGTGTTTCTGGTGGTGTGCAACATAATCATCATAAGGTTCTCCAGGATAAAGCTGGTCAGGTCAACCAGAAGGAACACGGACCAACTCGCTGCTATCAGCATTGCAATCATACTAATGTCAGTGGTGACACATATCACATCCGCTGTTGCCATGTCAGTCGGACTTGTGACTACAACTCTTATTAACAAAGTGACTACAACTCTTATTGTTATGAACTGTTCAGCAAATTTTGTGTTCTACTGTGTCTTTGGTCGATCGTTCAGGAATAAGTTAAAAGATATGTTGAAATGCTTTCGAGGACAAGAATGACAAAATGGTTTGTTAATTTAATAATAGATTTAAACATTGAAAGGTTTAAAGACGTCTTCCTTGGAATAAGAAATTATTCAATTTTTGGATGTTTCGAAAACTTTTCATAGGTGACTAAAGTTGACAATTTTTTACTGTTTTTTAAATCAAGAAGTCTTGAATTTATTATAATGCATTTAATAAATACTTAACATGTATTAAAAACCAATGGTTTCCTCCTAATTTTATCATAATTTGATTAATATCATTCAATTTAATTTGATAAATAGAAAATATTCATCAACTATATGAAGTACTAAGTTGTCGGCATTTCAACAACATTGTAACAAATATATCTTGCAACCAATTTTAGGGTATAGATTAATTTTGTTTAGTGGAATGTGTTTTTTTCATTCTTTTTATTCTCTTCCAGTTTTACATGCATAACAGTTATATTTATCTAATTTCGAAGGAAACATGGCACCAGTAGACGTTTACTATTCCTGAAAATAAATAAAGAGTAATCAATAAAAAATTACCAATATACAACCTTGTGTCCAAGCCCATGTTGTTCTATTTCAATGGAAATGATTTATTGTTAGATATTTTCCATATATTAATAACATTGACGCATTAAAAACCATTTTACATTCGAGGATGTACACGTTAGTTTGTTGTGTAAACATCTAGCTTTTCCCTTTAGGTGCACAAGAAAGGAAAACAAGGAAAGACGATTGACAGGCAAACGAAAAAGAAAACGAATATCTGCTTCATTTGTTAAATGGTTTAAACATATTTTATTCACAAGAAAAGGATTGGGGACAAGTAACCCAACTTAAAATGCCCTCTCCTAGTATGTACAAAATTGATTTACATAATACATAGTGAACACAGACAGCAGACAGTGAACAAGAGAAGAGTAAGAGTATCAGGAAGAAAAAATACAAATATTTGATGTCAAAGAAATATATTTGTTTCATTGATGTAAGGTTGTACCAACATAAATAAAGTTTTGTTTTGACTTATTGACAGGTCTGCACTTCCCTCAAGCAAAAGTTTAAGATCTATTGTAAGTCCGGTAAAGCGCCGTAATGAAAACATAAATTTTTCTCTCTGTTTGCTATACAATGTACATTGCAACAAATAATGATATACATTCTCAACATAATAACCGCATGAACAACTAGCAATTGTTGAAATTCCAACTTTTTACAGATCATAATTCAATGTACTCACAGCATATCTTAATTTTGTATGGATGGATTATATTCAATTTCCTTTTGCCAATTGAGTAGTATTGTGGGGCATGGACATGTCTATTACCAAAACCATTTTTAAATGTTGAGACTGTATTTGACTGCCGATGATTGGTTGGAAGAACATTCCCGGAACTAATAGTTGATGGAAAGTAAGAAGTTTTTGAATGTTTGAGTCTTGCGTACGGAGAAGATATATTTTGAGAGTTACGTAGATTATAGTCACATTTAGAGCCGACACTGTTAGGAATTAGATTGGATTAGGAATTATCTTTTATTAGAAAAACGGGTGGTACTGTGTTGCATTTTTTCAATGGATAGGAGTTATGCAAGTACATTGGAACATACCCAAATTGTAACAGGTATAACGTGGGAACGAATAACTTGTAGGATTTATGGGAATATTGTTATATAATATTTATTGGGAATTGTTCAGTATTCAGTACAAATTTTATATCTACACTTATCAGAGCCTTTATCAACATGTCAAAACAATAAATATATCATGTCGATAGAGCACTGTAACAAAATTGGGTAATCGCAGATGATATGTTTTAGCTTTAAAACTTATATAGTTTTTCTTTATGAAAAATCAAAAGAAACATAGTTCAGTTAACATTTATCATGATGATGTTGATGAAAATATAATGACGTCATAGAATTCTGTTTTAGGTCAGAGCAACAACAGCAAGTTTAGAACAATTAACTGTAAACGTTTCTTTACTTGGAACTATTTGTCACCTTCATATAGGACCTGGGAGTGGAAATGTCTCATGTTACAGGTTTGGGTTATATAGAGTTGTTAACAAACAGTATTAGGATATGGTTGAAATAATGATCGCTGAATGAGTGAATATCTCTTACTAACCATCGAGAGATCAGCGAGATTTTTTATAACAGGTGTTTACAAGGTCGAGGTCATTGTATCATATATACTACTCAAAGGAAGTTAAGGGTATATATATATGTATGAAAAGTTGAATTGGTTCAAACGCAAGGTCACATATAGATTAAATATAACATACTTCACATATTCGGATGCAGAATCATTTTTAATCCGATACTAGTATTTTGTCAATAGTGTTGGCTCATCAGGGATGAAACGATATGAACGTTAACATCGCATTACAAGCATTTTTATATTATATTCGTCACATAGCCTTAACACTCTGTTGAGACAGGATGTCTTTTCGTTGCTTTAGAATTTACTCTTGAATTAGAAGGTTAGTGTTTATTGTTAGAATATATATTGTAATACATGGTCATTAGTGACTTAGAAAAGAATGTTAGTGAATTAGAATTGGAAAAGAACCATGAACAGTAAGTTAAACCAACCTTTGTATATAGTATTGTAAATAAAACTGTAATATAAATTAGACACACGCTTTTGTTATTCCTTCCGATCAAGTAGTATACATCCGTGTTTGTGTTTCATATACTGATTTGTTTCCCCCAAAATAAGGAAATAAAACTAGATTTTAAGTTATTGAAAAGTTGATTAAATGATGTAGTAACTGAGAAAAGCCCGCGCCTTAATTTCATTTGCCCACTCAGCGTATACCACGTGCTGATTGAGGGAGGATATCCTGTCAAGATGTCAATCAAACTTATCTAAGACAGTTACGAACTCTTTCAGGTCGATTCATTTTCTATAAACACACGAACTCCACAATGACCTAAAATAGAATATATAAATAGTGATTGATGACAAATTATGGTTCATATATTCTTTGAGTTGCATTTAGAAGCTAGTATGATGAAGAAATAGTTAATTTATTTATGGCAACTTTTTTATTTCAAAGAGATGCGACGTTTCGGTGTAGATACTAACACCGTTATCAAGCTTAGCCTCACTTGTTTGTGGTATCGAACCGAGAGCAATTTTACCAAAAGCAACCATGATGTGAAGAGCAGAGGTGAGGTTATACGATATAACCATCGCACGCCAGGTTATATTGAATAGTAAACCTCTTATATTGACATGATAACCACACCACGTGGTGTGTTTATAACTATAAAACAAATCACACAATAAAGAGAATCGTTCCTCGATAAAGACATCTTGTTATGTTTTGTTCAACACATTCAACTGTTCATTGAACTGGAAGCGCTGATGCATACATTATCTAGATATTCTCCTGTGAGTTATCTGGTGTCAGCATTTTGGGAAGGACAACCCCTCATACATAGATTCAATTACATTTTCATTAGAAGTAATTTGTGTTAATTGATAGTAAACATTTAATTTCTCGCCAAACCTTCATCAATTATTAACTTAACCTCATTAAGTAAATGTTAGGCATGACAGGGCAGTATACATATTTGATTACTGTTATGTGATATTCTTATACCAGTCCACTAATAGGTACGTATAAATGTTTTCTGATAATGTGTTTACACTTCTCATCAAACCGTTAGGTTTCAAACCATATACATTGATCATATCTAGCCGCATTCAGACAAACCAGTATGACAGCCTCTAACAATTCGAATGCGACAAGCATTTTGGGTCCACAAGTAGCTGTATGGAGAAATGTTTATGCAATAGTTCTGTGTGTTTTCGTCATCGTTGGTCTCTGTGGTAACATTCTTGGAGCCATTGTGTTGTCAAAACTTCAAAAAACGGTCCCTGGAGTGCGAATCTTGAAGTTTCTTGGGTTCATTGACATCGTCCTACTGGTTTTCATCGCTTTTGAAACTGTGTTGTTTCACATGGAATTGATACCAAAATCCACTAAGATCGTAATGCGTGGTATTTACACAGTTGAGTTCCCTACTGCGATGACCTGTTACACGTTTGAGATCTACTTCACCATGCTTATTGCATGTCAGAGGGCTGTTGCTGTGGCTAAACCTCTACACGCTGCCCGCTATATGAGAACTTCTGTTATCAACAAATCTGCGTTGGTACTTTTGTGTTTCTCAATTTTGTTGAATATGCCATACTGGTTTGTTTTTAATCGTGATCTATACTGGGATAATGAACTGAACAGCACATGGATTTCGTCAGAGTATTCGAATTTCGGTACCTCCAAATTATTTGATTTTCACGAGAAGTATATTCTGTTCACGTTTCGAGCTGTGATCCCCCTGGTGTTTCTCATGGCGTGCAACATTATAATCATCGTCTTCTCCAGAAGGCGCGTCATCCAATCAACGGGACGAAACCATGATCAGCTTGTAGTGGTGAATATAGCCATTATTGTCACGTCGGTTATCACCCACATCACAACAGCTTCGGAGAGAGCGTTTGATTCTAATTCCATTTTAAACAAGGCAACAATATTCATAGTTATGGTGAACTGTTCAGCAAACTGGGTATTCTATTGCATGTTTGGGAAGTCGTTTCGAAAAACCTTAGGAACGCTCTTCAGGTGCAAGAAACACACCAGCGTAAATGAAAGTTAAATGGTGTTATAGTATTAAAATTACATATGCATAACAAGAAGGTTTCTGTACATTTAATGTTTAAAAAGTACAACTTTTCTGCTGAAAATATATCTATCTTCGTAATCCTAAATGTGCATTGAATATACGCTTCGTGCCTGTTTCAGAAAACTTTTGATAAATTGATATTTTGAAAATTTACTTTATGATAAGCAATAGCGTACTCAAAGGGTGTCTTGAAGCAAAATACAGAACAGAGGAATGCGAAATCAAACGTATAAAAGGTAGCAAAGTAAAAACATAAGAACTTAAATTACCTCAGTTCTCTTTGTATTACAATGGTTGTGTCTTTATTATCAAAATTCATGTAGTTAATTACTATAGCTTAAACGAACATCTCATGTAATGAAGTGACATATACATGAAGTTAATGTAAACGATTGCAAGGATCTGAATGTGTTGTACGAGGGCGACAAAACCGAATCGTTAAAATGACAGGAAAATGAGAGATAACTTCACCTTCTCAATTCTGAAGGCAAATCAGGATGGCAAGCTGTATCCAACTTCTGTGATGTGTCACACACTCTCCCAAGGTACGTCAGTAAGTGATCACATATCTCCCTTTCCTCGTCTAAATCTCCGATCACTTACATCCACTACCCTCTGACCTAACCATGGACTAGATATTGTGACAAGCTGACTTTTATATATTTCATTTATTGTCGCATTTGGAAATGTCGATTTCATCACATATAATGCTAGTAGTCGTATTCGTTTCAATGAAAGTAAGGAATACATTTCACATGAAGTCGTTCACGTCGTTATTTACGAAATGAATTTCATCATATGGTTGTCCACACGGTTATAACCTGTTTGAAACTTGTAAGATAAACTTGTATAACCGGCAAGCTTGCGACGCCGGTTATACAAAAGTTTATCTTACAAGTTTCAAACAGGTTATCACCGTGTGGACAACCATATGATGAAATTCATTTCTTATAAATTCAAACGTTGTATTTAAAGCGAAAATGCATTCGAAATGCAATTCTATAGCTGCTTGTCGCACTGACCTACGTACCGGTTACACCAAGACGGATCTCTACCCGTATTCAGACGCATAAACAAAATAGTTCCAAAGACTCGGTAAAAATGACACTTTTTTATTCTACAAATAATACATTTTGTGTATCAAAAAACTAACAATGATTATATTTTTGGAAAAAAGTGGAAAATGTAAAGTTTAATTTAAATAGATCAAAGTTAACAAATAACACTCGCGTATTTATACTGTCCAGAATCTAGGTGACAGTACAGCGTGTTTTGGCTAGTTCCGGCACGATATCGTATAACCTGCATTTACTGAAGGTTATTTTGTATAACCCTCAACTTTGGGTTCATTGAAATGTATACCGATCACATGACCATGTCTGATCCAATCAGAATGCAGCATATCGTTTACATCACAAAGTCTGAATTTATTCTCTAATGAATTAATGAATGACCTTTTCGTGAAATCATTTTCATTTGACCAATACAAATCATCGGTACCATGTGTCATTAAAACCCAATTTGAGTGAAAACAAACAGCGAATGACAGCATTTGACGTTATTGCTTCATCCTTAATGATGGCTTCGTCTCCAGGACCAACTCGCTGCTATCAGCATTGCAATCATACTAATGTCAGTGGTGATGCATATCACATCCGCTGTTGCCATGTCAGTCGGACTTGTGACTTTAACTCTTATTGACAAAGTGACTACAACTCTTATTGTTATGAACTGTTCAGCAAATTTTGTGTTCTACTGTGTCTTTGGTCGATCATTCAGGAATAAGTTAAAAGATATGTTGAAATGCTTTCGAGGACAAGAATGACAAAATGGTTTGTTAATTTAATAATAGATTTAAACATTGAAAGGTTTAAAGACGTCTTCCTTGGAATAAGAAATTATTCAATTTTTGGATGTTTCGAAAACTTTTCATAGGTGACTAAAGTTGACGATTTTTTACTGTTGTTTTAAATCAAGAAGTCTTGAATTTATTATAATGCATTTAATAAATACTTAACATGTATTAAAAAACCAATGGTTTCCTCCTAATTTTATCATAATTTGATTAATATCATTCAATTTAATTTGATAAATAGAAAATATTCATCAACTATATGAAGTACTAAGTTGTCGGCATTTCAACAACATTGTAACAAATATATCTTGCAACCAATTTTAGGGTATAGATTAATTTTGTTTAGTGGAATGTGTTTTTTTCATTCTTTTTATTCTCTTCCAGTTTTACATGCATAACAGTTATATTTATCTAATTTCGAAGGAAACATGGCACCAGTAGACGTTTACTATTCCTGAAAATAAATAAAGAGTAATCAATAAAAAGTTACTCTATTTCAACCGTAACTCGAGCCAATATACAACCTTGTGTCCAAGCCCATGTTGTTCTATTTCAATGGAAATGATTTCTTGTTAGATATTTTCCATATATTAATAACATTGACGCATTAAAAACCATTTTACATTCGAGGATGTACACGTTAGTTTGTTGTGTAAACATCTATGTTTTCCCTTTAGGTGCACAAGAAAGGAAAACAAGGAAAGACGATTGACAGGCAAACGAAAAAGAAAACGAATATCTGCTTAATTTGTTAAATGGTTTAAAAATATTTTATTCACAAGAAAAGGATTGGGGACAAGTTACCCAACTGAAAATGCCCTCTCCTAGTATGTACAAAATTGATTTACATAATACATAGTGAACACAGACAGCAGACCGTGAACAAGAGAAGAGTAAGAGTATCAGGAAGAACAAATATTATTGACAAATATTTGATGTCAAAGAAATATATTTGTTTCATTGATGTAAGGTTGTACCAACATAAATAAAGTTTTGTTTTGACTTATTGACAGGTTTGCACTTCCCTCAAGCAAAAGTTTAAGATCTATTGTAAGTCCGGTAAAGCGCCGTAATGAAAACATAAATTTTTCTCTCTGTTTGCTATACAATGTACATTGCAACAAATAATGATATACATGCTCAACATAATAACCGCAAGAACAACTAGCAATTGTTGAAATTCCAACTTTTTACAGATCATAATTCAATGTACTCACAGCATATCTTAATTTTGTATGGATGGATTATATTCAATTTCCTTTTGCCAATTGAGTAGTATTGTGGGGCATGGACATGTCTATTATCAAAACCATTTTTAAATGTTGAGACTGTATTTGACTGCCGATGATTGGTTGGAAGAACATTCCAGGAACTAATAGTTGATGGAAAGTAAGAAGTTTTTGAATGTTTGAGTCTTGCGTACGGAGAAGATATATTTTGAGAGTTATGTAGATTATAGTCACATTTAGAGCCGACACTGTTAGGAATTAGATCTGCAAGGTATTGTGGAGCGAATCCATTTTGAATCTCATACATCAATGTTAGCTTACTTTTCCTTCGTTCTTGTAATGTTTCCCAACCAGTTTCAAAGTACAGGAATGTACGTGATGTTTGCCTTGGTAGGCCAGTTACTATTCTTGCAGCTTGCAACTGAATCTGTTCTAACTTGTTTATTATAGTTCTTGATTACACCCGTCCTTACACCCAACTTCACTTGCGTATTCAAGATGTGGTCTTATAAACATCATATAAATTCTGTTAAGTGTTTCTTTACATAACACATATTTCAAAAGTCGCAGTGAGGATACCATTTTTGAAACACGTTTTAAAATATCTTCAATATGATCCGCCCATTTGCCATTACTAGATAGTGTTACTCCTAAATGTTTATATGTCTCTACAATTTTTACTTCAACCCCATCAAAAAACAACTTAGGTTTGTTGATATGCTTTTGTGTGGAGAATAAAACAGCTTCAGTCTTATCCGAATTGTACTTAATAAGCCATTTTTTACCCCATAAATTCAATTTGAATAAGTTAACATTTAGTTTTTCTTGTAAAAGTATATCATTTGCTGCAGAATAACCCAAAGACGAGTCATCAGCAAAAAGCCGACTTAAACAATCCAATTCATCTGCTATATCATTTATATAAACAATGAATAAAAATGGACCAAGCACCGAGCCCTGTGGAATCCCAGCCTTGAGTAATTTTGGCTTGGATATTGCTCCATTTACAAACACGCTTTGACTGCGATTACTTATGTAACTTGCTAGCCAGCCAAGTAATTGACCTTTCACACCATATTTTTCGTTTCGAGTTTCAACAATAATCCCTTGTGCCAAACTCTATCAAATGCTTTTGAAACATCACAAAAAAACATACAAAATTGTTCTTTTTTGTCTAATGATTCACAAATCTGATGGTAGATTTCAATTAATTGATGTACAGTTGAATGTCCAGGTTGAAACCCTGACTGGTATTTATAAAGAAGTCTGTTCGATTGGAAATGATTGAATAAATGTTTGTAAACAACTCTTTCAAAAAGTTTACCAATGCAACTGATAAGGGATATGGGTTTATAGTTTGAAGCTAATGTTGGATTACCTTTCTTGAATAGTGGACAAAATTTTGCAATTTTCCACTAAGATGGATATACACATGATTGCAATGACATATTAAATAACAAACATAGAACATGACTTATTGTATGGACAACATGTTTTAACAATTTATGGTTTATACAATCGGGGCCTGAAGCCTTTTTCACATGCAAACATTTTATAATATCCTCAATTTCTCCAACGGTAACTATAAGACTATCCATAACAGCACCAGTTCTATTTCTGAAGCTTGGTAGACATTGTTTATGATCCTCTATGGTTGAAATCGATTGGAAATATTCATTTAATCTGTCTGCCTTTTCATGATCAGAGAAACAAGTTGTATTTTCATGATCATTGTTAGATTTGAGTGGAGGTTTACAGTTACTTGAGCCAGATTGCTTTACTAAATAGTGTAAAAGTTTCCAATACGAGCTCCTACTTTCAACATACGAGTCCAGAAGAAAGTTATCAAAATTTGCATAAAAACTCTCTTTTGCAAAATATTTCATATGGTTAACCTTCTGTCGTTGTTTTTTAAATTTCGTCATATCTGATAAACTATTTGTTCTCCTCGATTTTTTTCCGCAATCTGTCCCTTTTTTTGCACTCTCTTCTTAAATTTGAATCGAACCAAGGCTTGTCATTTGGTCTTATCGTAACTTTCTTTGTAGGAACGCATTTAAATTATCATACAATATGTTACAAGCTTCATTGACAACTTCACAATTTGTAAATAATTCAACCCATTTTGTTTCATTGATACGATCATTCAGTAATGTATAATCTCCTTGATTATAACATAGTATATATCTCTCGTGTATGCCATTTTTGTATTTATAGAGGTTGTCACTGTTAGACAAGTGCCTTTGTGATCGCTAATTGTATAACTAAACTCAATGACACCACAATCGATATAATTTACATCACCACTGATTATAATTGGATAAGAGTACTAGAATTAGTTGTTACCTTGATAATATTTTTTAGATTCTTACTTAACATGATATCTTTGAGGTGATTTCCTCTACAAGATAAAAGATCTGCGTTTAAATCACCAAATAAAATGATTTGACTAGTAAAATCTAGTGCATTTTCAATACTATTATCTAATCGATCCCAAAACTCTAGTGAATTATCAGGTCGATAGGCTAGAATGATGAGCGGTTTAACCGGTAAATGTATATTAACCCAAATTGTTTCATCGTATCTGTTCTCTAGTTCATGCATCCTCTTAAACGATAAGTTTTCTCTAATATATACGATAACATCCCCACCAAATGCGTTTCTGTCTTTACGTATTGGGTTGTGATATCCTGTAAATTGTAATGAGTCATTATCAATATTAGTATCTAAATGCGTTTCCGTGAAACCAACAATAAGATTCTCTGATACATACTCTTTAAGACATTCTAGTTTATTTCTTATGCTTCTGGTATTGAGGTGAAATAGAGTTAACGATTTGTCGTGAGTCTCGTGCGATTGTGGGCCTGGATTGGACTCAATGTCACCAGCAAGCTGAAGTAATAATAGAAGTATTATCGTTACGTTGGTATTACTTAATTGACTCTGTTGTACACAAAGGAAGACAACCATAAGGCTTGTGTTACATTATACCGATAAGAGATTATATAAGTTGTACATTTCTGATAAAAAGATCCATGGAAAGGTTTTGTATCTAACATTGAATGGATTAAATGATTTTCTAAAGCGCTTGCAATTATTGAATGTTTTGCAGTGAAATATCCCGATTGTCACACGATGTTGAACTATGTTGTTACCCATTGTCTAGAAACATGTATTTCTGAATACGTAATGTGTGACATGGATATTGGAAAAGTTCACTGCAAAACAATTCAGAATTTTGTAACAAATATCTAATGTAGAGAGGAAGTGCAGACCTAACGATATAACATACACTGTGTTTGTAGAAATATGTAGAAAAGTTTAAGCCAGAGGGAAATGTTAAAGAAAAGACTAATACACATAATATAGCTAAAGGTAAAAATGGAAACATGTAAGAATTCAGGGGTGGGGGCTGTGTGGATATACCCTGATACTTAACATTGGGCTTCTAATATATATTTACAATGAACTGATCTTTTAGCTTATAGACACAAAGTTTGAAATGAGCATCTGAACATTGTCACCAATATGTATATACAAACAATCTAGTTACTTACATGTTGCTGAATTCCAAATTTTACACACTTTTTACACACACAACACATGTTCATGTTCACTCACTTCCTTCTAACATATCTGTTTAGATCCTCCTTGCACTGGACTTGTTTGATAGCTCATTCTGGTTGTTCAAGCACAAATACACGTCCGTCTTTTGCCCATGTGTTTTCAATCCATCTGGATTTCTTCAGATCTCGTGCCATTTTAAAGAACTTGCTCCTGTGCTGTGTGAGATCCTCATTTATGTACACATTCTCCATTTTGCTCCTCAACATTCTGCGATTGGTATACATTCCGTTCTTGTCCAGATGACTGACGAATTTGACGGGGAGAAGTGCCGAGGTTAATGGGAGACTTAGAGACTTCATAGTGAAATATGGCCGCTTCCCAGTTCATGCCGCAGGCAGTTTGACCGGTATATCGCGCCGTTCCGCTGACACCACATCCAATGTCCACCCGTACTTGGCTGACGTGAAGGAGAGCGACTCTGGCCTATATGAAGTCAAGCTAGTTGTGCAGGACTCGCTGGACGTGCCATATACCAAATCGGTTGTCATTAACTCGCTGAAAATGACATGTGATTCGATAGGCAAGTCTTTGATACAGTCCTTTGCAAGAAATCATGTTATTATTTTATGAATTTTAATCATTTATTCGCAATTTACAACACGTCAACAGATTGCAGGAACAATTAAGCCTCTTTGCAATGTGGAATGTTAATAAATGAAATCAAAAGTAAATAATCAGTTCGACTTAGAGCACACAAAGTTAGGAACAGTTCAGAATGTTTTGCTAAATCTACCTCTGTGACCAGGTCTCACTGTAAATTAAGTCAAACAACAAGTGTATGTCCAGTTGCCTATTTTAGGACATAAACACTCATTTTAGCTCTTTGATATTCATATAAAATACTTATTAATCTTCACAATCAACTTGCAATAAAAAAGAACGTGTTAAGGCCGCAGAAGTCACAAAGATACGTTAAAAATCTGAAGTGACAGTTCTGCACCTATAAGGAATATTGATTATTGAGAAAGGCTGAACTAGGAACTCTAAATATGCCATAATCTCTTATCTGAGGATATAATATGAAATATTCGCTATTAAGATGTATCTGAAATTTCACCAATTTCCTATTCAAAATATAAGTATTGCTGATATACTACATGCGTATTAAATGCAGCGTGACTTCAGGTTTATGGTCTTTAAGAATAAACATTAGCCTGAATACGTCCATTTTTTTCAGATAACCAATTTGGCAAATGTGAAAATGAAATGATATGCAATACCTGTGAATTATAGACGAAAACAGACGAAAACATTGTGTGCTCTAGTGCCTTTAAGATGCGATAACTAAGCTTTTAGAACACAGCTCTCCCGCCTGTTACATGCTGAAATTAAGAAACAGGGTTAGTCAATAAAATATAACAAATCAGAGCATAAAAGATTGTAAAACTCTTTTTATATACAGGAATCTTATTTTATTATGATATGATATCTCACTCCCATAGGAATTTGAAACGCATGGCAACATAACTCATAATCTATAGATTGATAGGAAAAAAGGTGATATTTTATCTCCCAACGTAGAATTGATTGTTATAGACTTGATGCCATAGTTTCCCCATGTCATATTAAATTGTTTTAGAGTGTGCTATTTTGTACTTTTCATACTTTTTTCTAAAGCAAGACATCATATATTGTACAGATAATAAGGTCATATATTCTCCAAACGTTCCTAAGAGCTCGCTGCATAAACTATTCATACAATATGTTGTTTTGAGGAAGATATCGTATGCTACTCATACGCTGTTGGTTATTGGACATGATATCACAGAATTTACACAAGGTGTAATCTCCTCTTTACTTTCAGACTCGATAGACCAAGAGGAGTTGCTGCTGTGCCCGGCAGTGAAGACCGTAATCCGAGAACAGGTCAAGCATGCCGGAAGTAACGGGGACAAAAATACCGGAAACGGAAGTGGCGGAGGAGGCGCAGCCGCGGGGGCGGGAGGTAGTCACGTTGTGTACAATGTCAGCTGGTTCCTTTTAGCAACTACACTGTCAATAACCTTAGGTTCCTTCATTCATACTGTTCATGTTTAGATTTGTGACGTCGTCCAAAAACCTTGTAGTTACTCATGCAAACTAATATGATCTGCGTTCACAACACAATTATTATAATATACTCATCTGTACTGCCCCATTGAGCGTATTGGTATGACGTATGGTGATGGTATGACGTGTTCCTTGATGATCATAACATGTTGAACTTGAACTAATTCATTCAAATCTTTTTTAACATCTGCTTCTTTGTAAATAGTAGTTAATGATATTTTAATATTTGTTAATAGCGGGTTCTTTGCATGACATTTATGCATTGTTCGTGTTATGTACCTTGATTTAAATGATTGCAATCATCTGAGAAATGCTGTAGTTTTACAAATCGACCTCCTTGTACTTTATTTAAGACAAAGTTGTTTCAGAAATAAAAAAACCACATATATTTCTTGTGATGTAGACAATGTCATATTTTAACCATTTTCATGTTTGAGATTTTCCTACTTATTCTTTTCTATACAAAATCATTAAATATATTAGTTATATGTACACGTTAATAAAGTCAGATCTTACCATGTAAACCTACATGATAAGTTGTAGCCCCCATTCACTCACCTTTGTAATGACCAAATGTATGTAATAAATAACAACTGGCTTCTGAACGTTATCAGGATAACAATTACAAACCACGAAGGTGATAAAAAATCAATGAAGAATCACATTACCATATTAGAAACCACCCATGTCAAAATGGTAGTCTTTACATCGAGGCTGATGAGCCATCTCTTGCAGATCGGCGCATCAAGTTAGCACTTCAATATATATCTAAGCTCAAATCCAACCCTTTAAATCCAGCTTACAACTGCGTATTCAATCCTGAATACCAGCAGTTGTATTCTTCAAAAACCAAAGCAATACCACCTCTTGGTATCCGTATGCAACAACATGTTGAAGATTCGGATATCGACCTTCCAACTGTAGCACAACACGGTATGCTGGCCACTCCACCATGGCAGCTGGTCAAGCCCCGTGTTGATCTCAGCTTAACTACTCATAAAAAATCTGAAACCAATCAGCTCATATTCCTACAGGCTTTCAACGAACTGCGAGATTTTTATTCTGACTACAAACCAATTTACACTGACGGTTCTAAGGATGGTGAGACAGTTGCAGCAGCAACTGTTACACCTTCAACAACTTATGCTTCAAGGCTGCATGATGGCAGCAGCATTTTCACAGCTGAAGCAAAGGCCATCCTCAAGGCCATTCAGCATATCAAAAACTCTACTGCTAATAATTACATTATCTTTTCTGACTCTCTATCATGCCTTCAGGCTATCAAAAACTGCAAAAGTGATCACCCCATTATTAGGGATATTTTAACCATTCACAATACATTTCTCGAATGCGATATCGTCTTCTGCTGGCTTCCTAGCCATATGGGTATAAAAGGCAACAATAAAGCTGATTCAGCAGCTAAGTCAGCGCTTAATTTCAAACATATCTCACAAACTAAAGTTCCATATACAGATTCCAAACCCGCTATCAAATCTTATATCAAACAGCGTTGGAGGTCACAGTGGGACCAACAACAACACAATAAACTTCATGAAATACAACCTTATTTAGGTTATAAATCTCTATCTTCTTTTACCCGGCAAGAAGCGTGTGTCTTGCGACGATGTCGCATTGGACACACACATTTCACTCATTCATATCTTTTAAAGGGGGAAGATCCTCCGGTGTGTATTCCCTGCCAGTGTCCCCTCACAGTTAAGCACATCCTGTGCAACTGCTGGGACACTGCACACGTAAGGGAAACATTTTACCCAAAAGTTTCAATTTCCCAACTTTTTAATCAAATCGGTGAACACCGTATTTTATCCTATCTAAAGGAAATCAATCTATTTGATAAGTTGTAGAATTTTAAACTCTCTATATCAGCTTTTAACCAACTCTGTGATATTTTGCTGATGTTTTTGCAGCCTTCGTGCTGTATCACGTTTTTGCTTTTGCAATCTTTTTCATTTTATTAAATTTCACGCCGCTAATGGCTGTAATATTGCCCAAGTGGCGTTAAACAACAACTCACTCACTCACTCACTCAAAATGGTAGCTCAACTTCCATATCTTCGGTCATTGATAAGTCTCATCGTCTTCCGATACGATACGGAATGTATTGTTTTAGCTCCTGGCGTACCATTAACGAGGAGATGCCGTAAGTCGGATTGTTTATTTTCTTGGAATTTTAGATGTATAACCCAAGTCTGTTTTTCTGACCATTTTTATCGAAACTTTGTCCTTATCTTGATGTTGTTGTTATGTATATTTATTCTATATTATATATTTTTGCGTGTAACTCCTTCAAAACTGTTATCAATTAATGTTTTCTTTCTTTGTTCCTGACTTATCCTGTTTTTCTCATCCACAAGACCACTCCGACACCTTCCCTTTCAATCTCATACTGTTTCTTTATAACCAATGACTGGACGCCATTGAAGTTACCTGGTTGCTATGATTACAGGGGGCGTGGTAGTTATCATCATTCTCGTCGTGGTCGTCGTGTTCCGAAAACTTAAACAAAAGAAAGTCAGCGATTCACAGACGAATTTGCAAGTTGGTACTTATTGCTTATAGTGTTGTGAAACATCTACATATTTCAATCGAGTGTTTGATTTATAACAGTCTTCATTTTTTTTTATTTATAAAATATCTCATCAAACCTGATAAAATGCCATTTTATTTATCAAACCCCAAAAAAACTCGTTTATTTTCTAATTTTCTTGCAGCAAGAGAGAGGGGAGGACGGTAGCTCCCCGGATCCTTCCCATCCACCAACCACCCGTCCATGAACCACCCTTTCATTTACAACCTTCCCTGAACCACCAACCATCTTCCACCTCGGCAGTGTCCTGGTTTTCATGCTTTATAATGACATCAACGACATTTCCCATCCGTCCATCAAATTGTTTTTGTTTATTTTTAAGTATAACTTTAGGATAATTTGTTGCAACAATGCTTCATTAAAAGTATAGGAAAGTATTTAGAAGTCACAGAATATAACAAAGGAACTTTAAAATATCCATGATGTTATGCAGGATATATCGTCATCTTGGAAGTCAAAGAAAAGAAAGCCCTCTTGTGAAAAGAGAATTTTAAGGAGGAAGACGCACCATTTCAAATCACTACCAAATGTTTTTGGACAGTTTAGATTCGCTTGTTGCTTGTTATCAAATATTTATCATTTTGCACCTGAACGTGAAAGTCTAATAAGGAATGAGACGGGATTCCTGTGTAGCGTCGATAAGAGCGGTTCATTTGTACGACGAATTCTGGCGAATTGCTTGAACTAGCCAGTAACAGGGTGATGGCGCAACGTTTGGCTTGCAGTATCCTGAAAACAAGCGACCTGAAATCTTATATTTGCCGGGTTATAATTCAGGACGTCCTTCGGTTGTATCTAGCAAATAAGTTAACATGTCCTTCGTGGTTTGTGACATCTTCAGCAACTATTGTAACGATATTAATGGAACCATAAGAAAATGTCTGGCTCGTTAGATTGATTGCTTGATAGAAAGTCATTATTTTTTTGTAAAAAGGTTTCGTACATATGTTTAGTTTTGTGTCCCTGTTTATCATCTTCATATTTACTCCACAATTTATATCTGAATCAACGACGATATTTTCAATTCTAAGTAACTAGAAATATTGCCAATTCAAAACGATTAAAATTTGGACCTGTTCTTCTAATATTGATGCAGGTGTTCCAATTAAATCTGAAGTACTCAATGTTTTATGTTTATGTTGAATACCATTTTCAGGTAAAGTTGATATCCAAAGTATTATTGATTAGATTCAATGGTAATATACTTACTTCATATTTTTATAATCTTAGTTATCCCCCGCCCCAACGTAGTTGGCGGGGGATATAGAAATGGTCTCCGTCCGTGCGTTCGTCCGTTCGTCCCGATAATGTTTCCGGAGCACAACTCCAAAACGGCGAGACCTATCTCGACGGTTCCTGGTGCAACGGGCATCATGCGGAAATGTGCCTTTTGGGGTTTTCACCTTTTTTGCATTTTTATTTTTACCCGTTTCCATGGAAACGTAACATTGGATTATTTTTCCGGAGCACAACTCCAAAATGGTGAGACTTATCTGGACGAAACTTGGTATGTGCAACGGGCATCATGCAGAAATGTGCATTTTGGGGTTTTCAACTTCTTTGCATTTATATTTTTACCCGTTTCCATGGAAACGTAACATAGGATTTCGTTTCCGGACCACAACTCCAAAACTGTGAGACCTAGCTCGAAAAAACTTTGTATGTGCAACGGGCATCATGCAGATATGTGCATTATGGGGTTTTCAGCTTTTTTGCATTTTTATTTTTACCCGTTTCCATGGAAACGTAACATAGGATTTTGTTTCCGGAGCACAACTCCAAAATGGTGAGACCTATCTCGACGAAACTTGGTATGTGCAACGGGCATCATGCGGAGATGTGCCTTTTGGGGTTTTCAACTTCTTTGTATTTTTATTTTTACCAATTAATGTTTCCGGAGCACAACTCCAAAACGGTGAGACCTAGCTCGACGAAACTTGGTATGTGCAACGGGCATCATGCGTAGATGTGCCTTTTGGGTTTTCAACTTCTTTGTATTTTTTCCGTTCGTCCGTCCCTCCCGACAATGTTTCCGGAGCACAACTCCAAAACAGTGAGACCCAGCTCGACGAAACTTGGTATGTGCAACGGGCATCATGCGGAGCGGAGATGTGCCTTTTGGGGTTTTCAACTTCTTTGCATTTTTAGTTTTACCCGTTTCCATGGAAACGTAAAAACAGGATTTTGTTTCCGGAATGTTTCCGGAGCACAACTCCAAAAAAAATTTACTGTTCAATATTCCACAACTAGTATTCTTAACTACCCTTTCCCTTTGGCGGGGGATATAGCTGACTCTGTCTGCTTGTTTGAAATAGTTTTCAATGAAGTTTAAAATTTGTTTTTATACGGAATTAAAACATGATGAGGTCTACAGGTTCGGGATTAGGAGTGTATGTATCGAATCAAGCTAGTGATCAACACATTATGTGAGGTTTTTGTGCAGTGCTTTCTTATGTTAAACTTATCTTTCCTACCTATAGCTCTACATCGCCTCGGGTTCACTGCAACGATTAGCCACAGTTGTTGTCGCCATTCTTCACGCGTGAATTACAAATTCCCCGTGTTGTTAACGTCGTAGATAATCCATGGTAAACGTTCCGATAGTGGATAATTATTGTAACGTTTTCCCTTGAGTATCAAAGATGTGAAGCTAAATGCTGCAAATATCCCAGGCAGATATAGGTTTATCAACATGCCAATCAATCAATCTTTATTATGCATGAAGTATACCTCCCGAAACAAGGTAGAGAGGATTTAGAGCGTAATCTACCGGCACAAGGTTCTCATGTTTTTTCTGAATTCCTTTCCAAATGAACAGTAAAAGATGAAATTTGAAGAAGAGTTAATCATTATCAGAAGTGAGCTGAAGGTGATGAAGGCTTCCTTTGCTGTGTTGATATCGTTTTCCCAAAACTCAATCAGGATCCGAACCGAGGTGGAGGTGAAATGAGTCGCGATGGACATGCTTGTGATAGCCAAGATGATGGCTGTTGTCTTCCCGGTGGCTGACTCGCTCACACTGCTAACCATTTCTCTGCGTTTGATGGCGTTGAGTCTTAGACTGTGGACTATGATAAAGTTGGCGATCAGGAGGACCAGCATTGGGATGAGAGTCCTCACAACCAGCGTGATGTACCCGGAGAAGACCGGACGGTACCAAAAGGTCCTCCCAAACTTGGATAAGTCGTTCCGGAACCACGTAGTGTTGAGGGCAGGCTCCCAATACACCTGGGGTGGATACGCCAGCCAGTGGGGGAGGTTGAAGACGAATCCAAATATGATGATCAGAACAAATACCTTGCACATGAAGGAGTTATCCGATAACCGTCCTCGCCCAAAAGGACGTGCAACTACCACAGCGCGCTGTATGGCGATCAACACAGTGAGGTATATCCCCACAGTGTACACAGACAGGGCTAATGGGTGGGCCACGGGAAGCAGGAGTTGACGAACCCAGTCCTCCATGTTCTTGGTGGGGTCGATCATTCCCATTGCAAAATCTACGTACCCGAGCAAGAGAAGAATGATGTCCACGTAGTTCAGGTACTTAAGAAGTCTTGTGTTACCGATACTGTTTCCCATCTTAGTGAGAACGATGACACTGAGCGAGTTACCAACAAGGCCAAACACACAGAATGTCAGGGTCAAGGAGGACATCACTTGATACAAAATAGGAGCTTTAAATTCATATTGACTTATCCTGCCATCTGGTGTCGTGATACTAGGTTCCGTTGTCTCCGACATTGTGCCTTCCCGTGGTGTTGCAGAATCTGACGAAATACCCTACACAGTGCTGCAGTTCTTAACGCAGTGATGCAATTCCTAACAAAGTGATATAGTTCCTAACGCAGTGATGCAGTTTCAAACACAGTAATACAGTTCCCAAGTTAGCGATCCGGTTCCTAGCAGGGCGATCGAGTTCTTAACTTTTTGATGCAGTCCCTAACACAGTGATGCAGTTCCTCACACAATTATCCAGTACCTAGCACAGTGATGCAGTTCCTTACACATTGATGCAGTTCATCACACCCCGATGAAGTATGTAACACAGTGATAAAGTAGGTGACACAGTGATTCAGTATCTAACACTACAATACAGTTCCTAATGCATTGTTCCAGTGGCTAACACAGTGATCATATACCGAGTAACGTGATCCAATTTCTACTTAACGCAGTCATCTGGTTCCCACCAACGTGATTGTCTAAAAGTAACTGCGTTATTATCAAAACGGCAAAGCTCTTAACAAAGTGATATAGTGCATGTAATGAACAGTCCCTAAAATCGAAATGCGACTCCTAACAAAGTGTTGCGTATAGGGAGCAAAGTAGATGATGCTGTAGGAGGCAGAGGGGGGTATTATATGCTAGATGTTGGATACATTCATTAGGCCTTCAGTTGTTATTGGGCATTACAGGAGGTCATTGCATTATTTATGGGTATCTATGGTAGTAAATGCAACAGTCACCTCTTTGATCATGATCCAAATATACATTTAAAGTGACACAGAGTATGTTCCATAAGTTCTGATGTACCTTAAGTTAGAGCCAAAATACAATGTCACCTGAGTAAAGTTAATCTGGCCTTTCATAACGTACATCACTTTATCTTAAATGCCGACATGGGGATATTTTCTTGCTTAAATTGTATTCGAAAAATGTATAAAATGTGCCCCTTTAAAGAAGAATATTTCAATGAACTTTGTAAAGTAACTGTTTACCAACAGAAATGATGGGATAGTGATCGAAATGTACAGTAAATGTTGCGAATGATATATTGAGGAGATGATTTTAGTTGGGTGACAGACTACAATGTTGAAGGCTTAACAATGTAATATTTCGCGTGGGAAAAGTGAACTGAAAGTACCTTTTTGGATGAGTTGGATAGTAACTTACTTTTCAGAAATAAAACCGGTTAGTAAACATTCAAATAAGTAAGGTTTGATATGAAATGATTTCGGTCTCTTTACCCTCACACATTGAAGTCTAAACATTATGACGTCATAATTTAAGTGAGTGACGTCATTTGACGTCAATCAGAACGCGATGTTATGACACAATTGTAGGTTTATTAAACGGCTGTATCTATAACAGAAGAGTAATTAGGAAGTCTAAACCACACTGCAGGGACAGTTACTCAATCAATAATTCATCTTCTAACAATCGCGTGAGAGTGATTTGTTTGATAGATTGCTGTTAAACCACCGATAGCTTGTATAGACAAACTAACGACATCCATATTGAATGATGGAAATACGGGTAGGCATGAGGGTGTGCAGTTCCACCATCAACCAAAATACTACTGTATTATAATTATGAATGAAATATCGCTATTCGTTTCCAAAAGGTGGGCGTCTTCGTTAAATATGCACACTGAAAAACGATTGCACCACCTGATTATTGAAACACCGTTGTGGTATCATAGAATGATATTCTGTGAAGGTAGAGAAGCCAAAGAAATATTCAGTAATTATCCAGTTTATCATTTAAAAAGCAGTCTGACGCGTTACTTTTGTTTACAACTGTTTCTGAACGAAAATATTTTTAATGTTTTGTTTCTCAAAACATGACTTAGCCTTATTATTTATGACACAAAACACAGGTAACAAAGGTAGTATTTGGTTTCACCTTCCTTATAATGGATAACCGTAGTAACACGTCTCCTTATTAACAAGACAAGACACTCAAGCTATCTGTGAGGTGAGGTGATTTCGGATTTTCGGCTTTTCAAGAGAATTTCACTCATATCACGGCTGCTAGTATTATTACAGGGAGAAAGCCCACAATATCATTTTCGCTAGTGAAGAGAAAGAAGAGAAAAATCCATGACAAAAGAAACATCATTAAACAAGATGATTATCTTTAAATGTTTCGTTTTAGTGGTTTAAACAATGACATTTTCAAAATTCACTGTGAACTTGAAAACAATGTCAAGTCAGAATAGCTTCACATTCGATATCAAGATCACGCAAAAATCATCATCGTATGTCTTCTCTAGAACTTTTGAGGAAAATGCCATGAAAGCTTTGAGATATTCCACTGACAAGCTAAAAATGTAGGTTTCCAAAGTGAATAACACAATGCTTCACTGATTCCTTGAAAAGAAAGTAAAGGACGGAAAAATCGACTGGCCCTTGAACCTTTCAATATTATGATAGGCATTGAATCATGAAGAGAATGGAATGTTTGGTTCTTGAGATATCACGCTGACAATATAAACATGCAGGTTTCAATGCTGCAAATTCCAAAGCCTCACTTGACCTTGAACATACAGCGAAGGCCACCTTCCCAATACGAAGCTATAGAGAGATTCTGTATTTCTATTCCCTCCACTTTGAACCGAAGATCAATAACATATATACAAATAATTCAATTTATACAAATACAATGAAACATAAATGTATACAAATACATTAATTAACAAAGTGAATATACATGTTAACACAATAAGTTAATATAGGGATTTCTATAAAGTAAATGGACATACCTACAGTACATCTACATTGGTAGTGTGTTGTTGTCAGGGAAAGATTCACAAATATGGTTAGGTAGATAACTCGAATATCACAGAAAACAGAGCCTTGTGCTCTGTAGCATATATCAGCTGTTGTATTATTTCATGCTGAAGACTATTACTTCGTTCTTCAGGTGAAATACATCGAAAAAAATCCAGATTCAGTGCATTATACCAAAGTTTTTTAAGAATAAATTTGATGAAAATGCACCTTAATGCAAGGTGATTTTGTTTTCTTATCAGGTCTCTTTCACTCAAACCGAAATCGCTTCTATTTGTTTTTGATTGTTATACATGTTCAGCTGCATACCGAAAGTTTGTTCACTTACCACTGAATCGTAGTGCAAATATCATGTAATTCTGGTTTCGTTTCAACGTGAATAGAATAACTTCATCAAAACTGACAATTGATCACCCACTGTCAATATGTGAAATAGCCATTCTTGAACTCATTTTGGCATTGTCTGGACACTCATGCAAAAACTAGAATTTTGGTATATTGATATAGGCAGGAAGGGTCACATTTCCGAAATTTCGATTTCTTTAAATGTCAAATAAAATGTCCCATATCGACTCTCTGAGATTAAAAGCAACATAATCACATTGACTTTGTGCTAAGGAACAAACGTGACGTATTTTTAAGAAGATGATAATTTATATAGGACTTTATGGAGAAAAATAAAAATTAGTCTAGAATTTTGACCCCTGGTCACTTCAATGACCTGCCAAAACTGTTAAGGGTAATTGTTGGGTACGATAAACCTTTGCCTTAAAGAAGAATGGATATGCATATATGTATTGAAAATTCAATAATACATGTTTCTTTTTCGCAACGCTACGATACCTCAAAGGCAACTCAAATTACATGATATTTGCAATAGTATATTCAGGTATGAGAACAAACTTTTGGCATGCAGCTGTATAGGTAGTATATGCTTCTGAAATATGGGGATACGAAAAAGGATTAAATATTGAAAGTCTACATTTGGATTTCTGTAAAAGGTTACGAGGAGTGAAAAAAATCAACATGTAACTCTATGGTTTATGCAAAGTTAGGTCGTCATCCGCTTTTATATAAAAGACAGTACTATATGGTTAAATATTGCTGTAAGCTTTTTGCGACTGATAACAGTTTCATGTTACAGGCATGTCATATGTCTTTGTATGAGGAGGTGGAGACCCGTGGTGTTAAGAATTGTGCATGTCAAGTTAAAATTTCTCCTGTCAAACATTACGTTAAGTGAAATATGGCTTCGATAGGATTTACCTAAATGATATATCTCAGTAATAAAACAAAGAATTAATGATTAGGCTATACAGGTTAATTTCAGTCGGTTGTTAAGCTCGTCTAAACGTGTTCTTTATAAAAAAAATATCATCGATCAGTCTTCACTTCAGTATGATTTATGTAATTCAATTCTATTTATTTATAGGAGATATACACCTAAATTCAGTTTTAGCTCCCATGATTTATGAACTGAATATGGCAGATATCAAAACGTAGATTATGTTAGTGAGGAATAAAGGATGGGCGGCGCCTTTGATCTTTAACGAAACAATGCTAGAATCGTAATTATAAATGTGTCAGGACGCTGTTGAAAAAGATTTTCATTTTATACTAAAATGTCCAATGGCATCATATCATGATTATAGAACGAAATATATTAAGCAATATTAATACAAATGTCCATCAGTATATAAAATGAGGCTAGCTCACTTAGAGATGAATTAAATAGGGAACATAAATAACTGTACATCCTCCTTTATATCCTAAAATAGCCATGTTGGTACAAAGACCTGAACCAATCAATGGAAAGCGGCAGATATTTATGACAATTATCTGTACAAATAACGGTAATAAAGGAACTGAATTGAAATTGAATATCATATCTCGGATGAGTCCTCAATGTTCTATCTCCTGTCACGGTGTAACGAAATCTAACCTTTGAAATTGAATATAACATCCCAATTTCTCCTGTCCTGAAATCTAAACTAAAAATAAAAAATTTCAGAACAACTTCAAGTCCGTTTATAAGAACTTGTACTTATTAACAAGAAACAAATTCAAGTGTTTCTTTTTCAGGCAAAAATGATGACGATTATATAACTGATTCTGTGATGCGATGGCTGAATTAATTTTTTATATTGGATGTTTCTTTATAATGCCCGTCACACACTTCCGAAGTTTAGCAAAACATTCGGAAGTGGAAGTTTCTGAAATCTACTATTTCCCATTAGTACAAATAATTTTTGAAAAAAAGAAATAAACAATCTGGTGATGAAATAATGGCCATTAGAATCTCACAATTTACAGAAATATTTGTTTTGTTAACCGGGTTACCCTTTGATATTACAATCATTTTGAATAACTCATAAATATTGTAATCGCAATATAAATCAAAGTTGCTGATGCAGAAAGCATAATGGAAAAAGTGACATCCATTAGAGAGATATTGATATCATTATACCTTCAAATTGTTAATGTCTTGCCAAGGGTTGCAAATACTAGGTCAAAGCTGACAACGTGGCAATATTTTATCCTGTATATCTCATATCCTATTGTATATCTGAACTTCCAACATCAGATGAAGCACGCCACAACAATCAATATTTGATTATATTATTTGAATTCAAACCCACAAGGAATTGAACAAAACAGTCGCGACCCTTTGACATTACCTCAATATGTTCCTTGACTGTCTAGCTTTTACAAATGATTCCCGTGTGTAACTTCCAGCTACCCTAAGTATGATGGACACATGAATTACTCCGCAGTCGTTGTCCGTTTTCAGACGTGCATGATGTCGACGTCTCCAGAACCTGAAGCTGAAGTTAGTACAGATGACATGTTGGATTCAACTCTGAATCCTGTGAATATGAAAACCATCTCCTGGATCGGTTACTTCATCTTTCTCTGCACATGCATAGTAATTGGTATCTGTTGCAACGCCCTTGGAGTGATCGTGCTATCCAAACTGCAGAAGTCTGTTGCTGGTGTTCGACTCTTGAAGTTTCTTGCATTCATTGATATCATCATTCTTGTGAATTTTCTGTTCGTAGTAGTGGTATGGAACTCCACATCGGATCCATTTATCGACAGAGTGTTGAGGATGATATATAGTTTCTCCTACCCCCTGCTGATGACTTCATACACGTTTGAAATATACTTGACCATGCTGATCGCATTTCAGAGAGCTATAGCTGTTGCCAAACCTCTTCAAGTTTCCCAGTTTTTGAGAAGATCTGTCATCAATATTTCCATGCTGATGTTGTTGATTTTTGCATTTGCTTCAAATCTGCCATACTAGTTAATCTTCAAACGCAACTATTTTCAATGGGATATGCGGAACTCAAACACTTCTCAGTCGACCAATTTCAATACTACCAACAACAACCAATTCGAATTTGTCAATTATATGAGGTTCAGTGATAAATATATCCTGCCAACGTTTCGAGCTGTGATACCCCTGGTGTTTCTCATGGCGTGCAACATCATCATCATCGTCTTCTCCAGAAGGCGTGTCGTCCAATCAACGGGACGAAACCACAATCAACTTGTAGTGGTGAATATAGCCATTATTCTGACATCAATTCTAACTCACATTGCAACGGCATTGGAAAGAACATTAGATGTCAGTGAGGAGATGCATAAGGTTACAACATCTATACTCGTAATCAACTCTTCTGCAAACTTTATGTTCTACTGTGTATTCGCACGTTCGTTTAGAATTACATTAAAAACTATTCTACGCAATATTCTTCCGAAGAAAGAAAATGCAAGTTGCAATAACATCTCATGAACTTAAAGGACTCTACCGGCGAGGAGGCAACTATTGTCGGGGAAATTACATACCGTTTTTCTAAAGAAAGGAGATTTACCTAAATTTTAAATAAAACGATTATGTTTAGACAATGGCGTCTTTTAAAACCACTTTCACGATAAGCATATGCTCCCCTCCTGACAAGAACTCTAATTCAAAGGAATCCAATGTGTTCCCCACTGAATAATAGACAATCAGAAAGAATATTATTGAGGGGTATGAACTTCTGATTCAAAAAGTGGTGACAGTGAGAAAAGGATCTATAAAAAAAGTATCCAAATAAAGGTGTGTGTAATGTTAAATTACTCCAAATTATCATATTTAAATATTGTCTATAGAGAAAACCTAGAGGGTTTTAAACATTTATATATGGTGTTGTGCTGTTTTCATTCCAAACTGGTATAAATTGGCTATTGTTCGGGATTCTTTCTGAGCAATCTGAGATAGTCATGTATGATTTAGATTATTGTCGAATTATCGACATTTCGCGTATATGTGTTGGTCACCATTTCGACGTTGTGAGTTATTATTCGCAATATGTGGAAGTTTATGTCAAATGAGCGATCGAACAGCTTTGATTCCACTTGGACTGGTGTATAAATTCACACCGACTTAGACGGAATATGTCAGGCATGACGTCAGTGATAACAAATGTTTATGTTGGTCTATAGCAAACAAATAGAGGCCTAGAGGTATTAATTGTTTGAAAATGTTGTCAATTAAAATGCAGGAACGATAGCTATTTTTGTAAGGAGGCTAACTTTTGCCAAGTTTTGTCAGTTTCAGAGATTAGTTACATTTTCTTCATGTACGTTTTAACAGTTATGATGATATTGACTATCATCTCCATCACTCCATCTCTTACCACGTGCCTTTGCACGGATAACAAGATCACGTGTTTTCAATTTTTCGCATTTTCTACAAAATGTGTCAATATCCAAGTTACTAAATCATAAGCTTATTCCTCCTCTCTCTGTCTACAACGTTTCATGTCTACATTCTTGTTAATAGTAGTTTTCCGTAGGTTCAGTTTTTAAAGTAACGACTTTATTTTGATCTTCAGTGTTTAAAATAAATTTAGAAACTTTATTCAAACCCATTTCAAGTGTAATTTGCTAAATCAAAACATCCTTATTAAAGAGCCACTCCGTGATTTTCATAACATATTATTTACCTTTGATATGGTTGAAATAATGATCGCCGAATGAGTGAATATCTCTTACTAACCATCGAAAGATCAGCGAGATTTTTTATAACAGATTTTCACAAGGTCGAGGTCATTATATCATATATACTACTCAAAGGAAGTTAAGGGTATATATATATGTATGAAAAGTTGAATTGGTTCAAACGCAAGGTCACATATAGATTAAATATAACATACTTCACATATTCGTTTGCAGAATCATTTTAATCCGATACTAGTATTTCGTCAATAGTGTTGACTCATCAGGGATGAAACGATATGAACGTTAACATCGCATTACAAGCATTTTTATATTATATTCGTCACATAGCCTTAACACTCTGTTGAGACAGGATGTCTTTTCGTTGCTTTAGAATTTACTCTTGAATTAGAAGGATAGTGTTTATTGTTAGAATATATATTGTAATACATGGTCATTAGTGACTTAGAAAAGAATGTTAGTGAATTAGAATTGGAAAAGAACCATGAACAGTAAGTTAAACCAACCTTTGTATATAGTATTATAAATAAAACTGTAATATAAATTAGACACACGCTTTTGTTATTCCTTCCTATCAAGTAGTATACATCCGTGTCTGTGTTTCATACTGATTTGTTTCCCCCAAAATAAGGAAATAAAACTAGATTTTAAGTTATTGAAAAGTTGATTAAATGATGTAGTAACTGAGAAAAGCCCGCGCCTTAATTTCATTTGCCCACTCAGCGTATACCACATGCTGATTGAGGGAGGATATCCTGTCAAGATGTCAATCAAACTTATCTAAGACAGTTACGAACTCTTTCAGGTCGATTCATTTTCTATAACCACACGAACTCGACAATGACCTAAAATAGAATATATAAATAGTGATTGATGACAAATTATGTTTCATATATTATTTGAGTTGCATTTTAGAAGCTAGTATGATGAAGAAATAGTTAATTTATTGATTGACAACTTCTTTATTTCAAAGAGATGCGACGTTTCGGTGTAGATACCAACACCGTTATCAAGCTTAGCCTCACTTGTTTGTGGTATCGAACCGAGAGCAATTTTACCAAAAGCAACCATGATGTGAAGAGCAGAGGTGAGGTTATACAATATAACCATCGCACGCCAGGTTATATTGAATAGTAAACCTCTGATATTGACCTGATAACCACACCACGTGGTGTGTATATAACTATAAAACATATCACACAATAAAGAGAATCGTTCCTCGTTAAAGACATCTTGTTATGTTTTGTCCAACACATTCAACTGTTCATACATTGGAAGCGCTGATGCATACATTATCTAGATATTCTCCTGTGTGTTATCTGGTGTCAGCATTTTGGGAAGACAACCCCTCATATAGAGATTCAATGACATTCTCATTAATAGTAATTTGTGTTAATTGATAGTAAACACTTAATTTCTCACCAAACCTTCATCAATTATTAACTTAACCTCATTAAGTAAATGTTAGGCATGAAAGGACAGTATACATATTTGATTACTGTAATGTGATATTCTTATACCAGTCCACTAATATGTACGTATAAATGTTTTCTGATAATGTGTATACACTTCTCATCAAACCGTTAGGTTTCAAACCATATACATTGATCATATCTAGCCGCATGCAGACAAACCAGTATGACAGACTCTAATAATTCGAATGCGACAAGCATTTTGGGTCCACAAGTAGCTGTATGGAGAAATCTTTATGCTATAATTCTGTGTGTTTTCATCATCGTTGGTCTATTTGGTAACATTGTGTTGTGTTGTCAAAACTGCAAAAAGCGGTCCCTGGAGTGCGACTCTTGAAGTTTCTTGGGTTCATTGACATCACTCTACTCATTTTCATCGCTTTTGAAACAGTGTTGTTTCACATGGAATGGACATCGGAATCCACTATTATCGTGATGTATGGTATTTACTCACTCACTCACCCTGCTGCGATGACCTGTTACACGTTTGAGATCTACTTCACCATGCTTATTGCATGTCAGAGGGCTGTGGCTGTGGCTAAACCTTTACATGCTGCCCGCTATTGGGGGAGTCACACTTACGTTGATTTACCTATTTAAACGTAGTTCATTGAACGTAGCCACAAACACGCTAACGTGCCGAAAATTATTGCATTTTTAGTAACTACGTAAAACAACGTTTCATTATAAGTTCATTCACTTCGTGTAAGTACGATTAAGTACATATAAGTACGTTTTACTAGGTTTAACAACGGATAACTACGTTCATTGAACAACTTACTAGCTACGTTCGGTTACGTTTAACCACGTTGATCTACATTTAAGAACGTTTCCTAGTACAGCTAAGTAGGTTGAACTACGTTGAAACACGTTTAGGTACGTCAAAGTACGTTAAAGTTGGGTAAATCACGGCACTTCAGTGGTAAGTTATACAAAGACACACGTTTATGTATTTCATTCTTTCTCTAAATTCTCAAGCCAACAGAGTGTTAGTTAATTAATGGTCTACGTTGGAGCCAGTCACGGGCCCACCATCTTTGTTTTCTCTTCGTTTCGTCGTGAATTTCGATTTTTTTATATATTGAGCAAAACATATCATTTCTCTGTTGATAGCAGCTAAATGCTGTATCATTTTCACCTTCCTTCCACTCGTCCTCTCTCAGTTGTGAAATTAACAGTGTTAAAATGCATACCAGGTGTTTCACTCACTTGTGACACAAGGTACAAGGCGTAGTTTATCGTAGTTCAACGTAGTTATACTTACTTAAGTGTAGTTAGATGTAGGGAAACGTACTTAAACGTCAAAGTCTAAATACGAAACGTACCAAAACGTAGTTACACGTATTTGATATCGTAGTTAACCGTACTAATACCTAGTTTTGTGTACTAGAACGTTCTTTAACTCAGATGAAACCAGTGTAGTTTATTGTAGTTTAACGTAGTCAGACGCAGTACAACGTTCTAGAATGTACTTAAACGTACCAACACGTACTCGGATACCTAGAAAAGTGTAGTAAATCTTGGAAAAATTGTACTACGTTTTTAACTAGGTTCAACTACGATGAACTAATTTCATATTTTCAATTAACTACGTCCAACTACATTGAACTACGTTTCTGGAAACGTAGTTCGGAAATGCTAAACTTTGAACATGTTCAAAAGTTAAATCACAAACTACGTTTATCTCACGTCTATGTCTACGTTTTGAGCACGATTAACCAAGTATAACTACGGATAACTAGGCTTAAGTACAGTTAGCTGCGTTAAAGTAAGTTCTGCATCACTACGTTCATAAACGTAAGTGTGACTGGGGCATAAATGAGAACTTCTGTTATCAACAAATCTGCGTTGGCACTTTTGCTTTTCTCAATTTTGTTGAATATACCATACTGGTTTATTTTTAATCGTTATCTATATTGGGATAATGAACTGAACATCACATGGATTTCGTCAGAGAATTCGAATTTCGTTTACTCCGAATTATTTGATTTTCACGAGAAGTATATTCTGTTCACGTTTCGAGCTGTGATCCCCATTGTGTTTCTCATGGCGTGCAACATTATAATCATCATCTTCTCCAGAAGGCGCGTCATCCAATCAACGGGACGAAACCATGATCAACTTGTAGTGGTGAATATAGCCATTAATGTCACGTCGGTTATCACCCACATCACAACAGCTTCGGAGAGAGCGTTTGGTTCTAATTCCATTTTAAACAAGGCAACAACATTCATAGTTATGGTGAACTGTTCAGCAAACTGGGTATTCTATTGCATGTTTGGGAAGTCGTTTCGAAAAACCTTAGGAACGCTCTTGAGGTGCAAGAGACACATCAGCGTAAATGAAAGTTAAATGGTATTTTATACTAACATGTGCATAACAAGAAGGTTTCTGTACATTTAATGTTTAAAAGTACAACTTTTCTTCTGAAAATATATCTGTCTTCGTAAATGTGCATTGAATATACGTGTGCCATCCAATATGCTTCGTGCCTGTTTCCGAAAACGTTTGATAACTTGATATTTTGGAAAAAAATTATGATAAGCAATAGCGTACTCAAAGGTTGTCTAAAAGCAAAATATGTTTCATCTATCTAAAATACAGAACAGAGAAATGAGAAATCAAACGTATCAAAGGCAGCAAATTAAAAACTTAAATTACCTCAATCCTCATTGTATTACACTGGTTGGGTCTTTATTATAAAAATTCGTGTAGTTAATTACTGTACATGTAGCTTAAACGAACATCTAATGTAATGAAGTGACATATACATGAAGTTAATGTAAACGATTGCAAGGATCTGAATGTGTTGTTGGAGGGCGACAAAACCGAATCCTGAATCTGACAGCAAAATAAGAGATAACTTCACCTTCTTTATTCTGAAGGCAAATCAGGATGGCAAGCTGTATCCAACTTCTGTGGTGTGACACACTCTCCCAAGGTACGACAGTAGGTGATCACATATCTCCCTTTCCTCGTCTAAATCTCCGATCACTTACATCCACTACCCTCTGACCTAACCATGGACTAGATATTGTGACAAGCTGACTTTTATATATTTCATTTATTGTCGCATTTGGAAATGCCGATTTCATCACATATAATGCTAGTAGTCGTATTCGTTTCAATGAAAGTAAGGAATACATTTCACATGAAGTCGTTCACGTCGTTATTCTCTAATGAATCATGTGATATTAATGAATGACCTTTTCGTGAAATCATTTTCATTTTTCAATATTCTTGGAGCTGTTGTGTTGTCCAAACTGCTGAAAACTGTTCCTGGCGTTCGACTTTTGAAGTTCCTTGCTTTCATAGACATTTGCATTCTATTATTTATGTTCACTGAAAATGTGTTAATTAGATTTGACAGAATTCCAAGATATATGCAGATTGTCCTTGGCGAGTTATTAACAATCCAATACCCATTCACTTTAACATTGTATACGTTTGAGATCTACCTCACCATGCTTATTGCATGTCAGAGGGCTGTTGCCGTAGCCAAACCTCTACACGCTGCCCGTTACCTGAGGAGATCTATCATCAACATTTCCATCATTGCCATCTTGGTCTTTTCAGTATTATTGAACTTGCCTTTCTGGTTTATATATAAACGCGTCCTTCATTGGAATACCGAACTGAAGATGACATGGATTGTATCCACTGGATCGAAGTTTGTCTCCTCCAAATTTTTCAAATTTCATACAAAGTTTATGATATTCATCTTCCGTGCTTTCATACCCCTAGTGTTTCTGGTGGTGTGCAACATAATCATCATAAGGTTCTCTAGGATAAAGCTGGTCAGGTCAACCAGAAGGAACACGGACCAACTCGCTGCTATCAGCATTGCAATCATACTAATGTCAGTGGTGACACATATCACATCCGCTGTTGCCATGTCAGTCGGACTTGTGACTTTAACTCTTATTGACAAAGTGACTACAACTCTTATTGTTATGAACTGTTCAGCAAATTTTGTGTTCTACTGTGTCTTTGGTCGATCGTTCAGGAATAAGTTAAAAGATATGTTGAAATGCTTTCGAGGACAAGAATGACAAAATGGTTTGTTAATTTAATAATAGATTTAAACATTGAAAGGTTTAAAGACGTCTTCCTTGGAATAAGAAATTATTCAATTTTTGGATGTTTCGAAAACTTTTCATAGGTGACTAAAGTTGACAATTTTTTACTGTTGTTTTAAATCAAGAAGTCTTGAATTTATTATAATGCATTTAATAAATACTTAACATGTATTAAAAACCAATGGTTTCCTCCTAATTTTATCATAATTTGATTAATATCATTCAATTTAATTTGATAAATAGAAAATATTCATCAACTATATGAAGTACTAAATTGTCGGCATTTCAACAACATTGTAACAAATATATCTTGCAACCAATTTTAGGGTATAGATTAATTTTGTTTAGTGGAATGTGGTTTTTTTCATTCTTTTTATTCTCTTCCAGTTTTACATGCATAACAGTTATATTTATTTAATTTCGAACGAAACATGGCACCAGTAGACGTTTACTATTCCTGAAAATAAATAAAGAGTAATCAATAAAAAGTTACTCTATTTCAACCGTAACTCGAGCCAATATACAACCTTGTGTCCAAGCCCATGTTGTTCTATTTCAATGGAAATGATTTCTTGTTAGATATTTTCCATATATGAATAACATTGACGCATTAAAAAGCATTTTACGTTCGAGGATGTACACGTTAGTTTGTTGTGTAAACATTTAGCTTTTCCCTTTAGGTGCACAAGAAAGGAAAACAAGGAATGACGATTGACAGGCAAACGAAAAAGAAAACGACTATCTGCTTAATTTGTTAAATGGTTTAAACATATTTTATTCAAAAGAAAAGGATTGGGGACAAGTAACCCAACTTAAAATGCCCTCTCCTAGTATGTACAAAATTGATTTACATAATACATAGTGAACACAGACAGCAGACAGTGAACAAGAGAAGAGTAAGAGTATCAGGAAGGAAAAAATATAAATATTTAATGTCAAAGAAATATATTTGTTTCATTGATGTAAGGTTGTACCAACATAAATAAAGTTTTGTTTTGACTTATTGACAGGTCTGCACTTCCCTCAAGCAGTTTAAAGTTTAAGATCTATTGTAAGTCCGGTAAAGCGCCGTAATGAAAACATAAATTTTTCTCTCTGTTTGCTATACAATGTACATTGCAACAAATAATGATATACATTCTCAACATAATAACCGCATGAACAACTAGCAATTGTTGAAATTTCAACTTTGTGCAGATCATAATTCAATGTACTCACAGCATATCTTAATTTTGTATGGATGGATTATATTCAATTTCCTTTTGCCAATTGAGTAGTATTGTGGGGCATGGACATGTCTATTACCAAAACCATTTTTAAATGTTGAGACTGTATTTGACTGCCGATGATTGGTTGGAAGAACATTCCAGGAACTAATAGTTGATGGAAAGTAAGAAGTTTTTGAATGTTTGAGTCTTGCGTACGGAGAAGATATATTTTGAGAGTTACGTAGATTATAGTCACATTTAGAGCCGACACTGTTAGGAATTAGATCTGCAAGGTATTGTGGAGCGAATCAATTTTGAATCTTATACATCAATGTTAGCTTTCTTTTCCTTCGACGTTCTTGTAATGTTTCCCAACCAGTTTCAAAGTACAGGAATGTACGTGATGTTTGCCTTGGTAGGCCAGTTACTATTCTTGCAGCTTGCAACTGAATCTGTTCTAACTTGTTTATTATAGTTCTTGATAACACCCGTCCCAAACTTCACTTGCGTATTCAAGATGTGGTCTTATAAACATCATATAAATTCTGTTAAGTGTTTCTTTACATAACACATATTTCAAAAGTCGCAGTGAGGATACCATTTTTGAAACACGTTTTAAAATATCTTCAATATGATCCGCCCATTTGCTATTACTAGATAGTGTTACTCCTAAATGTTTATATGTCTCAACCATTTTTACTTCCACCCCATCAAAAAACAACTTAGGTTTGTTGATATGCTTTTGTGTGGAGAATAAAACAGCTTCAGTCTTATCCGGATTGTCCTTAATTAGCCATTTTTTACCCCATAAATTTAATTTGAATAAGTTAACATTTAGTTTTTCTTGTAAAAGTATATCATTTGTTGCAGAATAACCCAAAAACGAGTCATCAGCAAAAAGCCGACTTAAACAATCCAATTCATCTGCTATATCATTTATATAAACAATGAATAAAAATGGACCAAGCACTGAGCCCTGTGGAATCCCAGCCTTGAGTAATTTTGGCTTGGATATTGCTCCATTTACAAACACGCTTTGACTGCGATTACTTATGTAACTTGCTAGCCAGCCAAGTAATTGACCTTTCACACCATATGTTTCAAGTTTCAACAATAATCCCTTGTGCCAAACTCGATCAAATGCTTTTGAAACATCACAAAAAACCATACAAAATTGTTCTTTTTTGTCTAATGATTCACAAATCTGATGGTAGATTTCAATTAATTGATGTACAGTTGAATGTCCAGATTGAAACCCTGACTGGTATTTATAAAGAAGTCTGTTCGATTGGAAATGATTGAATAAATGTTTGTAAACAACTCTTTCAAAAAGTTTACCAATGCAACTGATAAGGGATATGGGTCTATAGTTTGAAGCTAATGTTGGATTACCTTTCTTGAATAGTGGACAAAAATTCAATTTTCTACTCAGATGGATAGACACATGATTAAATAACAAACATAGAAAATGACTTATTGTATGGACAACACGTTTTAACAATTTATGGTTTATTCTATCGGGCCCTGAAGCTTTTTTAACATGCAAACATTTTATAATATCCTCAATTTCTCCAACGGTAACTATAAGACTATCCATAACAGCACCAGTAGTATGGAAGGTGGACGTAGATCCTGATTTTTTGCAGCCATATTTGCAGCCAGTTGCAGCTGTGAAATTTATATAAATGCATGACGTCACAGATCAAAGTTTACATAAATGCATGACGTCACAGGTTAAATTGAATATAGGGCGTGGAAAACGATTATATATATAAATTCATTTGGATATTACAACAGAAGATGATATAATTGTGTGATATTAAATAATAAACATTAATTTGAATCGTGAATGAAACCCATTAGATGAATTAAATCTAGCCATCAACATTATACTGAAACAATGCGGAATAATAAATAGTGCTACATTTTAAAATGTTTAGATCTGTATGATATAAGTCAAGGGAATCTAAAGTCGGTTAATATGTCAATCCATGTATATATATATATATATATATATATATATATATATATATATATATATATATATATATATATATATAGATAATTTGCACTCATCCATCCACACGAGCCTGTGTGTAAAACAGGGACTGGCCTTCATGTACTTCCTGGTCAGCTCTATCCATGGAACGTGCTTAACATCAAAGTGTGAACAACAGAGTCCACTTGACAATTCACCTCCCTCGTGTAATAGATACTTGTTTGTGTTATAAAGAAACGACAATAATGTTTATAGGGAAAGTAGCATGTTTTTCGAAATTTTATGTTTTCAAGTGTTCACTGATAAGTGTACTTTAATGCTAAATGTAATATCTTTATAATGTAAAAAATCTCAATTAAAAAAACCAATCATCCATAGTAAGAGAACACATTTTAGAAATTCCCATGAAATCATTTGGTAGCCATTTTGGCGTGAACACCTGCCCCCCCTTTCACATATAAAACTGGACCAAACTTGTCCTTGAATTATAAGATTGACGTATAATTATGAAGTGTACTCTCTTGTACTGTTATGAACATAAATTATAGCCAGTGAGCGAATACAAAGTTACTCCCGCTGTACTTATTTAAGGATTTAAATAATTTGTATATTGAAGTAATGCTGACTTTGATAACTGTTAATGTGAACAGAGGTATTTTCTTTTTTAATGCCTGTTTACTTTTAAATATGAACAGGTAGTCGTGTGCTGTCAAGATGTGTTCCACTATAAGGTGGTCCCTAATCAAGGATCCAGACGATTTGGTCTCCACTTGCTAGGGGCTCGTGATGCAGATACAAGCATTATTCCGAAGCGAGTGTCGAGGGTAGATGTATAAAAGTCTTTATCAGTATGTATCATGATATATTTCTTGTTATGATATTTTTGTCTTTTCTTAGATTCTAACACATGAACAGTGTCAAACAAAAGAAAACAAAACAAGGCAGCAGTTTAAAAAATTTATTCATTCTCAATATCTGCTTGTCAAATGGGATACAAAACCAAGTCAACAGAGTCATATATCAAGTCACCATTTAGAGTTTAAGGCCTCTGTCTTATTCAATTTTCGTCGCCCAGGAGGTCCAAGTTTTATTACACCTTTGACATACAGGGAAATAGTCTTTTTCTTGTCATTCTTTCTCTTGAGTGGACGTGGTGTTTTCACGATGTGAAGCAAGTTAGGTAGACTCATCCTGTCTCATAAAGGGCTGGGAGTCAACTGATGCTGGTTTAGCTCACAACCGATGTTTTAAATCAGTCCTGATCACTTTGTTCATCATCGGCAGTAGTCTCATCAGGAGCCATGTCTGATTCCATGTCACTTTCCAATTCCGGTCGATCTAGACGAGTTGAAATGTCCTTCATTTTAGGATTAATGAAGCGCCTGATCTTTTCCTTTATCACGGTTCGATCTGAAGCTGGGTCTATGCCATCCAGACTCATTAGGATTGGTGTAAAGAAAGGCGCCTCTTTGAAATAGTGAGTAAACTCGAGTACGCTGTTGAGACTTTCCAACAATTTAGCATCCCACAGCTGTTTCATTTTTCTATCAATCCATTCGTCTGTTCTGCCACGCTGCTTGTACTTTTTCCTAGTGAGTTTCATATCATTTTGATAAAGGTCATAAACCCGCCTCCAGATACGTTGTAAACCAACGTTTTGCCACTCCTCGGCTGTCATGTCATTGATGGGCTTCCAGTGACGAGGTAATGGTTTTGAATCTTTGCTTCCACCGCCTTTCTGTAAAGCCTCCTGTATCCCCTCGTCCTCACTGTCTGTGTCGTAGATGACCCGTTTACGCTTCTTGGTTTTCAAGCCATTATCATTTGCTGGACACCACGATTTGATGTGTTTTTGGAGATCATGCATATTGTCTATCAAGACACCACAATCAGCACAAGCTGTAGCCATGGTGAACGGACCAGACTCCTCACTGGAACAGGATGCTGTTTCAATGTTTTCGTCAAGAGACGTGTGTTCAGCTACAATGTCCTGAGTCAACTGATGACCTGAGGCGACAGAGACGTCTTTTATCTCTGGCTGTGGTAGGTGTAGTGGTCCACCCTCCTGACGATAGCTCGTAGTAGTAGAAGACAAGATGTTGGGATGGAGTCTGTTCTTCTCGCTTGTACCAGGTTTAAGGTCCACTGTTAAGTTTCCATAAGGTGTTTCAATGGCTTTTTCGTATAAACTCATGAACTTAGTGACATCATCAGGGAATATTCTCCTAGCAAATACCTTAACTTGCTGTCTGTCCACGGGTGAATTAAAGAGGGTCACGTAATGTGAATTAAGAGCAATATCACGAGATTCCTTGCCTCTGGGGAACAGGTTTTGCAGGAGTAAAAAGATCAGTACATTTTTGTGGTGCGAAGTTTGAGTAAACAGACGAGAGATTCGCTTGTCATTCTTGGCTTCAGCCAGGAAGTCGTCCAGGATCAACACGTTCTGTTTGTGGGCATCAAAGTAATGTTCATCCTCGAGATTGTAAGGGAGTCCTTTAACAAACTGCACAAAGGGTAAGACTTGAAGAATACGATCGTACAGAGGTTGCCATACATTATAACACCAGGTGATATGGTCGGGCTGGGGCTTGATCAGTCCCTGTCGTAGTACATTGAACATAAAGGTCGATTTACCGGATCCGCTCGGTCCGACCAAAAGACCACAGGATGCTATACGAAATTGGAATGGGTGCTCCTGCGGCGGTGGTGGCGGTGGTGGCGGCGGCGGCGGCGGCGGTGGCGGCGATGGCTTTGATGCATAAGAAGTCACTGAACCAGGCGGCGGCGGCGACGGCGGCGGTGGCGGCGATGGCTTTGATGCATAAGAAGTCACTGAACCAGGCGGCGGCGGCGGCGGCGGCGGCGGTTGCGGCGATGGCTTTGATGCATAAGAATTCACTGAACCAGTCGGCGGCGGCGAGGTTGCCATTGAAGTAACTGAGATGGGAGGAGGCGGCGGTGGCGGTGGTGGCGGCGGCGGTGGCGGCGGCGTAGCTGTGTGCGAGTGTATATTCCTCCTATGTCGATACATAACATCCTTTCGTGAAAAGGACTTCCCACAATCCGGACAGATGACCTGTTCCATTTCGATTTAATACAAAGATGTGATGAGAGGGAGTGCAGATTTCTTTTTATACTTTTCCAGTCTCTGTCTCTTCAATGCAGCTAGAGCCCTGTTGACAACGCCCTGGGTGGTTGTGATTTGCCGAATTTTCAATACAGGAGGTGAGGTCTTTTGCTTGCACGATGTCCTTTTAGATGTAAGTCGCCGCGTCTTGACTGGTTTCTTTGCTGATGTTTTTGATTTCCTGGACTTTATTACCTTATCATGGGTACAGAAAATGTCTTTTGGTCTATTCACTGAAGGCCTCTTCATGTTTATACGTCTTCTCTCTCCACCGTCCAGAGGTAAAATGAATACTTAGCCCTTACAGTAACAGTGTTTTATGCTGTGGAATGTCATGCACAATGGATAAGGAAAGATGATTTCTTCTGTTAGTTTTCTACTATGCAAAGAAATCTCTGGGAGGAGGAGTATGCTTGCTATGAGATCTTCCTCCAATATCTCCTGTTTCGCCTTGGATAGTCTTGGTACGTTTAGGAGAGGTCTTGGACCTTTTCACCCCCGTGGCTTCCTCAGTTTTGGTGGGGTTAGCGATTATGCATGAATAAGGTCGACTTTGATTTCCTCTTGATTCCTCACGTCGACGTTCAAAAAAGTCCATAAACTTTTGTGTATCAGGAATGTATAATCTTCTTTGCATGATGTTCACTCTAGTATTCCTCTGACTGACCTGTCCTCTTCTTCTCTCGCAAATGAAGACCAAATGCGTTATGTCTTATTTATATACATCTACCCGCGACACTCGCTTCGGAATAATGCTTGTATCTGCATCACGAGCCCCTAGCAAGTGGAGACCAAATCGTCTGGATCCTTGATTAGGGACCACCTTATAGTGGAACACATCTTGACAGCACACGACTACCTGTTCATATTTAAAAGTAAACAGGCATTAAAAAAGAAAATACCTCTGTTCACATTAACAGTTATCAAAGTCAGCATTACTTCAATATACAAATTATTTAAATCCTTAAATAAGTACAGCGGGAGTAACTTTGTATTCGCTCACTGGCTATAATTTATGTTCATAACAGTACAAGAGAGTACACTTCATAATTATACGTCAATCTTATAATTCAAGGACAAGTTTGGTCCAGTTTTATATGTGAAAGGGGGGGCAGGTGTTCACGCCAAAATGGCTACCAAATGATTTCATGGGAATTTCTAAAATGTGTTCTCTTACTATGGATGATTGGTTTTTTTAATTGAGATTTTTTACATTATAAAGATATTACATTTAGCATTAAAGTACACTTATCAGTGAACACTTGAAAACATAAAATTTCGAAAAACATGCTACTTTCCCTTGTTACACTTGTTTCTTTATAACACAAACAAGTATCTATTACACGAGGGAGGTGAATTGTCAAGTGGACTCTGTTGTTCACACTTTGATGTTAAGCACGTTCCATGGATAGAGCTGACCAGGAAGTACATGAAGGCCAGTCCCTGTTTTACACAAAGGCTCGTGTGGATGGATGAGTGCAAATTATCTATATATATATATATATATATATATATATATATATATATATACATGGATTGACATATTAACCGACTTTAGATTCCCTTGACTTATATCATACAGATCTAAACATTTTAAAATGTAGCACTATTTATTATTCCGCATTGTTTCAGTATAATGTTGATGGCTAGATTTAATTCATCTAATGGGTTTCATTCACGATTCAAATTAATGTTTATTATTTAATATCACACAATTATATCATCTTCTGTTGTAATATCCAAATGAATTTATATATATAATCGTTTTCCACGCCCTATATTCAATTTAACCTGTGACGTCATGCATTTATGTAAACTTTGATCTGTGACGTCATGCATTTATATAAATTTCACAGCTGCAACTGGCTGCAAATATGGCTGCAAAAAATCAGGATCTACGTCCACCTTCCATACTACTAGCACCAGTTCTATTTCTGAAGCTTGGTAGACATTGTATATGATTCCTCTATGGTTGAAATCGATTGGAAATATTCATTTAATCTGTCTGCCTTTTCATGATCAGAGAAACAAGTTGGATTTTCATGATCAGTGTTAGATTTGAGTGGAGGTTTACAGTTACTTGAGCCAGATTGCTTTACTAAATAGCGTAAAAGTTTCCAATACGAGCTCCTACTTTCAACATACGAGTCCAGAAGAAAGTTATCAACATTTGCATAAAAACTCTCTTTTGCAAAATATTTCATATGGTTAACCTTCTGTCGTTGTTTTTTAAATTTCGTCATATCTGATAAACTATTTGTTCTCCTCGCTTTTTTCCGCAATCTGTCCCTTTTTCTGCACTCTCTTCTTAAATTTGAATCGAACCAAGGCTTGTCATTTGGTCTTATCGTAACTTTCTTTGTAGGAACGCATTCTTTAACAAACGCATTTAAATTATCATAAAATATGTCACAAGCTTCATTGACACCTTCACAATTTGTAAATAATTCAACCCATTTTGTTTCATTGATACGATCATTCAGTAATGTATAATCTCCTTGATTATAACATAGTATATCTCTCGTGTATGCCATTTTTGTATTTATAGAGGTTGTCACTGTTAGACAAGTGCCTTTGTGATCGCTAATTGTATTACTAAACTCAATGACACCACAATCGATATAATTTACATCACCACTGATTATAATTGGATAAGAGTACTAGAGTTAGTTGTTACCTTGATAATATTTTTTAGATTCTTACTTAACATGATATCTTTGAGGTGATTTCCTCTACAAGATAAAAGATCTGCGTTTAAATCACCAAATAAAATGATTTGACTAGTAAAATCTAGTGCATTTTCAATACTATTATCTAGTCGATCCCAAAACTCTAGTGAATTATACTCAGGTCGATAGGCTAGACAAATGATGAGCGGTTTAACCGGTAAATGTATTTTAACCCAAATTGTTTCATCGTATCTGTTCTCTAGTTCATGCATCCTCTTAAACGATAAGTTTTCTCTAATATATATGATAACACCCCACCAAATGCGTTTCTGTCTTTACGTATTGGGTTGTGATATCCTGTAAATTGTAATGAGTCATTATCAATATTAGTATCTAAATGCGTTTCCGTGAAACCAACAATATGATTCTCTGATACATACTCTTTAAGATATTCTAGTTTATTTCTTACGCTTCTGGTATTGAGGTGAAATAGAGTTAACGATTTGTCGTGAGTCTCGTGCGATTGTGGGCCTGGATTGGACTCAATGTCACCAGCAAGCTGAAGTAATAATAGAAGTATTATCGTTACGTTGGTATTACTTAATTGACTCTGTTGTACACAAAGGAAGACAACCATAAGGCTTGTGTTACATGATACCGATAAGAGATTATATAAATTGTACATTTCTGATAAAAAGATCCATGGAAAGGTTTTGTATCTAACATTGAATGGATTAAATGATTTTCTAAAGCGCTTGCAATTATTGAATGTTTTGCAGTGAAATATCCCGATTGTCACACGATGTTGAACTATGTTGTTACCCATTGTCTAGAAACATGTATTTCTGAATACGTAATGTGTGACATGGATATCGGAAAAGTTCACTGCAAAATAATTCAGAATTTTGTAACAAATATCTGATGTAGAGAGGAAGTGCAGACCTAACGATATAACATACACTGTGTTTGTAGATAGATGTAGAAAAGTTTAAGCCAGAGGGAAATGTTAAAGAAAAGAAAAATACACATAATATAGCTAAAGATAAAAATGGAAACATGTAAGAATTCAGGGGTGGGGGCTGTGTGGATATACTCTGATACTTAACATTGGGCTTCTAATATATATTTACAATGAACTGAACTTTTAGCTTATAGACACAAAGTTTGAAATGAGCATCTGAACATTGTCACCAATATGTATATACAAACAATCTAGTTACTTACATGTTGCTGAATTCCAAATTTTACAAGCTTTTTACACACACAACACATGTTCATTTTCACTCAGTTCCTTCTAACATATCTGTTAAGATCCTCCTTGCACTGGACATGTCTGGTTGTTCAAGCACAAATACACGTCCGTCTTTTGTCCATGTGTTTTCAATCCATCTGGATTTCTTCAGATCTCGTGCCATTTTAAAGAACTTGCTCCTGTGCTGTGTGAGATCCTCATTTATGTACACATTCTCCATTTTGCTCCTCAACATTCTGCGATTGGTATACATTCCGTTCTTGTCCAGATGACTGACGAATTTGACAATAACTTGTCTCTTCCTACCTTCCGCCGGTTTTCCTACACGATGGCACCTGTCAATATCCGATAATGTAATCACCCTATTGATCTTCTTGAAAACGTTGAGGGTCACTTTCTGCACATCCTCGTCTTGAGATTCCTGTACCCCACTGATCCTGATTGCATTCCTTCTACCATATTGCTCGAGCTCGTCTGTCTTCCTGTGTAGCTCCTCCCACACTCTTCACCTCTTCCTTTAGTGTTGTAATCTCCTCCTTCAACGGTTGGACGAACTCTAAGAGAGTCTGCGATATAATCTCCTTGGCTACCTGTGCAAACGCTTGCTGGAACTTGTCTTGTAGTTTCGGCAGTATCAACGCCTGTGATAATTTTGTCGTCAGTACATCAACGGACACTTCGTCTATAAAGTTGAAAAGCGTAGATGGGTAAGATATATTAGGAGTCCCTGGTTCAGATGGCTGTTTTTCTGTATTGTCGAGCTTTGATGTGTTTTCTCCTTTCTCTTCTCCAGTGGCTTTGGGCTTAGGCGTGCTAGTGAAGGTGAATACATCTGGCATAGTCGGTTGAAAGAGAGGCTTGAGGTGAGCCTGAGGGTTTCCTTTTCTCACTCGAACTTCTTGCAGTTGATATTTCACCTCTTTTGAGACTACGTTCTCTGGTAGACATTTTCTTTCAGATATACGTGATGTAAGTTAATTAATGTGCCTGTGCTAGGCCTCGCATAAGCTAATTTACTCAAATAACTTCAACACAAGCGAGAGCGATCTTACACACGTCTTGTCACATCCGCCATCTTGAATTGTTAAATATTGAGCCATCACCTCACAGAAGAGGATGGTTATACGCTATATCGGAACAAAGATATCATTATGCATCATCAATGACATCCTGCTGCATCAGCGTATTTTATACTCGTGCAGCTCTCACAATACCAGAACATGTATCACGGCAATGCCTCAGACCAGTTCAGAACTCACATCCAGTCAGTCAAAACTTCCCTGCACATCTTGTTGGGTTAGTTTGTCCTGCGATGTGACCTGTCCTCAGTTGTACGTGAGTGATTATTAACTTGTTCATTATTTCAAGTTAACAGGTAGGTGTATGTTACCTCCAGGAATTGATTCACTATCTTTTAGGGAATGTCATGAATACACAATGTACACGAAACACCATAAAGCAGTTCACTGTTATTCTATCCGTACAAAACGGGAAAAGCAGGTCTATAGTATACAATTCAGACCAATATCCAACGTTTAAAAAATATTCACTTCGATTCCCACATAACCAGAATAAAACAAAAATAAAAAAATATGTACAGTAAAATAGCGTTCAGAATGTCATTTCTATAACATACGCGACATCATACAACCGTCTTTACACTTACTGACATGCTGCCTCTTGTGCTGACACTTGCAATATCTCAACAGGGAGGAGAGCTAGATAAGAAGTACTGAATTCAGGAGATTTCAGAAATGTTATCTCACATTAAAGAGCCAGTTCGTGAGTTGTTGGAGTCATATAGGCAAAACTTATTCAATGGTGGCATATGATCGTGAAGTATCGACTGTTACCAAAGAGAAACATTGTAATGCTAATTGGTTTTGTACAGTGACCATGTGAAGGTAGAAAGTCGCAAGTATGATCGAAAACCGGACAGTTGCGCGCGTCAAATAGTCGAACGTAATTTAGGAAACTTAATTAAAACAGCCAGGAAGGCAGTTAGGAGTTGATAGTGTTTCTTAGGTTAAATAACTAGTATCCATGTATATTGGACGGGTGATCTCCGCCGCTGAGCAATTATGGGGCTGTTTTAGAGTTTCACGGATTTGTCGTATATATGTCTTTAAGAGATAAGAGATAAGTTGAGATTTTTTAAGTTTATATCTCCACATACAACATTTTGGTTCGTATCAAAGCCAACTTTTATGTTATGCAAATCACGGAGTGGCTCTTTAAGGTTAACGGGTCGAATCATGCGCTATACCATGAAGTGTTACTGAAAAAGAAATCGGTAAAATACTACCAAAAAATTCTACAGGAAATCTTTTTGTGGAAAAGTTTATTTCTAAAAGAAATATTGTCGAATGTGCTATTTGAAATGCCATGTATGACATATTTTTTCTATGCACTGTAATCCTTTAGATCCAATAGAAGAAAATAAGAAGAAAAAACCGGTCTGTGAAGTAAGCAACCTGTCTCATAAAATAGGTGTAAATGCTGATTTGATGAGGTTGGCTATAGCAAAAATCTCCACTTGAATAATGTTCCATTTATCATTCATTAAAAAAATCTTTAAAATGTGAAATCTATTCCGGTATCCTTCAGTTCCCTCTTTATGACATCATCAAATGCCTCGTTCTGAGCAACTGAAAGCCAGTTCTTCCAATCTCCGATCTGACCTGAAATTAGTAAATAAAAATTAAACTGTTATTTGAACACATTTAGACGCTAACGACCAGATAGGATTAGTCAGTTAGAACTCCACATAAACACATCTCACTTTCTACCATCATAGAAAGCAAATACTAGAATTTTGAATTAGCAACTTGTCCGAGCTTTAGGTGCAACATGAGTTTATGACCCAGTTGCTCAGAATAAAATGTAACTAGCGCTTGGAACGGGATAGCGAAGTGGTTAACGTGTTCGGCTTCGTCGGTCGAATCCCGCCACGGGCCCGGCAACATTGTCTGCACAGGAGAACTGTGTTGTACACGTAGTAAGGTTTGGGTGGAATGCTACACTGAATTTAAGCACAGCACCACCAATGGTTTGCTACTTCCAGTCGATTCTCGCAAAATTCATCGCAATGCACAGCCACTATGATGCGGCGGACCTGAGATACTCTTAAAACCTCATATCACCCCGCAGCTTGTTTTCTGTTTCAATCGAACGAAAAATGATGCATTTGATTTGTGTTATCACTCACTATTTGGTGAGTATTTCATTATGTTAAAATACATTAAACGATATGTTTTGTACATATTTATATTTTTTTAGAATGTATTTCCTTAAAAATCTAGCTTTATCTATTATGATTATATTCAGTGTTATTATTTACCTTTCACGTGTGCAAGACAGGCATATACAAAGGAAAATTAGCTGTCCTACACATTAATGATTTAACAAAGCTAAAATTGTATCTCTCATTTAACAAATTGTCTTGAAAATATTGATAGAATATGTATGTTCTAGGCTGAACTACAGCTAACATAGTATCTCTCATACCTGCCTGATTGAGGTGTGCAGACATGTGATGTTATCACATAGGGGTGGTAGCATTATTTGCTATACTTATTTGTGACTCGTACTCAGAAGTTTCATTATGATAAATAAACGGAAGAAAAGAAAAGTATTAAATTTATGGAGAAAACGTTTCATTTTTAGTTTTTATCATGGTCACAGGGTCACCTTAAACCGTCATGACCTGTGCGATGAAATGAACAAAGTCTTGCTACGATATGGAAAAGCTGAATCCTTGAATAGTTTTAGCAAGAATCACGAATTTACCAGTGTATACTTTCCACTGACCTGTGCTTCAAGAGTAGAAGTAAACAAGTGAAAGACGGAAGGACGGATGCCATACCATCGCATAAGCCCATCAGGCCTTTAGGCCGCAGGAGATAACAACATCAACTCACGATATGTAAACACTTTTGTCATATACATACTTCAGGAACAAATATCACCTTGTTATCATTTGGACAAATGCTTCATTTTATATAGAATTTTAAAAGATCCTTGCTTACCTTTCCTATAGAACCCACGAAAATCGTCTTTAAAGTGAAGTTTCATTTCAGCGATTTCCGTTTTATGTGTTTTCTGGGCATTTTTCAGTTTCTCGAATCCACAAGCATCAGCAATCTTCTCACAGAGTTCTGGACTCACTGGTTTACACAGAAACTCGGACAGTTGCTTGATACTCTCCAAGGGTTTCTGTGGTGTAGATACGTAGATATGTACAGTGTCATCGTGTTTCCTAATATGCTTGACATTGACATTCAAATAGGGTAGTGTTGTATTTGCATTAGTTTCTATGATATAACCTCATTAGAGTCATGAGGTAACACTTCCTAACACTTCTATTGCCATATTGGTATTGAAACCAACGCTGGTTAGAATAAGAGATAAGAGAGAAAGATATTATTTAGTTATTACAAACCTGTACACTCAATATTGTGTTTCTGATTAATAAGATATAAATGGGTGTCTACTTATTTGACCTTTCAGACACCGGTTATAGCTTAAAATCAAAAATAAAAGTTACAGGTAAAAAGAATGAACACGTTATTGCATTTGTCCTTTCATACATTTGTCATCTCTCGAAAATCGCCGTGGTGCATTCGTTAGAAGCGGATGGAAAATGTAAAATATGAGGAGAAATAGAAACTTCATGTTTTCATTTAAAGTCGTAAAGAAAGGTTTATGTCAGATCCTGAATCAGTCTGTGAGACGTGTCGTGCATTCCCAAAGATTATAATCACCGTTTTGAGATCCTCATAGAAGATTGACAGTATTGGAAGATCCGGGTTAGTCGCTTCAACCTTCCTCCAGTCTTTGATGTAGTCGAAATAAGAACCCTCTGGAACTGAAAAATGGTTAACAATTGTGAAGCTTAAGCTTCTGTCGATGTGTATATCACCTAATTAGGATATAGTTACGCCTAATAAGGAGATAAGTAACCCCTAATTAGGACTTAGTTATCACCTAATTAGAAGATAAGTAAGTCCTATACTTAGGACATAACTATCACCTGATGAGGAGAAAATATGTCCTAATTAGGAGATACTATCGCCTAATTAGGAGATACTATCACCTAATTAGGAGATAACTAAGTCCGACTTAGGACATAACTATCTCCTAATTAGTAATACTTTCTCGTAATTTGATGATATTTATCTCCTAATTAGGTGATAACTAAGTCCTACCTAGGTAATAACTATCTCCTAACTAAAAAGGTAATATCTCCTAATTAGGAGTTAGTTTCTCCTAATTAGGTGATAGCCATGTCCTAATTAGGCGATGATTAAGTCCTAAATAGGTCATGGTATATCCTAATTGGGGCGGGGGAGGGGGGGGGGGGGTTTTAGTGTGGCACTAGGATGCTTCCGTACCTAAGTGCTTTAAAGATAATATATCCCCGTTTGGTATCCGACTTCAATCCCCATTTTCATAAAGACAATACATTCAAGTAGATAAAACACCTAACAGAGTTTCGATGAGTCATTCAATTAAAAATATATAACGGTTCAAAGTGCGAAGAAATTGGCCGCCTCGAAAGCCTAATTAAAAAAGTCCCTAGAGTGGCCTGAGCTCTCCTTCGGCGGATGTGACGTCATAGACAGTACTCGCTCCGCGTTTGTTTGTAAACAAGTATATATCAATACAGATATGGGTCGCATTCGTCTGCGTTTTCATTGCGAAAGAGACATGCCTTCTTCCTGCGTTGCTGCCAACTGTACTAATAAGAAATCAGGAAACATTCAACTGCATCGGTTTCCGAAGGATCCTGTCCAATTCGCGAATTGGACAAAGTTTGTTAGTCAGAAAAGAGCGAAGTGGAGTCGAAATGACAGGTCTGTCATCTGCTCCGATCATTTCACAGAGGACTATTATGATTTTTCCTACGATTTCAAAACGGACTTTGGACTTGCCCCAAAAAAGGAAAGGACTCGTCAAAAATGCCGTGCGAACAGTTAATAAACAAATCCATCTGTCCAGCGAGATATGACAGTCAACCATATTGGAAGAGAAAACGGGCGAATTACTTTGAGAAGAGGGAACGAAAGAGGGTAAGGAATTTGAAATTTATGTCTCTTTAGATTAGTCGCAGAAATTATTGTGACAGGTTCGTAGTTTGTTACATTACTAGTTTTGGGGTATATATTATTTTTGTTGTTGCTGATTACTCTAAGGATACATACAAAATGTGGGCACGTCACTTATGTTTGTATGTTGACAGTTTTGGTTATAACATTTACGAAAAATTAAAATTTCTTGCTACAGCGTCATTTTAGAAGCAACAAAAAGTAAAATTAAAGTCATAAAGCTGCCCCGGAGAAACATTTGCCATTTCATGTAGCCTTATAGTGGATAATTTGCTACCTATTTGTTATTGATTAACATTGCATTATCAAATAAGATATTTAGTAATACAGATATGTTAATATATTGTTATGTGTCACGTGTATCGACAAACCTAACTACCTTCATCAAGTGCCTTGTGTATTACATATTGGAAATGTTCCAGGTGCTGAGGTCATTAAGTTTATTGCTTAATTGCCATAACGTACAGCTGTGTGGCATTTCATGTAGGCTGTTAGGTAATAACTTAATGACTATATTGTTTGGTCTAGGTGTTCAAACAAAAAACAGTCACAATGGCGGCAGATATCAGCTGAGGTTCACTCGATCGGCATTGTCGCAGATTATCAACCCAAACAAATAACAACGACAACAGTTAATTAATGTCAAACAGAAATCTCGATGTATTGATATTAATAACTTTGGTGATTTACGGGCTTTTTTATAAGTACAATCAGTGAAAATATATACGTTCACGACCGCTGGAATCTATGATGTAAACAATGACACAGAACAGCCAGTCGTTAACGAGTCCTGTCTATGTCGTCACAACCCCCTAGCACCTGATTGGCTAATAAAACGTTTTGCGTCTGTTTTCCGGAAGTGTTTATAAAACACGTTTTTTTCTGCTATTTTTGGGTGGATGTGAACCTAAATAGTTGTTGATATTTGTTCTTAACTGTGTTATGAAGTATTTCCGCTAATCGTACCCCTATGTGGATATAACATCTTTAATGAATGCAGTACTATTCATTTTCTTAAAGCAGTTGGTATCTCTTATAGGGAAATGTCGGGTGTAGAAACTAAATTCGAAGGGACATTCCTGTTTACAGTTATACGTTGTTAACAGATGATTATTTCATACTTCATTTCAAGCATGTGACTAGTTTAATATTTTGTTTGCTTTTAATTTTATAATTTAACACAAAAATGGCGCGCATTGAAAAAACATTTATGTGCGCTACGACAGAAAACAGTTATACAAAAGTTCATTTAGGAAATAGAAAGATGGTGTAAATCATACATTACCTCTTCCCTGCATGAAGAGTACTGCAAATTCCCCATATGTTCCCTGAAAGCCACGCGGAGGTCTGACTGCATTGAAGTGGTGGTACATGGACACACTGACGTCCTTGGGGTTCCTCATTATGTGCACTATCTTTGTCTTCTTCTCAAGAAGCTGTGAAGGAAGATGGCGGAAGAACCCGTGACTGTTGAGGACCCGTGGTGAAGGCATACCCGCTGCCTTCTCGAACTTGAACATACCAAGCATGGTGATCTCCTTCAGATGGGGGGTGTACTCGGCACTTCCGCTCATAATCATGGTCACTATCTCCCACAGCCAGTGTGTGCCTGTATGAGGGAAAACAGGAATATTTGTAATGCATTGCCTGTTACCGCTGGACAGGTAGGTCTTATTGAGACCTCGACAATGGTCAGTTCATCACGTGATCAGCGGTTAAACTTAAAATAAACGTTTCCGATAGCGTTTACGAGCTATCATTGGAAATTCTTCAAAGGCATGTAGAGGTGGTGTGATAATACTATTCAATTCTAATGGATAAAAACTTCTTTATTTGATTTTCCACCTGAAAAAGGGTCAAAGTAGCCCGTCGTGAGAAATCAAATAAAGAAGTTGTTATCCATGAGAATTGTCTAGTATAATTATTGGAAAGATATCAATGAGACCATCCGAAAACAACTTTCAGTGTGTACCTGGACCACTGGTCAAAACTGATTCTCGTTTCCGATTTAGATATGTAAAGTTCGTAGAGTAAATTTAAGTAACTGGTCACATCATCCCTTTCGTACTTGTCAAACACGGGAAATTTATATTCGGTTAACGATTGTCACTTATCATTGAATAGAACTCGTTGAGACCATTAGAAAACAATGTTTATCTATTCTTTGATCAGCGTTCTTTTATCATTGAATAGAATAGAACTCGTTGAGACCATTAGAAAACAATGTTAATCTATTCTTTGACCAGCAGTCACATATCATTGAATAGAATAGAACTCGTTGAGACATTATAAAAACATGTTAGTCTATTCTTTGACCAGCGGTTAAAACTCATAGTTTAAGATACAAGTGTGCGACCTCCGGTTGGATACATCTTGTCGAGAACATGCGAAAGCTAAGGTCAGTTCGCATCTTGACCCGTAACCGAAACTGATTACTTTTGTTTACTGTATCAATTCATAGAACTCTCCGAGAACATTCCAAAACAGATCAGATCATTCCTTGACCATTGGCCAAGAATTATACGTTTGACATCCCTATTATCGTTGGAAAGACCTCCTCGCGACCTTAACAATAATCGGTTAGTTCTGTGACCAAAATTAGTCAAAAATATTAATTTGTAAATCATTTTAAACCTAAGAACGATTAATTTAGTTTAATCTTTGAGAAATTTCCTCAAAATTGTTTGAAATTCATCAAAATAAATGTTGCACAACCAGCAGGCACACACTTCGTACGATTCAAACAAGAAGACGAGGCGTATATTTTCTTGGCTTTTATTTCTTCCATGTACTCTGTATTACTCTGGCCTTCGATCCTTCTCGCCCGCTTTCCCTGGGCCCCCATCACGACGCCCAGAGCGTCCTATCCTAATGGCTTGTCGAGGCTGTCTCCAGTCCATGCCCGAGTCCTGGCCGAGACTCAACTCTTCAGTCCCGTGGCTGAGACTCGACCCTCTCTCCAGGACAATCGCTGAGAATGAACTTCTCTCTACAGTCAAATCTGGGTCTTAAATAAATACTAAACAGACTCAGTTGTCAACACAATGTCAATTGACAACTGCTAATGGATTATTTGTTAGGGATTACTTGGGGATGGGATTAGCAGTTAATAACATACGTTGTATAACAACTATATTACATAGTGATGTTCAGGTATCGATGATAAATTGAGCTACACATGGGATGGCAAGGGTATCAGTGTAGACAATGGAAAGAGGTGCACGAATGCTCTTTTCGAATGGTCTCGAAATCTAGTTTTTTCTCTGATACCGTAAATGTTCCATCAGCTCGATGTTGATTGCTTTCATTTTGGTTTTTAATTGCTGTGATGTCGCATTCTCATTCAATGACGACAAAAAAACGATACGATTTATCTTAAAATGACCTATTTCGATTTGATAGAATTATAAGATAATTAAATGATCCCGATTGCCTCTATATCGAACCTATACCATTTAACAACCGCGTTTGGACGAGGGGAGGATATTAGTCATGTCATCATTCAATACAAATCTTTTCAAGACAGCATCGAGGATGCCTTGTTGCGTGTTCTTCTAAAAGGTAAACTTTGCTAAAACTACAAATACCACATGCTTCTATTAGTACTACAGACCACACTTGGGATAGGCCACGATCAGGACATCGTCATCCCTCAGCTGGAAGTCCTGCACTCTCTTCGTATCGCTCTCGTACTGCTCTAGTGTCTTCCCTTCCTCGTACACCTTCAGCACTCCGTCCTGACGGAACATCCGCCACCCATGGCCCGCCACGTTCCGGTAGTCCAGGAGGTCTCCAGGTCTAAACATAAGACACACGTGTAAAATAGACAAATGTTCCATATCTCAAAAGAGAACTCGGCTCGGTCATGTTTCTATTGTTATATATGTAAGTCTGTTCATTGCTGTTTTGTCCTTCTTGGTTGGACTGAATGTAGTACCAACAAAAAATGTATTCAGAAACATTTCTGAGTAAAGAACGGATCTAATTAACAATCTAATCTAACTCTCACAAATCTATTTAGGTCACGTAACAATTTGAATCAGTAAAAAAACTATGAACAGATTTCAAAATATTCACGTTTGAATTTTATGAATAGTTAGAGCTTTCATATATATTCTTGGAATATACATAAATAATCGCTGTGAATGAAGTAATCGGTATTTTTTATATCGGTTTCTTTATTTCGTTGAACAATGTAGGGATCTGTAATGTTCAAAAGTGTGAGTTTTTTTAGGCTCCCGTGATAAGGGTGTCATAACATGACGTCAGTTGGTTCTTGTTTCATATTTTACTAATGAATTAATGTTTGTATTCAACGAGTGGGACAGAATTTAGTCTTCTCTAGCAGAGCCTATGCACTTTTTATACAAAAGCAACAACTATCATCAGCATGTGCGTGTTTACAGGTATCAGAAAATCTCATTGTCACCTGATAAGAGATTATAGTTCCAGTGTGGATTTCCAAATATCATTATGGATTATTCTTTATAATGTAAATCCATGTCTTTATATCTATTTTCAATTTAGGCCTTGCTGAATGAGATGTAACACTGAATAAAAGGGTGTTATTTTACACACAGTACAACACAATGCGATATGCTGCACAGTTCAATCACATGCGTTGAAGGTGCATTATCAGGGGGTGGAAGGAGCTTAAAGTTCGCTTTTTATCGGGGATATAGATTATAGCGTTTTTCTTACTTCCTGAAACTTGCAATTACCTTCATTACGAGTTAATAATCTTAAGTAAAAAATACAGTTTTGGTATCTAAATTAGAACAGGGGTTTTCTAACGAAATAAAAATGGCTTCAACGCTCACCTCATTTCTGTCATCTTGCCGAGTCATGTGTTGGTCACGTGGTTACAAAGTCACAAGGCCACACAAATTGTTTACTCAACTTTTTGTAGTGTGGTAAGAGAGGCTTCAAAGTCTCTATAGCACGCTTTTTGCTTCAAATTTTCTATTTTAAGACACAGGGTGATATAGGCACTCACTTAAGCCTTCAATCGATGCAATGAATCTCTTAATTGTCTTTTCAATTGACCTGTTATCAACAATGAAATAGTTTAAGATCGACTGTAATGACAATGGCAACTTTCGTGATTCATAGAATATTTAGTAACTTGAATTTTGTTTTTTAATTGGCCGATAAACAACTTTGATACGGCTAATCAAAGCACCAGCTATTTAGCACCAGTGAACAGAACTGAAATGGTCATTGAAGCGTGTCCTGTCGCGTGACGTGCTAGTCGGCGGAAGTATAACCTCCTGAAATAACAACAGGAAATCTCACAGTCTTTACAACTGTTTAAACATATTCAAATTGATGCGAACAACTCCAAACTCTGATAAATTGATGTTTGATATATCTTTGATTATTTGTATTGCTCCAAGTGAAAGACAGTGTTTTTATACGATGCTCTGCGCACTATCCAATGTGTACATCAATTACAACGTCTGCCAATTGTTGTCACAACAATCAGACTGGTTTAATTAATGTTATTCTTTTATGGCACACAGGTGGCCGTTGTGTAATCCTATCGTATTCAATTTCGATTCTTGATTTAATGGTCTCTAATTATACCTTTTGAATTTTAACGCCTTGGACCCGCCAAGCGGAATATATGTCCTGTCATAATGGCGTAACTCTTGGCATTCCACTGCTACTTAGTTTATGGTCACGCCATCCAGTCATTATGAAGCAATGATCTTGTAGCAGATATATTCAACCAATAAATGAAGAGAAGGAGATTTGGCTCATGAACTTCTACCAACGATGACACTCATTTTAAAAAGTAAATCGGTAATAACGGGTACCAATCACAGTCGTGTGAGCTGAAAACGGCCTGTCTACAGCCCAGCAGGCATCTGACGTCATTTCGACGTCGAAATTTGGTTGAATTCAGGTCAGGACGTCGATCAACCAATTTTCGACGTCGGAACAACTTTAGTTTCCTGACGTTGAAATTCGCTTGGTGTTTTGACGTTTTTTCAACGTCATCAGAACAACTTTAAACTGAAAAGTGATTACTTTTATAAGATTTCATTATTATTAATAATATCAAATACGTTACGGATTGTTTTAAAGAATGAAATAAAAAATGCAAAAACAAATAGCTATTTTTGACATTTAAAAGTGTTATTAATATTTGAATTAGATAAATAAAAGTTAATTTCTTTCAATTTCACAATAAAGGGAAGAAACTCTGTCATATAGCTAATTAGAATAAACAAGGTATATGGTATTTTTCAACAGTTTTTATTTTTACAGTTATGTTCACAACTGACAACATAAATTTTCCATTTGAATAAAGTTAGTAGTTCTAACAAAACGGTATTTACGCATTTTTTAAAAACATTTTTTTCGTGACACTTTGGTCTAAATCGTTGCAGTGTCATATAAATAGTGGTACCCTCTCAACTTATATAATATCCATTACATGGATAACCTCTCACGAGCAGACATTTAAGTATTGCATCGAGGCTTATGAAAGAGCTGAAAATGAAAGCGTAGCCTCACAGATTAACAATGCATTGCTTCAATTAACTAACGAAGCTAAACAACACAACCCGATTGATCATTAAGACATGACATTTTTCAACGCCAATACGACGTCTTGGCTTCAACGTTGAAATCACGACGGATTTCGACGTCGCCGCAAATTTCAAATCCAATCAAATTTCAACGTTATTTCAACGTTATTTCAACGTTGCTAAACGACGTCGTTTCAACGTGGGAGCTCTCACGATCACGTTACTACCTTTCCCGTCCCTCTCGCCATGATACTAGCCCTACTACAACACCATGGATCGCTGGATATCTTTGGATAAATCCCTACCACGTCATCTCATACAGACCATACAACCCTGCCTCAACTATCGTGTCTCTGACTTCAACTCTAACACCGACTACACAGCCAACAAGATAACCATTTCAAATAAACTTTGATTTATCTCAACCTAAAAGTAAGTCCAATCCCCGTCAATCCCAACCCGCACCAAACCCAAGTACTCACCAACAACCTCCCCTACCATCTCACAACGAACCCCTATCCACCACCCCAAGTAAATATCTCAATCTAAGCCACTACTCATTAACCTTTATGGAACAAGACCCCTCTGAATCCCACCCTACACCCACGCTTCTACCCACAGACATCCCCCTTACTCTAGAATATATAACCCAATCCCTATCCCCCAGCCGATCCCCCTCACCCCCCTCTGACTCTCCATCTACCGTCCCTCCAACAACCAATCAAATCACTGATACAGCAAAACCGGCTCCAGCTAACAGCTCGGGACTTAACACAAGTTCACAACCACCGGATTTCGATCCATCCACCTCTGAATCAGGATCTCGGTCCACCTCTACCAACCAGCGTCCACGAGCTGCACGGGAATATGTTAGACCTCTACCCAAAGACAGTAAAGATAAACAGGCCATTCAAGCGCTCAAGGACGCGGTTCATACCCACCAAACCCCGAAACTTCTAGCCATCAGAAATGTGAACTCTCAAAAATACTACTTCCCACCTACGTCCCACCTCTAACAGAACCCACAGGACCTTTCACCATTCTCACTAAACAATACCATACAGACAACCGACTTCAACATATCTCAATCCTTAACTGTGAACCTCTTCTTCAACTTATGGAAACCCTACAACTTCCCATGTTCTTTCAGCAAAAAGGTCCTGGCCCTGGTCTATATAAAGAAAATCAAAGGCCTGGACTTTCAGCTGACGACTAGCACGTCACACAATGGGCGTTTCATTCTTCGATGATTTTGATTAAACGTTCGCCAGTCTCATTAGGCGGTTATCCAAAACAGGGGTATAAATGGTCTCCTAGAGGTCGAATTAAAGCGCATATTTTCTCTTTTTTTGGCTCTATTGATTCTTATCAATGAAGCGAATAATAATTTATAATAATACAAATTATGCGTTACGTCTCCTCTTTAAGACGACCGAAATCTAGGTCACCTGTGCACGAAAAGGAATAAATTTGGACTGTTTAAAACGGCTGAAAAAGAAATGTATGCGGCTTTTAAATTCACCTGGTTTTTGCACTGAGAATAAACGATGAACTATTGATTTGTACATTAACCAGTTTCAGAAATTTAGTAAAAGCATTGTTATTAGATTTAGATAGTTGCTGTCGTGTTCGCTATTCTGGCTGTAAGCGTGATTCAAATGTTTCCAATCGCTCATGCGGATTTATTGCAACGTTGCATTGAATACTTCCAGTCGTTTAGAATGAATTTTATGACCTGTATACATATACACTTGTTGAATAGCTTCGAGGTAGATACCTGAGTGTGGATAGTTAGTAATATCGAAAGATATGTATGTATGTATCGTCTGTACATTCGTGCATATACGAAATATTTGTGTGCACTAGTGCCTTTAACTTTGTGTTATAAACCTCCGGTGACGTCATGATATTGTTCTATTGTTTTATCTACGTTATACCCTGCAATTTTGACATGATGACGTGAAATGTGATGAAATCTTTTTTTTTATCTATATTGTAAACGGTCAACTGATTATAAATTCCCAGACTTGCCTGATATTGCAAAAGGGGTTGGGGACGTGTTGTTGGCCTCTCTTTTTTTAATAAACGGTGAAGGAATAATATTTACGTTGATTTGGCACAAAAAGCATACCTAAAATTGCATATTTTTCATCATAGTCGATCGTCGAGGTGCGGCCTTACAGGTTCGAGGCAACATTTTGCAAAAAATGTTATTTTCAAAGATGATGGTGAGTAAACTTAATTGGAAACTTATATTCTTATGATATCGTACGATTGCCCCAGGAATAGGGAATTAACAAGTTGCGTGTAAAGTTTTGAGGACCGGTGCATTTCCTTACTCTTCCGTTTTCTTCAACGGATAATCACCACTGTACAAATGGAGTTGGCTTGCGTATTGGCACTAGAATACCCCTGTGACAAATACGATCAATCTCATCTATATCACCAGAAAAGTGCTATGTTTCAGATCATGAGAATTTTCTACTTTTCCAATAACTGCTAAGTCTTGAATTGACTTGGCACTAAGGAGATTCTAAAAACTTGTACGGAACGATAACGAATTTCACAACGTTTTCGTCACCTAATTTGAGGTTTGTGACTTTAAGGTCAGCTTTAACGTTAGGTTTGACAGTTGTTTCTAGTGTCAAGATAACAATGCACACCAAGACCAATGCCCTAAGTCAATCCGGTTACCTTGCTCTTATTTGAATTGCTCTGAAGTAGAAGGCGATTCAGAGTGTTATCAGTATGTGATTGTTTATGAGTTTAACATTTATAACATTGTTGTATTGTTTAGTGGGTCACACTTACACTTGTTCTGATAGTCTAAGCTGGCAGTGATAGTCTAAGCTGGCAGTGTCTAGAATCATCTATTCTAGAATGTTCTATCTATTTATTGATTGCTTGAGTTTGACACTTCTGACTGGATTTTGTCATGGAACTTTAAAGAACATTCTAGAAGGTATCTAACTTATATATATAGGCTGGCATTAGAACTCATACTCATCTTGCTTCTTACAATCAACTTTGCGATCACATGTCGTGCCACTGTTTTTGGATACCGTCACAAGCCAGATTCATCTATCTTCTATCAAGATCCACTTACTGTTTTTCCTACATTCATCAACTGTGTGATTCACAAGGACTGGTGAATATATTTATTTTGCTACTTAGTGTGACTCATTTGATACTGTATTATAGCTTGTATTAGCTTGAGATTGTAATCTTAAACACTTTGTTTATTATTTGATTGATTAAATTGTAATTAATATACAGTTGTCTTATTTTTTTGCCGTTTTGACTGGCGATATTTTCTTATTACAAATTCATTCGTAACAAAATTGGGCGCTCGCCTGGGATAGAATTCATTTGACATTTGAGACCTTTAGAAATAATACTTTATCCTGAAAGTTAATTCTTAAAACAGCAAAATGTCGTTTAAACTTGAGGATTTTCTTAAGTCACCATGCGAAAATCACATTTGCTTTTGATTTCAAAATTTAGGGAACTTGAGGCTAAACCAGCTATGAGGAAATTCAAAATTCTGAAAATTGTGTTAAATCATTTTATCACTGAGGGAGATTTTGGCCCTGATGTTTTGGACATAGTTAAAGAGAAACATTCGGACAATTTTGAATTAAAGAAATTCGAAATTAAAAAATAAATTGAATTAAAAAGATTGGAATTTGAGGAAAGAGAAAGAGAAAGAGAAATTCAGTTTAAAATATTGTAAATTAAGAAGGAAATTGAACTTAAAAAGCTTGAAGCTTCATCAACTCCCTCAACCCCTTCCTCTTCTGACATTACAAGGCATGCCACACTGGTCCCCCCCCCCCCCCCCCCCCCCCCCCCCCCCTTTCAATGAAAAAGAAGAAGAAAAATATTTTCTACATTTTGAAAAAGTTGTTGAAAACCTCAAGTGGCCAAAAGAGCCATGGACTGTATGCTATTGCAAACTGTGTTAAAGGGTAAAGCTCAGGATGCATATTCGGCCCTTTCAATTGAGCAAAGCTCTAATTATGATTTATGGAGGCTTTGTTTGATAGATGGTGTGGTTCTAAAGAGGTTTCAGATTTTGCTAGTTTGAGGCAGTTGGTTTTGATGGAGGATTTTAAACAGTGTGTCAAGTCTGACCTTAAGACTTAGAAGGTTGATGTTTTACATGATGCAGCGGTGTTGGCAGATGAATACTTTTTTTACTCACAAGAGTTCTTTTCGGCCTCCGGGTAACTCTAAGTTTTCTCTGAAAGACCCGATGGGCTTATGGCATGGCATGGCGTCCGGCGTCCGTCCATCCGTCCATCCGTCCATCCGTCCGTCCATCCGTCTGTAAACTTTTCACTTTGAAAACTCTTCTTCTCCAGTTCCAAAAGGTCCAGAGAGCTGAATAGTTGTATGTAGACTCCTTGGGCACTGGAGATTCTAAATTGTAGGTTTGGTGACCCCATGACCCCAAATGGGGTCACAGGGGTCAAAACCTGAAAAACCTATTTTCATCTTCTTCTCCAGTTCCCAACGGTTTTAGAGAGCTGAAAAGGTGTGTGTAGACTCCTTGGCCAACGGGGATTTTAAATTGTAGGTTTGGTGACCCCATGACCCCAAATGGGTTCACAGGGGTCAAAACATGAAAAACCTATTTTCATCTTCTTCTCCAGTTCAAAAAGGTCCAGAGAGCTGAATAGTTGTATATTGACTCCTTGGGCACTGGAGATTCTAAATTGTAGGTTTGGTAACCCCATGACCCCAAATGGGTTCACAGGGGTCAAAACCTGTAAAACCTATTTTCATCTTCTTCTCCAGTTCCAAAAGGTCTTGATAGCTTAATAGTTGTGTGTAGACTCCTTGGACAATGGGGATTCTAAATTGTAGGTTTGGTGACCCCATGACCCCAAATGGGGTCACAGGGGTCAAAACCTAAAAAACCTTATTTCATCTTTTTCCCTAGTTCGAAAAGGTCTAGAGAGCTGAAAAATTGTGTGAAGACTCCTTGGACATTGGGGATCCTAAATTGTAGGTTTGGTGACCACTTGACCCCAAACAGGGTCACAGGGGTCAAAACCTTAAAATCCTACTTCCATCTTCTTCTCCAGTTCCGAAAGGTCTTGATAGCTTAATAGTTGTGTGTAGGCTCCTTGGACAATGGTGATTCTAAATTGTAGGTTTGGTGACCCCATGACCCCAAATGGGTTCACAGGGGTCAAACCCTAAAAAAACTAATTTCATCTTTTTCCCTAGTTCCAAAAGGTCTAGAGAGCTGAAAAATTGTGTGTAGACTCCTTGGACACTGGGGATCCTAAATTGTAGGTTTGGTGACCACTTGACCCCAAATGGGGTCACAGGGGTCAAAACCTAAAAAACCTAATTTCATCTTCTTCAGTTCCAAAAGGTCTTGATAGCTTAATAGTTGTGTGTAGACTCCTTGGACAATGGGGATTCTAAATTGTAGGTTTGGTGACCCCATGACCCCAAATGGGGTCACAGGGGTCAAAACCTAAAAAACCTAATTTCATCTTTTTCCCTAGTTCCAAAAGGTCTAGAGAGCTGTAAAATTGTGTGTAGACTCCTTGGACACTGGGGATCCTAAATTGTAGGGTTGGTGACCCCTTGACCCCAAATGGGCAATGGGCATTTTTAATTTGATTGTGAATAACTCGGACGTTGGGACAGGCTATCTTTCCTACACTGCCCATGACCCCATGGTCTAAACCCAAACACCTATTTCTATCAAAAGTCTGATGAGCTACAGAGCCCATGGCTCTATTTTTCTGACAAGCCATCACATTTTCAGTCTAAGTCTAAGATTTTCAGTGATTCTGATCCTGTTTGTGCGTATTGTAAGAGGCCAGGTCATTTGATTTCTACATGTCCCAAACTCAAGTTGAAGAATCAGTCCACAGGTTCCCCTAATGCTTCTGTGTCTATCACACCTAAGCCTTTCTTTTCTGGTGGTTCTGAGGAGAATGTTGTTTTTGAGAGTAAGATTTCAGATTCTGTTGTTCCGGAGGAGTTTTTGCCTTTCGCTTCTAAAGGATTCTTATGGGAGATAATTCTACCTCAAGGCCGGTTATTAGTTTGAGGGATACTGGAGCTCTTCAATCTCTGATTTTGAAGGATACTTTGCCTTTTTCTGTCGAGTCTTCAGCTAACTCAGAAGTTTTGCTTCAGGGTATAAGTGGGAGTTCTCTTGTTTATTTTTGTCAATTTAACGTCTGATCTGATTTCTGGTGAGGTGAAGGTTGGTGTTCTTGACTCTCTCCCAGTAACGGGTGTTGATTTGTTGATCGGTGATGTTCTTATTGGTGGAAAATTTGGTGCTGATCCCATTATCACTGTTTGTCCGAAGAGCTCATTTGGTACAGAAAAGCTGGAGGAAGATTTCCGGGTATTTTTCCTTCTTTTGCAGTGACTCGTTCAATGTCAAAGGAAATTTCTTCCAAAACTTCTTTGCCGGATGGTTTCATTTATGATTTGTCAGATACATTTATGGATCATTCTTTCCATGAGGTAGAGGATTCGAGGGTAAGTTACTCATCAGATCTTCTTTTTAAGTCTGATAGTTTGTCTGGTGGTGATCACATTCTGTCTAGAAAGCAGCCTGTTAGTGCTCAGGATGAAGATGTTGAGGTGCAGAAGTTAGCTATTAAGGCTATTTCTTTTGAGGAGGCTAGTAAGGTTCCAGTTTGTTATTAAATCAAGGATGGTGTTTTGATGAGGAAATACAGGTCGCCGGAAATTACAACACCAAATTGTAGTTCCAAAATTATTCCAAAATCACGTACTTTCATTGTCACTTGAAATTTAGATGACAGGTCATTTGGGTGTAAACAAAACCTGTGAGAAAATGTTGGCACATTTCTTTTGGCCTAGTTTGAGAAAAGACGTGGCTGAATTTTGCAAAACCTGTCATGCATGCCAAATAGTTGGAAAACCAAATCAGAAAATTCCTCCGGCTCCTTTAAAACCTAAACCGGCTTTTGATGAACCTTTCAGTAGAGTTATCATTTATTGTGTTGGTCCATTACCTAAGACTAAATCTGGTAACCAGTTTCTTCTCAATAGCATGTGTGCTTCCACCAGGTTTCTCGACGCTTTCCCAATTCGTAGGATTGTTGCTCCTGTGATTATCAAGGCTTTGAGCAAGTTTTTCACCTTAGTTGGGTTGCCAAGGTTGTTCAGTCTGATCAATGTTCAAATTTTATATCGAAGGTATATCAGCAGGCAATGTACCAGTTAGGCATTACACAGGTTAAGTCTAGTGCTTGTCATCCAGAGTCGCAGGGAGCTTTTGAGAGGTTTCCTCAGACTTTGAAGAATATGATCAAGACTTATTGCTTTGAGACGGAGAAGGATTGGGATGAGGGTGTGCATTTGTTGTTGTGTGCTGTCAGGGAATCAGGTCAGGAAAGTTTAGGGTTCAGTCCTTTTGAGCTTGTTTTTGGTCATAGAGTTCGCGGGGCATTAAAACATCTAAAAGAACAATGGCTCAGTCGCAATCCTTTTGGACTATGTTTGTACATTTCGGAACAGACTTTTGAAAGCTTGTGAGTTGGCCAATCAAAATCTGAATACTTCACAAGCCAAAATGACATAATATCATGACAAAAAGTCAAGAGAAAGAAATTTCATTCCCGGTGAGAAATTGTTAGTTTTACTACCCATTGCTAGCCATCCACTGAGAGCTAGATATCAGGGTCCATACCTTATTGACAAAAAGGTTAGCGACACAAAATTCATTGTCCTGACTCCTGGCTTTCGTAAACACAAACGTTTATGCCATGTAAACATGATAAAGAAATATCATGATAGGGAACAACCAAAACAGGTAACATGTATTACCACACTCTCTCCAGTTTTTAATTGTACTGTCAATGATATTGTTAGCAATGTGAAGTTTGATGATCTTTGTGATAACGTGTCACCTAAAATTAGCAATTCTGATGTGTTAGCTCACCTTGATGAGACGTTGTCACATTCGTCTCCTGAACAGAAAGTTCAAATGTCAGATTTGATTTATGATGTATCTCATCTGTTTCCTGATGTGCCTGGTTGAACAGATATTGTTAGCCATGATACAGATGTAGGTGATGCTGTGCCTGTGAAACAACACCCATTAAGGATGAATCCTGTAAAAAGTGAAATTCTACAGAAAGAAGTGAAATACATGCTGGACAATGACATTATTGATCCCAGTGTGTTCTTGTGCCCAAGGGTGGTTGGCGCTGCTGTGCTGACATGAAAACTGTATATCAACCATCACGAACTGACGCCGACCCGATAGGTTGATGGTTGCATTGGCCAAGCTAAGTACATCAGTAAGTTTGATCTTTTGAAAGGCTTCTGGCAGGTTCCACGCAATGACCGTGCAAAGAAGATATCAGCGTTTGCTACACCAGTTGGACTGTATCGATACAAAGTGACGCCATTCGGTCTGAAGAACGACGTTCCAACGACTCATCAGAAACGTCACATCAGGTCTTGACGGTGTCGAAGCTTACATAGATGATGTCGTAACTTATGCCATGGACTGGGAAGAGCATCTGATGAGAATCTGAGCTTTCTTCGAGAGACTCTCTGAAGCTAATTTGACCGTCAGTCTGGCTAAGTGTGAATTCGGAATGGCACAAGTTGTATTTTTAGGGCATGTTGTAGGGCACGGCCAGGTACAACCAGTTAATGCTAGAGTGAAAGCCTTTGTACATTTTCCAGTTCCACAGTCTAAGAGAGAATTCTTGGGCATGGCAGGCTATTATAGAAAATTTTGTCAATTTTTTCTGATGTTGTATCTCCACTCACAAACCTTTTGAGGGAAAAGATTAAATTCTTGTGGGATGGCAGTTGTCAGTATGCATTTGAAAGAGTCAAAGCCATGCTCATGAATTCTCCAGTGTAAGGGGCACCAAATTTTTAGAAAGCTTTTAAGTTGCAAATTGATGCAAGTGATGGGGTGCAGGTGCTGTTTTGATTCAAGAGGATGACTCAGGTATTGATCATCCAGTTTGTTACTTTTCCAAAAAGTTTGACAAGTATCAAAAGAACTATTCAACTATTGTAAAGGAAACTTTGGGTCTGTTGTTAGCTTTACAGCATTTTGAGGTGTAACTTAGGTACAAATACATTTCCAGTTAAAGTCTCTACTAATCACAATCCCTTGACTTTTCTTCACAAAATAAAGAACAAAAACCAAAGACTTATGAGATGGAGCTTAACTTTGCAAGGCTTCAATCTTTTGATCAAGGATAAAGAACATGTTTGTGCTGATGCACTTTCCAAAGTGTAAATTGTCCTTTTTGATGCTGAATGTTTTTACTTGAAATATTGTTTTCTAGTTTTTATTTTTTTGAAGAGTAACTGTTTCTTTGTAATTTTCTTTTATTTAAGGGGGAGAGTGTTATGAGCATGTGATTGTTTATTATGTATTAAGCTAATTAGAGTGACTCATTTGATATTGTATTATAGCTTGTACCAGCTTGATATTGTAATCTTAAACACTTTGTTTATTATTTGATTGATTGTAATCAAAATAAACCAATTGTCCTCTTATATTTTGCCGGTTTGACTGGGGCCATTTTCTTATTACAAATTCATTCGTAACAATTGTTGTTGCTTTTAGTCGTTTTATTTACCGTTTGTTAAGGTCATCTGCTTTGGAAATGATTTTTGCCATTACACTATAAAGGCATCTTAATTAATTTTGTCCAAAGGATGCAGCTTAGCACTGGATTTATAACGTCTCACTAATTCGCTTCCGTCACTGTATTTAGAACTCCCTCTGCTTCCTGTCTGCACCGGGTTCAATGACTTTCACCTGGTTGTTGGCTTGTTCGTATGATTCGAAAATTTTGATAGATTGATAGGTCATGATTGTCATCTCGAAGTAAGAGTTGTTTCACGTTTCCAGAGCCGCGTTCTTCTTGGTAAGCATTATTACACTGTTGGCAAGTGATCTGAGCTCGGTCACAAGTTGATCATCAGGGTCGTAGAGGAACCTGTGTGACTCTAATAAGCTTCATTCGGACGGAGATCACTGTAGTTTCTGATCGTGTCAAAATATATTTGGAGTTGTCTTTGTCTTTTTTTTACAACCATTCAAAATGCTCATCTGAGGTGTTGGTGCAACCAGAGGTTGTCATACAAAAATCAACAAGACGTTTAACTTCAGATTTGTGTTTAGTTGACACAGAGTATGTTATTGTAGTCAAATAAGTCAAACTTTATTGATGGCTTTAATCTATGGAGAAGAAGTGTTTTTTTTCTAAACACCACTATCTTAGAGTCTAGCAGTTAAGTATAGAACTAATTAAAAGAATAAAGTTGTAATTCGTGATCGAAAACCGGACAATGGCACACGCCAATGACTCAAACGTAATTTTGGAAACAGAGTATGTTGTCGTAGTCAAATAAGTCGAACTTTATAGATGGCTTTAATCTATGGAAAATAAGCGTTTTTCTGAACTCTAGCATTTAAATATAGAAACAATTAGAAGAAAAAATTTGTAATTCGTGATCGAAAACCGGACAATGGCACGAGCCAATGGCTCAAACGTAATCTTGGGTACTTGTTTTGCTCAAGAGACACAAACACAAATGTTTAATGGTAGTGTTCAGTAGGTCATTTAACTAATATACATGTAAATTAGACGCAGAATTTCGACTTCCTGACATTTTTTTCATAAATCTTTGAAAACAAGAAAATATCTTTGGCATTTTAGCAATGAAAATGTATCTTTAGAGGGACATTTGAACTAAACAGATGTTCTTATCTAAGCCAAATCATAACACATATTCTGTGTCATTTTTTGTAACATCTTTATTTCTAAAATGCCACAATGATGATATTTTTTAATTGTAATAAAGAAAACGGCCATATAAGTGTTAAGGAGAAGAAATTATTTGACCTATTTACATGGAGATTGGTTAAATGAGCTACTTAGCACTAGAAACACATATTTGTCGATATGTCTGTTGTAAATACGTTTCTGAAATTACGTTTGTGTCCTTGGCGCGCCATTGTCCGGTTTTCGATCACAAATTATGTATAATGCTACTATAATGAACTAACAATTATGAAGATGTTGATTTTCCAAAACACCACTTTTCGATCAAATAATATAATTTACGCTTACAACATACTTTGTGCCCCTTGAAGCCCTTTCAAAGACTCTTTTGGGTCGGGATTTCATCGCGTGCCCGCATCTTTTCCTATCAAATCTAATCAACAAGCCGGCTGAATTCACAATACGAGAGGGTATATCAAGTGGCTATCGTTTAAGAGGATTGAGAAAATGTCACTTTGATTATCGAATTGAAGTTTCTGCACATTTCATGAAGTAATTGGCATAAATCTGATAAGGTTGGGTATAGTTTCTCAAATGTTGATTATATTTTGAAGTATAAGTAAAGTAGTTTTAAAGCAGATAACTGAAAAATGAGTGAATCTAAACGAGATGAATTGAAATTATATGTCATATATGTTCTGTTATATGAATACAATTATAGTTATCTAAACATTATTAACATAATATCTCCTCATGGTAGATATCACTCTTGCAGTCGAAAGGCTAGTTTGTTAAAAACCTATCTGGGGACTTACAAGCACCGATGTAAACCTTGATTGGATGTAACAATGAATCATAATCATAAATAAATAAATCATAAAAAGTGTTTTAGTACTTTAAGAGACCGTCTTGGGGTTTTTTTTAACTTGCACGCATATATATATATAACCACTTCATCATTTAATTAATATTAGCGTCATAAATTTATGAAGAAATGAAGTTGTTGTATTTATGAATTTTGAAACAGCTGGTTTGTAAGAACATTTTTTCCTTCTTTCTGAAACCATTTCGTCCACATATGTAAGTAAAAAAGCTAAGATACATTCAACAAATGAGAAATCAATTTAGTTTATATGAAACTTGCAGAAGCGTATTGTAAACTAGAAGTGCCTATCACCTGGATTAGTCCTACCATTTTCAAAAATGATATATCCAAAAATTTAAAAACGAGACGCATAATGGTTTGTGACACCTACTTTAAAAGCATCTATTGTTTATCGTTAATTTTCATATTTACCATAACAAAATTCAACCTAATTATCTAAATGATTTATTCCCTTTTGTATAAAGATTTTCGTTAATATACGCTAAGATTCTCCAAGAGAGTTGGGGCCAAAGATTATTTCCCATTGTGATAAACTTTTAAAATTGACTTCTTTTTTCTGCTTTTAAGTCACTTTCTGCACATCCTCGTCTTGAGATTCCTGTACCCCACTGATCCTGATTGGGTCTGCGATATAATCTCCTTGGCTACCTGTGCAAACGCTTGCTGGAACTTGTCTTGTTGTTTCGGCAGTATCAACGCCTGTGATAATTGTGTCGTCAGTACATCAACGGACACTTCGTCTATAAAGTTGAAAAGCGTGGATGGGTAAGATATATTAGGAGTCCCTGGTTCAGATGGCTGTTTTTCTGTATTGTCGAGCTTTGATGTGTTTTCTCCTTTCTCTTCTCCAGTGCTTTGGGATTAGGCGTGCTAGTGAAGGTGAATACATCTGGCATAGTCGGTTGAAAGAGAGGCTTGAGGTGAGCCTGAGGGTTTCCTTTTCTCACTCGAACTTCTTGCAGTTGATGTTTCACCTCTTTTGAGACTACGTTCTCTGGTAGACATTTTCTTTCAGATATACGTGATGTAAGTTAATTAATGTGCCTGTGTTGGGCCTCACATAAGCCAATTTATTCAAATAACTTCAACACAAGCGAGAGCGATCTTACACACGTCTTGTCACATCCGCCATCTTGAATTGTTAAATATTGAGCCATCACCTCACAGAAGAGGATGGTTATACGCTATATCGGAACAAAGATATCATTATGCATCATCAATGACATCCTGCTGCATCAGCGTATTTTATACTCGTGCAGCTCCCACAATACCAGAACATGTATCACGGCAATGCCTCAGACCAGTTCAGAACTCACATCCAGTCAGTCAAAACTTCCCTGCACATCTTGTTGGGTTAGTTTGTCCTACGATGTGATCAGTCCTCAGATGTACGTGAGTGATTATTAACTTGTTCATTATTTCAAGTTAACAGGTAGGTGTATGTTACCTCCAGGAATTGATTCACTATCTTTTAGGGAATGTCATGAATACACAATGTACACGAAACACCATAAAGCAGTTCACTGTTATTCTATCCGTACAAAACGGGAAAAGCAGGTCTATAGTATACAATTCAGACCAATATCCAACGTTTAAAAAATATTCACTTTGATTCCCACATAACCAGAATAAAACATAAATAAAAAAATATGTACAGTAAAATAGCGTTCAGAATGTCATTTCTATAACATCATACAACCGTCTTTACACTTACTGACATGCTGCCTCTTGTGCTGACACTTGCAATATCTCAACAGGGAGGAGAGCTAGTTAAGAAGTACTGAATTCAGGAGATTTCAGAAATGTTATCTCACATTAAGGAGCCAGTTCGTGAGTTGTTGGAGTCATATAGGCAAAACTTATTCAATGGTGGCATATTATCGTGAAGTATCGACTGTTACCAAAGAGAAACATTGTAATGCTAATTGGTTTTGTACAGTGACCATGTGAAGGGAGAAAGTCGCAAGTATGATCGAAAACCGGACAGTTGCGCGCGTCAAATAGTCGAACGTAATTTAGGAAACTTAAGTAAAACAGCCAGGAAGGCAGTTAGGAGTTGATAGTGTTTCTTAGGTTAAATAACTAGTATCCATGTATATTGGACGGGTGATCTCCGCCGCTGAGCAATTATGGGGCTGTTTTAGAGTTTCACGGAAACTCAATATTTGTCGTATATATGTCTTTAAGAGATAAAAAGTTGAGATTTTTTAAGTTTATATCTCCACATACAACATTTTGGTTCGTATCAAAGCCAACTTTTATGTTATGCAAATCACGGAGTGGCTCTTTAAGGTTAACAGTCGAATCATGCGCTATACCATGAAGTGTTACTGAAAAAGAAATCGGTAAAATACTACCAAAAAATTCTACAGGAAATCTATTTGTGGAAAAGTTTATTTCTAAAAGAAATATTGTCGAATGTGCTATTTGAAATGCCATGTATGACATATTTTTTTCTATGCACTGTAATCCTTGGGAACCAATAGAAGAAAATAAGAAGAAAAAAACGGTCTGTGAAGTAAGCAACCTGTCTCATAAAATAGGTGTAAATGCTGATTTGATGAGGTTGGCTATAGCAAAAATCTCCACTTGAATAATGTTCCATTTATCATTCATTAAAAAAATCTTTAAAATGTGAAATCTATTCCGGTATCCTTCAGTTCCCTCTTTATGACATCATCAAATGCCTCGTTCTGAGCAACTGAAAGCCAGTTCTTCCAATCTCCGATCTGACCTGAAATTAGTAATAAAAATTAAACTGTTATTTGAACACATTTAGACGCTAACGACCAGATAGGATTAGTCAATTAGAACTCCACATAAACACATCTCACTTTCTACCATCATAGAAAGCAAATACTAGTATTTTGAATCAGCAACTTGTCCGAGCTTTAGGTGCAACATGAGTTTATGACCCAGTTGCTCAGAATAAAATGTAACTAGCGCTTGGAACGGGATAGCGAAGTGGTTAACGTGTTCGGCTTCGTCGGTCGAATCCCGCCACGGGCCCGGCAACATTGTCTGCACAGGAGAACTGTGTTGTACACGTAGTAAGGTTTGGGTGGAATGCTACACTGAATTTAAGCACAGTACCACCAATGGTTTGCTACTTCCAGTCGATTCTCGCAAAATTCATCGCAATGCACAGCCACTATGATGCGGCGGACCTGAGATACTCTTAAAACCTCATATCACCCCGCAGCTTGTTTTCTGTTTCAATCGAACGAAAAATGATGCATTTGATTTGTGTTATCACTCACTATTTGGTGAGTATTTCATAATGTTAAAATACATTAATCGATATGTTTTGTACATATTTATATTTTTTAGAATGTATTTCCTTAAAAATCTAGCTTTATCTATTATGATTATATTCAGTGTTATTATTTACCTTTCACGTGTGCAAGACAGGCATATACAAAGGAAAATTAGCTGTCCTACACATTAATGATTTAACAAAGCTAAAATTGTATCTCTCATTTAACAAATTGTCTTGAAAAAATTGATAGAATATGTATGTTCTAGGCTGAACTACAGGTAACATAGTATCTCTCATACCTGCCTGATTGAGGTGTGCAGACTGACATGTGATGTTATCACATAGGGGTGGTAGCATTATCTGCTATACTTATTTGTGACTCGTACCCAGAAGTTTCATTATGATAAATAAACGGAAGAAAAGAAAAGTATTAAATTTATGGAGAAAACGCTTCATTTTTAGTTTTTATCATGGTCACAGGGTCACCTTAAACCGTCATGACCTGTGCGATGAAATGACCAAAGTCTTGCTACGATATGGAAAAGCTGAATCCTTGAATAGTTTTAGCAAGAATAACGAATTTACGAGTGTATACTTTCCACTGACCTGTGCTTCAAGAGTAGAAGTAAAAACATGAAAGATGGAAGGACGGATGCCATACCATCGCATAAGCCCATCAAGGCCTTTAGGCCGCAGGAGATAACAACATCACCTCACGATATGTACATGACCTTTGTCATATATATACTTCAGTTACAATTTCACCTTGTTATCATTTGGACAAATATTTCATTTTATATAGAATTTCGAAAGATCCTTGCTTACCTCTCCTATAGAACCCACGAAAATCGTCTTTAAAGTGAAGTTTCATTTCAGGGATTTCCGTTTTAGCTGTTTTCTGGGCATTTTTCAGTTTCTCGAATCCACAAGCATCAACAATCTTCTCACAGAGTTCTGGACTCACTGGTTTACACAGAAACTCGGACAGTTGCTTGATACTCTCCAAGGGTTTCTGTGGTGTAGATATGTACAGTGTCATCGTGTTTCCTAATATGCTTGACATTGGCATTCAAATAGGGAAGTGTTGTATTTGCATTAGTTTCTATGAAAAATATAACCTCATTCTATATATATATAGTCATAAGGTAACACTTTCCACAGTCTATTGCCATGTCGGTATTGAAACCAACGCGGATCAGAATAAGAGATAAGAGAGAAAGATATTATTTAGTTATTACAAACCTGTACACTCAATATTGTGTTTGTGATTAATAAGATATAAATGAGTGTCTAGTTATTTGACCTTTCAGACACCGGTTATAGCTTAAAATCAAAAATAAAAGTTACAGGTAAAAAGAATGAACACGTTATTGCATTTGTCCTTTCATACATTTGTCATCTCTCAAAAATCGCCGTGGTGCATTCGTTAGAAGCGGATGGAAAATGTAAAATCTGAGGAGAAATAGAAACTTCATGTTTTCATTTAAAGTCGTAAAGAAAGGTTTATGTCAGATCCTGAATCAGTCTGTGAGACGTGTCGTGCATTCCCAAAGATTATAATCACCGTTTTGAGATCCTCATAGAAAATTGACAGTATTGGAAGATCCGGGTTAGTCGCCTCAACCTTCCTCCAGTCCTTGATGTAGTCAAAATAAGAACCCACTGGAACTGAAAAAATGGTTAACAATTGTGAAGCTTAAGCTTGTGTCGATGTGTATATCACCTAATTAGGAGGTAGTAACTCCTAATTAGCAGATAGTAACGCCTAATTAGAAGGAAATTAACCCCTAATCAGGTCTTAATTATCACCTGATTAGGAGTTAAGTAAGTCCTACTTAGGACATAACTATCACCTAATAAGGAGAAATTATCTCAAAAGTTCCTTTAGCAATTAGAATGATGGTGTAGATCATACATTACCTCTCCCCTGCATGAAGAGTTCTGCAAATTCCCCATATGTTCCCTGAAAGCCACCCGGAGGTTTGACTGCATTGAAGTGGTGGTACATGGACACACTGACGTCCTTGGGGTTCCTCATCACGTGCACTATCTTTGTCTTCTTCTCAAGCAGCTTGGACGGAAGATGGCGGAAGAACCCGTGACTGTTGAGGACCCGTGGGGAAGGCATATCCGCAGCCTTCTCGAACTTGAACATACCAAGCATGGTGATCTCCTTCTGATGGGGCGTGTACTCAGCACTTCCGTTCATTATCATGGTCACTATCTCCCACAGCCAGTGTGTGCCTGTATGAAGGAAAACAGGAACATTTGTTACGCATTGCCTGTTATCGCTTGACAGGTCTCATTGAGACCTAGACAATGGTCATTCATCAAGTGATCAGCGGTTAAACTAAAAATTAACGTTTCCGATAGAGATTACGAGCTATCATTGGAAATTCTTCAAAGGCATGTAGAGGTTGGTATGTTATTACTAGTCAATTCTCAGGGATAACAACTTCTTTATTTCATTTTCCTCCTAAACAAGGGGCAAGTAGCCCGGAAACGTCGTGAGAATTCAAATAAAGAAGTTGTTATCCATGCGAATTGTCTAGTAAAATTATTGGAAAGATATCAGTGAGACCATCCTTTCAGTGTGTACCTTGACCAATGGTCAAAACTGATTTTCGTTTCCGATTTAGATGTGTAAATTTCGTAGAGTAAATTTAAGTAACTCGTCATATTATCCGTTTTCTACTGATCAAACACAGGAAATTTACATTCTGTTAACGATCGTCACTTATCATTGAATAGAAGTCGTTGAGACCATTAGAAAACAATGTTAGTCTATTTTTTGATCATTGGTCACTTATCATTGAATAGAAGTCGTTGAGACCATTGGAAAACAATGTTAGTCTATTCTTTGATCAGCGGTCACTTATCATTGAATAGAAGTCGTTGAGACCATTGGAAAACAATGTTAGTCTATTCTTTGACCAGCGGTTAAAACTCATCGTTTAAGATACAAGTGTGCGACCTCCGGTTAGATACAACTTGACCCGTAGCCGAAACTGCTTACTTTTGTTTACTATATCAATTCATAGAACTCTCAGAGAAAATTGAAAAAAATATACCTGTTCATTCCTTGACCACTGGCCAAGAATTATACGTTTGATATCCCTATTATAGTGGGACCTATCGTTGGAAAAACCTCCTCGCGACCTTAACAATAATCAGTTAAATATTCATTTGTAAATCATTTTAAACCTACGAACTATTAACTTAGTTTATTCTTCGAGAAATTTCGTCAAGATTGTTTGAAATTCATCCAAATGGAGATGTTGAGGTATCGATGACAAGTTAAGCTACACATGGGATGGCAAGGGTATCAGTTTAGACCAATGGAAAGGGGTGCACTAATGCGCTTTTCAAATGGTCTCGAACTCGAAGTTTTTTCTGATACCTTAAATGTTCCATCAGCTCGATATTGATTGCTTTTATTTTGATTTTTAATCGCTGTGATGTCACTTGCTCATTCCCACAATAATGTCAAATGTTATAAGATAATTCAATGACCCGATTGCCTCCATATCGAACCTGTACCTGCAAGGGAGGATATTAGTCATGTCACTATCTCGTAAACGATGACGTCATCATTCAATACAAATCTTTTCAAGACAGTATCGAGGAATTGTACCCTATCATTGTGGATGCCTTGTTGCGTGTTCTTCTAAAAGGTAAACTTTGCTAAAACTACAAATACCACATGCTTCTATTAGTACTACAGACCACACTTGGGATAGGCCACGATCAGGACATCGTCATCCCTCAGCTGGAAGTCCTGCACTCTCTTCGTCTCGCTGTCGTACTGCTCCAGTGTCTTCCCCTCCTCGAACACCTTCAGCACTCCGTCCTGACGGAACATCCGCCACCCATGGCCCGCCACGTTCCGGTAGTCCAGGAGGTCTTCAGGTCTAAACATAAGACACACGTGTAAAATAGACAAATGTTCCATATCTCAAAAGAGAACTCGGCTCGGTCATGTTTCTATTGTTATATATGTAAGTCTGTTCATTGCTGTTTTGTCCTTCTTGGTTGGGCTGAAGGTAGTACCACCAAAAAAGGTATTCGGAAACAACATTTCTAAGTAAAGAACGGATCTTATTACCAATCTTATCAAACACTCACAAATCTATTTAGGTCACGTAACAATCCACCCTTGACAATAAAACTACTTTGTAAATAGAATTAATTTTATTTGAAAAAAAAATACTTTAAATTTTGTTTATTATGATGTGCCAAACAAAACGGGGCATTTTAGAAGCTTGATTGATGAAGAATAAAAAGTTCTTATGGATAGTCAACTTTATTGCAAGAATTCGACGTTTCGATGTAGATACTAACACCGTTATCAAGCAAGTGATACAAATGATTACATGAAGGTTAATATATTTATATACATATACGAGATGATTTCTTAAACTTGCGATTTTTATTAAATACCAAGCAATATACCACAGATGGCGCGAGCCGATGTGTCAGACGTAAAGTAGACATGCAAAGGCACGGACTTGGGTTCATATGATGAATAGGTTCATTAAGTATGAGTGTAACTGGGACGTGTGATTTTGGCGTCTGCTTACATGTGTACATATAGGAATGCCCTGACTTTGTAACCAAAAGACAACGTTTAAACACTTTGCCATGATTTTATTCTTAGAACTATATTTCATATATGAAGGTTCAAAACCGGTTACTGCCTAGTGTCTACTGTCAGGTAGATTGACATCACACATCACACATTGTCCATCTTTCCTGTCTCCGTATTGATGTCTAATCGTCTCCATCTAATCATGAATATATTCATATGTTCAGGGGTTTTAAAGTAGATGTCTTCGCTTAACATTACCTCTTTTCGTGAAGTAATAATCTTGGAATATCGAGTTCATATCTACCGTGAATATTGTAAGCCCACAATACTATATTAATTATTCAAGTACTCTTAAAACGTATGTCACATCCAAATATGTTGCGACAAGGTTCATTATGTAACAATGTCGAGGCGAAACAGGGGAGATGGCTAAGTACTGCTGGTAATGTCAATGCTGGCGGTGTTGTATGACTCTGGGGGTGTGTACAATAACTTGTACTTTTGCAGAAAATGAGATCCCAAACATAACATATGTTTACTCCCTAAAGGGCTCTCTAAACTGTGAATAACCTCTCTTTTTAAGAAATAGCCATTCAATCTTGAATTATCTATCGTCAACCTTCCATAGTTGTCTAATCTAAAAACTACATATATGCCAAACCTTTCCAAAAAGCCTGTCACATTAAAGAGGTGCTTATGTTTAAACCAACTTCATTATGTGTGTAACGGCCAGGTTAATTGTCCCTAGGCGTGCCTGATTTTTCTGTCGCTTTACTAATTAGAATACTCCAAGGGAGTTTACATGTTGCCAGTAAACAACTCCCAGCTAGGCTGTTGCTAGGTAACTAGTTCCATACACGTGGTTCCAAAAGTACCTCCTCGGATGTACAGGCGGATTTGCACCAATCCTCTCAAAGTTTCTTCTGAATACACCAACTTATTCCAGTGTTTCCCTCTTGCCAAACTCCTTTATCTTTAGATAGAAATTTGATTAATCATAGTTCTGTATACGACTTTGGGCTAATCAATAGGCGACTTCAGCGAGTCTTTCATGAGGAATATTCTAAATTAAATTTCACATCGAGAAATGGCAATTTAATCTTGAAATATCTAGTTTTTTAATCTTTAAATAACATTCATACACAATGTTCCCATACTCTTAAATCTTTTCCATATCATATTGGCAATACTAGTAATGTTGAACGATTTTCATAATGTAAACATTTTGTATTGTGTGAAGCAGAACTTTTCATTCAAAAAGATAGCCATTCAACCTTCAAATATAAATAGTTTGTCTTTTCTTCAAGTAACATACTCTTACATTTAAAAGCACATTTGAAAGGTATTTTGAAAAGAGCGTCAGTATGTGCAATATTTAAATTAAAAATTGCCTATCTCTTTTCATGAAATGGTAATTAATCTTTGAACATCAAGTGTTAATTTATCGTATCATCTTTGAATATAATACATTCCAACGGTTCATGATACTCTTAAACATTATACCACGCTCTTGGCTCCAATATCGAACGAGGTCCACTTGTCTTATTTATTTGAAATTAGAATAACTTCACTCTTCATGGGATGTACATTTAATATTGGAATATAGTTTCATAGATAAATTTATTCCGTTATGTTTAAAAATGTGAGTGTTTTTAAAGCGCCAATAACAAGGATGTCAATAACGTGATGTAAGTTGTGCTATTGTTACATATTTTACTTATATATTAATGTTTGTAATCAACGAGTGAGAAAGAATTAAGTCTTCTCCAGTAGATACGATGCTCTTTTATGTTTATAAACATTTATTGTCATCAGCAGATGCGTTTTTACATAAATCAGGATTTTAAAATCTCATCATCTGATAATACAACCTTTAAGGCATTAAAGTTATATTGACTTCCAAATATCATTATGAATTATTCTTTATAACTGTAAATCCATATAATTTCATTTATTTTCAGTTTAGGCCTTGCTGAATGAAAACTAAGACTGAATCAAAGGGTGTTATTTTGCACACAGCACTATAAGGTGTCCCCTCTGCTGCACAGTTCAATCTCTACGCGGTGAAGGTGCATTATTAAGGGGGTGTAAGGAGCTTTTGTACCATGCCCGCGCATCGGTTCCTTTGATGTCGGCCGTGGTGTATCTAATAGTTACACCACGGCCTGAAGTAACCATTGATCGTAGCTATCTCATTGGCTCGCTGCAGTTTAGCAAGCCACGCCTACTGTTCACGCCCATAAGGAATTATAGTTAAAAGGATGTAAATTTTCTAAAAAAAACATCACAAGTAATTTAAGTTTTAATGGCAACGAGCACAATACATATTCAAACAAATTGAACTATCAAAGATAATCCATTTTTCATCGGGTGTGACAATGTTAGGTATTCAATCATGTCATCCCACTCGTGACTCGACATTGTGGCGGTGTGAAACTGAATGATTACAAATTCAAATTCCCCGCGCAGATCTCGTTCAGATTTTGACAACTTCCAATGTGGGCGTGGTACAAAGTAGTTACTTCATCCAATCACTCGAGATGGATCTAGTTACACCACACCTGATCGCTGTTTGATTGACAGCTGAATTTGCGTCTCGGACTACCGTCCTCGACGAATTCAGCTGTCAATCAAACAGCGATCAGGTGTGGTGTAACTAGATCAACTTCTCGTTTATGGATGAAGTAACTACTACAAAGTTCGCTTTTTATCTGTTCCTGAAACTTGCATTTGCCTTCATTACGACTTAGTTTAAGATAATATTTAGTAAGAAATACAGTTTTCATATCTGAATGAGAATAGGGGTATGATAACGAAATTAACATGGTTTCAACGCTCACCTTATTTCTGTCATCTTGCCGAGTCATGTGTTGGTCACGTGATCACAAGGTCACACGGGCACACGAAGTGATTACTCAACTTTTTGTAGTGTGGTTAGAGCGGCTTCAAAGGCTCTATAGCACGCTTTTTTGCTTAAAATTTGCTTTTTTAAGACAAAGGGTGATATAGGCACTCACTTTAGCCTTCCATCGATGCAATGAAACTCTTAATTGTCTGTGCAATTGACCTGTTATCAAAAATGAAATAGTTAAGACGACCGTTCGAAGTCGACTTCGAGACATAAAAATCAACGGTCAGCTGTGCACAAAAAGGATCAAATTTAGACTGTTTAAAACGGCTGAACAATGTACAATGAACAATGAAAAATGTATGCGGCTTTTAAATTCACCTGGTTTTTGCACTGAGAATAAAGGATGAAATATTGATTTGTACATTCACCGGTTTCAGAAATTTAGTAAAAGCATTGTTATTGGATTGAGATAGTTGCTGTCGTTTTCGCTCTTCTGGTTGTAAGCATAATACAAGTATTTCCGATACAATCGTTCATGCGGATTTAATACAACGTTGCATTGAATACTTCCGGTCGTTTAGAATGAACTTTATAACCTGTATACATATACACTTGTTGACAAGCTTACGAGGTAGATACCTGAGTGTGGATAGTTAGTAATATCGAAAGATATGTATGTATGTATGTATCGTCTGTGCATTCGTGCATATACGAAATATTTGTGTGCACTAGTGCCTTTAACTTTGTGTTATAAACCTCTGTTGACGTCATGATATTGTTCTATTGTTTTATCTACGTTATACCCTGCAATTTTGAAGGATGACATGAAATGTGATACAACCATTTTTTTTTATCTATATTGTAAACGGTCAACTGATTATAATTTCCCAGACTTGCCTGATATTGCAAAAGGGGTTGGGGACGGGTTGTTGGCCGCTCGTTTTTTTAATGAACTGTGAATCAATAATATTTACGTTAATTTGGCAAAAAAATCATACCTAAAATTGCATATTTTTCATGGTAGTCGATCGTCGGGGTGCGGCGTTACAGTTTCGAGACGACATTTTGTAAAAACATTTGAAGATTTAAACTTAAATTTGTTATTTTCAAAGGTGATGGTGAGTAAACCATTTGATTTTAATTGAAAACTAATATTCTTATAATATCGTGTAAATTGCCCGGGGAATAGCGCATTAACAAGTTGCATGTAAAGATTTGAGGATTGGTGCATATCCTTACTCTTCCGTTTTCTTCAACGGATAATAACCACTTTACCCATGGAGTTGGCTTGCGTACTGGCACTGGTGATTGATACGATCAATCTCTTCTATCACACCAGAAGAGTGCTATGTTTGAGATCATGAGAATTTGCTACTTTTCCAATAATTACTAAGTCTTGAATTGACTTGGCACTAAGGAGATTCTAAAAACTTGCCAGGAACGATAACGAATTTCACAACGTTTTTGTCATCTAATTTTGGGTTTGTGACTTTAAGGTCAGCTTTACCGTTAGGTTTGACAGTTGTTTCTTTGAAAATAGTAGTCTTGGTTCTCTTCACTAGACGTGTCTTGACAAACATTGGATTGATGACAATAACATCAGCTCTAGTGTCAAGATAAAAATGCACACCAAGACCAATGCCGTTCGTCAAACCGGTCCCCTTGCTCTTATTTAACTCTGAAGAAGAAGGCGATTCATTGTTGTTGCTTTTAGTCGTTTTAATGACCGTTTGTTAAGGACATCTGCTTTGGAAATGGTTTTGCCATTACACCATTGTCCAAAGGATGCACCTTAGCACTGGATTTATATAACGTCTCACTTATTCGCTTCCTTCACTGGATTTAGAACTAGAGTTCTCTATGCTTTCTGTCTGCACCGGGTTCCATGACTTTCACCTGGTTGGCTTGTTCGTATGATTCGAAAATGTTGATAGATTTCTTGAGGTCAGGGTTGTCATCTCGAAGTAAGAGCTGTTGCACGTTCACAGAACCGCGTTCTTCTTGGTAAGCATTATTACACTGTATAGCAAGTGATCTAAGCTCGGTCACAAGTTGATCATCAGGGTCGTGGAGGAACTCTAAAAAGCTTCATTCTGACGGGGATGACTGTAGTTTCTGATCGTGTCAAAAAGATGTTTGGGATTGTTTTTGTCCCATTCAAAATGCTCAGCTGAGGTGTTGATGCAACCATAGGCTGTCATACAAAAATCTACAAGACGTTTATCTTCAGATTTGTGTTTAGTTGACACAGAGTATGTTATTGTAGTCAAATAAGTCAAACTTTATTGATGGCTTTAATCTATGGAGAAGAAGTGTTTTTTTCTAAACACCACTATCTTAGAGTCTAGCAGTTAAGTATAGAACTAATTAAAAGAATAAAGTTGTAATTCGTGATCGAAAACCGGACAATGGCACACGCCAATGACTCAAACGTAATTTTGGAAACTTATTTGCAGGAGATACAAACACAAATGTTAATTGGTAGTGTCCAGTAGGTCATTTAACTAATATTCATGTATATTAGACGCAGAATTTCGACTTCCTGACATTAATTTGTTTTCATAAATCTTTGAAAACAAGAAAATATCATAACTTTGGCATTTTAGCAATAAAATGTATTTTTAGAGGGACTTTTGAACTAAACAGATGTTCTTTTTTAAGCCACATGAAAATCATAACACATACTCTGTGTCATTTAAAGTAACATCTTTATTTCTAAAATGCCCTAATGATGATTTTTGTTCAATTGTAATCGAAAAAACGCCCATATAAGTGTTAAGAAGTGGAAATTATTTTACCTATTTACATGTAGATTGGTTAAATATTTGTCGATATGTCTGTTGTAAATACGTTTCTGAAATTACGTTTGAGTTCTTGGCGCGCGCCATTGTCCGGTTTTCGATCACAAATCATGGCTTAAGCCTGTTTAATGCTACTATATTGAGCTCACAAGTATGAAGATGTTGATTTTCCGACACAACCACTTCTTTTCGATCAAATAATATCATTTATGAAGTTTGAAATATTTGACGCCAACAACATACTTTGTGCCCCTTTAAGCCTTTTCAAAGACTGTCTTTTGGACCGGGATTTCATCGCTTGCCCGTATCTTTTCCTATCAAATCAAATTCAACAAGCCGGCTGAATTCACAACACGAGAGGGCATATCAAGTGGCTATCGTTTAAGAGGATTGAGAAAATGTCACTTTGATTATCGAATTGAAGTTTCTGCACATTTCATGAAGTAATTGGCATAAATCTGACAAGGTTGCGTATAGTTTCTCCAATGATGATTATATTTTGAAGTAAATTTTAAATAAGTTTTAAAGCAGATAACTGGAAAATGAGTGAATCCAAACGAGATGAATTAAAAGAATTAAAGTTTGTCTTTTGATTTTTGGTTGATGTGTATATTGCCATATGTTACGGTTCTGTTATGTGAATAAAATGATAGTTATCTAAACATTATTAACATAATCTCCCCTCATGGTAGACATCACTCTTGCAGTCGAAATGCTAGTTTGTTAAAAACCTATCTGGGGACTTGTCTGGGGAAGCAGCGATGATTGGATGTAACAGTGAATCATTATCATAAATAAACAAATCATAAAAAGTAATTTAGTACTTTAAGAGACCGTATTGGGTTTTTTAAACTTACGCGCATATATTGATATATAGAATCATTTAATCAGTATTAGCGTCATAAATGTATGAAGAAACGAAGTTTTTGTATTTATGTATTTTGAAACATCTGGTTTGTTGGAACATTTTTGCTTTCTTTCTGAAACCATTTCGTCCACATATGTAAGTAAAAGGGCTAAGATACATTCAACTAATGAGAAATCAAGTTATTTTGTATGAAACTTTGCAGAAGCGTATTGTAAACTAGAAGTGACTATCACCTGGATTAGTCCTACAATTTTCAATAATGATATATTCAAAAATTTAAAAACGAGACGCATATTGGTTTCTGACACCTAAAAGTATCTTATGTTTATCGTTAATTGTCATATTTACCATAACTAAATTCAACCTAATTAACTTAATGATTCACTCCCTTTTGTCTAAAGAGTTCGTTAATCTACGCTTAGGATACTCCAAGAGAGTTGGGACCCAAGATTATTTCCCATTGTGATAAACTTTAAAAATTGACTTTTTTAATTTTATGTGGTTTTAGTTGCTTTTCAGAAAAATTTAAACGAAATTTAGCCTCGATAATGTAACATAATACAATCATTACAATTGACTTGTTACATTAAACACTATCATTAAAACTACATTATCACGGTCGACATATGGCGACACAAATTCACTACTTTGGTAAGATCTATGGTCTATACCTATGTAATAATGCACTAAAGGAATGTAACTGAACAATACAAATGTACAGCTATAATTGTAAAAAAATTTATTGTTTACGGAACACAAACTGACGGACAAAAGCAACTATAAAAACAAGTTCATAGGTGTATCAACGTTATAAACCACATCAGTGGAGAAGTGTTGTGGATTTGAAAGATGACTCATTTACAAACTTTATTAATATTGAGATTTTTTAGATCAAGATACCACAATGTGGCATGCTTGGTATCTGTAGTATAATGCAACTAATTCATCTTGGTTTAACGTCAGTTCTTACACAAATGAATTTTATTAATGAAACAGAAAACAATACTCGTCGCCAGATACGTCAAGGATGACTCGCAATGAATTAAATAAATGTGTTTGGATTGTTGGATTTTTCTATATTTGTCCATCTAAATTGCCCAACAGGTGCCCGTAAATAATCATATTTTTCTACAAAAAATACCATGATTAAAAAAATATATACTTTCAAAAATGTATTTTATTTATGACTGAATATTCAAATTATATAACGTTAGGTGAATTTTCTTTCCGCAAATACAATAGCAGTAAACCCCGTTGTTGAAATATTCTGTCTACAAAATTCACAGGACATATTAATATTGCCTTAAATCAACAATGGAGAGATGCGTAAAAAAGCAATAACATGTCAGTTAAGAGAAGTCAGTTCAACGTGAACTCTAAACCGACATCTTTCATTTCCCTCTGTATGACACCATCAAAAGCCTCGTTCTGAGCAACACCTAGACAGTTCTTCCAATCGCCGATCTGACCGGACCTGAAAATATTAACAGACTGAATTTGTAAAACTGTAAAACAAGGTCATTAGATTAAATTGTCAATATAGTCATTTAAAATGTGTGTCCACGTTAAGTGTCCACGAATCACAGGTGTTCAGTTTAAGTACTTGCGTTCAGCACTTATAAAGCCATCTTCTATTCTTTCTAATGATATTGATTTAGATACGGATAAAATGATTGTGCCACAAGGGTTAACCATTTTCAAAGTATACCTTTCTCTTTAAAACTACGTAGAGCAGAGCAGAGATCACAAATCACTGAAACGATATTACTGATTTTTATGTAGACTTGATTAATCACTGTCGAGTACGAATCTGCAATACATAAACGGTACATAGTAGTATACATATGTAAAAGCTTACCTTTTCTATAAAAACCACAGAAGACTTCTTTGAAAAATCTCTTCAACCCTTAAGTGTCCTCTTTAGAGTTTTGAGCATTTTTCAGTTTCTCGAACCCACAAGCATCAGTAATCTCCTCGCAGAGTTCGGAGCTCAGTGGTCTACACAGGAACACAGTAGTCGCTATGGGTTTCTTGAACACAAACAATGAGTTTGCTCAAGTGCGTAATGCGCAGGTGCCTGTTAATTTCATGAAACAACTAATTCTGTCATGATTCATATCAATTTCTTATTTGATTGGGTATTTTAGAGATTTGAAGATGCAGTAAAACCTGGCCCTAATTTCACAAAGTCCCCTCACAGCTAAGGGCGCCATATACTTATTTTAACATGGAGTTAAGATTCCTTTAGTCTAAGGGATCTCTGAACAACTGGGTCCTGTATGTTGATAACTTCTTATTTCTTTATATGAAGAGTGTAATGTTTCGGTGCAGATACTTAAAGTAATAGAGATTTACAATTTGATAGCATTTTGTTTTCTACAACATTCAATTAGCTGTTCCTAACCGTTTTGAGATCCTCATAGAAAATGAATAGTATTGGAAAATCCGGATGAGCCGCCTCAACCTCCCTCCAGTCCTCGATGTAGTCGAAATATGATCCTAATGGAACTGAAATAACGTGTATGACAGTTTTGGTCAAATTTCTTACTTAGTGGTAGGTAAAAAAGAAGGTTTTTAAGTCTTCCCTCAAATGATTTCTAACAGCTTAATTAAACATTGCATATAAGCACGGGACTCGTACCTACAGCCTGATTAAGACAGAAATGTCCAGCAATAACTATCGTATTAATCTACCCCTTCAGCCACCGAGAACTCTTTTCGACTGTAATGACTATCGTGTAAATCTACCCCTTCAGCCACCGAGAACTCTTTTCGACTGTAATGACCTGACGACGTACCACACAAGTGTCCATGTAGTAGCACTCATCTCCCTCGGAATTCAGATTCATCCTAAATGCCATAATACGTGACGATGAATAGTTCCAAAACTAACTTTTTGGCATTTTACAAAACATTACCTCTGCCGTGCATAAACAGCTCCGAAAATTCTTCATAAGGTTCTTCAAAGCCAAGAGGTGGTCTCATAGCGATGGCGTGGTGGAACATTGACACGCTGACGTCCTTGGGGTTCCTCGTGATATGAATTAGCTTCGTCTTCTTTTCAACAACCTGTGACGGAAAATGGCGGAAATGAAAATGGCTGTTGAGAACTCTTGGTGACGGTAATTCATCTGCCATCTTTAACTTTGGTCCTCCAAGCATGGCGACCTCTTTTATGTGAGGACTGTACTCAGCACTTCCGTTCATCATCATTGTGACCATCTCCCATAACCAGCGAGTGCCTGCAAGAGACACATAAATAACCTGCTCAAATACAGAGACATATCAAATGGTATTCATTCATTATTGACTTCCAAATTTGATACTTTTCTTTGATTTTTGCTATTTCGGTAATACAAAGGATATCATTGTCGTGCCAATGTCATACTATGTTCACGACACTCGTGCCTGAATATCAGTAGTCTCCTTAGACCAAGGTCAATGCTTTTATGAAAGTGCTGACGACGTTTTTGCTTATATGAAGGTACTGACAACGTTTGAGCTTTCATCAAGGTATTGACAACGTTTCGGGTAGAGAAGTAGAACTGACCGAACAGATAATAAGGTTAGTGATCATTTTTTGGGAAGAGGAAAATAATAACCATGTTTGGGGTAGATGAAAACTACAGACCACCTTTCGGATAGGCGACACTGAGGATGTCGTCGTCCCTGAGCGGGAGGTCCTGGACCAGCTTCTTCTCCTCCCGGTACTGCTCCAGCGTCCTCCCCTCAGTGTAGATGTTGGGCACCCCGTCCTGCAGCACCAGCCGCCACCTGTGGCCAGCCGCGTTCCGCCAGTCAAGGATATCCTCGGGGCTACACAAACACGAAACTCTTATGGAGAGTGTTCTATTGGGATACCGTAAGCGATACAGAATAAAATGAACCGAAGTTACATCAGCCTGCGAAGATAAGCACTTTTACACGGGACATCGTAAAATTATAGACTTGAACACTTGGTATAGCAACGGACTGTTGATATGATTATACTTTTATTTCCGAAATGAATGTTTGTTAAAATTATTACTTTCCAAATTCAAGTTAGGAGACGACTTAAAGCCAATCAGAATAAGTTCTTCAAAAGGTAAAAGATCTTATTACGCAATTCGATTTATCTTTCCTCGCAGAATAAGGTGTACGTCTCAATCAAAACCTTAATTCGGCCCGTTTAGTGTTAACACCTCAAAATCAATTAATATTGCTTAACCTCGACTTCTAATCTTCGTTTAAGAACACCTCTGATTGGTTTATTAGGAGTATCCCGTAATTGGTAACATTTTGTTCCTTTACGTGTGATCCCTGTGTTTCCCTAAGAAAATATGTTTGAGTGCCTATGAAGTGGCAATTTCTCAAGACATTCACATATGTTTCAATGGGAATAGAATCGAACCTGTTACCTGTTGGTTTATGGCCATGCAAAATAGATGATTAGAACACGGAAGCCTGATAAAAAAAATGAATTGTTCGTAACAAGTGCTAAAGGTTCGTTCCTGTTTTAGAATCATCAGTTGTTGATTAGTCTTTAGAGAAAACTGTATTTTGAATTTGTGTTCTTTTTTGTGCAAAACCTTGCCATGTCACCATCGGTTACAAAAGAGGCTTGTCAATGCACGTGCATCACGAATTGCCCATGCTGATATTATCGAAATGACGTAGACTTAGTCTCCGATCAGAAATTGTATAAAATGGTAACTGACTGACAAAGAGATATTCAAGTAAGATGAACCCTCTCGCACATGAAACATGAATACGTCGGCATAACGGCCTCGGCGTGCGCGAGGCTTCAAAATGCTCGAAATCCAGTGCGAGATATAGAGGATAGTAAACGACCTTCCATTTAATACTGGTTTTATTGAAGGCCGTTTAGTGTAAAGCACGATTGCCAGATGAAACATTGTGACGGCGGTACTACCATTGTGATTTTTCAACCACACAATATCGTGACGTCAAACGTGCAGCGGCATTACACTAGTTTAAAATCGCGGTATAGATATTGCACTGCAGTATCTAACACGGGCGAGTAATAAATATTTTATCTCAACTGTCGACACTTGTCATTGCACAAAAGTTACACCGAGGAGATGGCTTATCAACTTAAATCGTATCCTACATATAAGATACCTTGTCAACCTCAACCCTAATCTTGAGATACCTTCTCAACCTCAAACAGTACCTTAAATACCTCGTAAACCTAACACCAAATCTTTAAATACCTGTTCAACCTCAAACTTTTTCTAATGATAGCTTGTCAGTGTAAAACCAAATCTGAAGATACCTTTACAACCTCAAATCGTATCTAAGATGCCTCATAGGCGTAGGAACAGGGGGGCCTGGGGCACGGCCCCCCTACTTTTGACACGATTTTATAGAGAAAAAATATCTTCAAAGCCCATTTTCAGGGGTAACCAAGCAGATGACAGTGGCATGCCATTTCAAAGGTAAGCATAGTAATGACAGAAATTAAAATTTAATTATAGAATTAAGCAAAGGCTTTGTGTATGAACAAGTATGTATATTCATCATCCAAATAGAGAAACCCATTGCAGGTTAATTAGGCAACAATTACTTTCATGTGCATGTTCAAACCGATAGTAGGAATTGGGTCATTCTAACTTTGGAACTTTAGTGCGGTACGAAATTATTTGAAGTTACTATTATTCTATTGATGCTTTCCATGGTTCCCTATAACAGATACATAACTAACATTATTAATCGAATTATTATTTATTCAGTATATCTGCGCCTGTGATACTTTAGAATTACTATCTGGAGCTAGTAAAGTGTGCATCTGGTAATTTGAACCTAGTGCGCATATTGGGGCAAGAAATAAGGCGTTCCAAAAATTGAAACACTACGACCATTTAATGCTAAATTAACACTTATTAAAATGTGTTTGGCTTTATAAGTCTATGTTTGGTATTTAACAAAGACATTCAAAGCGTTCTGGAGCTATTGATCTTTAACTTGTTTTTTATGAATTGTCCATTGCTGAATATAAATAAACGTGTAATGTCTTTTTCAGTTCCCGAAAGTGACATTTCAAAATGGTGGACCTACAGAGAAAAAAAGCTTATAACAACCTCCAAGAGAAACTCATTAAACAACCGCTAACCTCGACTATGTCACTTTTCAATTTTCGTTCAAAGATTTTTCAACAAAATAAGAACTGGGCTTGAGTTTTTAAAATCCGCCAATAAACAACTTTAATTAGCTTTTCCTTTAGACGGCGAATTTATCGGCTGTGAAAAACCCAACTGAGCTAAGGGCCATAAACTTCATGCAGCTGTGACGTAATAAACAGACTGTACAGAGTGGTGCATCATTATTTCAACTGAAATACCACCTTAAATAATTGTTTAATTACCATTGATGTGGATATCTTTCTTACCCCAAACGCTTAATAGTGTTACATCGTCAAATGATTTATCTAACCGAGTGGAAAACATTCTCATAAAATCGTTAATTATTTTTTTTTTTCATGTGACATTGCTACGATAGATGTATAGATCACGAGGCAATGATTCTGTTTATGACGTCACTAAAAGGGCGTGTGACCAGTCATGCATTCACTGGTTTGTGGCCCATCAAAAGTGGCACCCATCAAAAGTGGCATTCAAAAACGGCTTTCATTACCAAACTGAACATTTGAGTTACTACCTTTGACGCACTATACAATATTGTAATCAGACATTCATATATTCCAAAGAAAATAGAGAAATATGTTTGTGGTCATGTAAACTTTAAGGCATCACATGTTAGCTGGGATGCACTGATCACTGATTCTTTGGGACCTTTGATTAAAGTCGAACTCTGATATGCAATGAGGATTGGATTAGTCTTTTGCTGGAATTTAGAATGACATTAACGGAATTTCTAGCTCTGTGAGAAACATTTAAAAAGATTTAAGTGTTCATTGTAAATGTTGTATCTTAGAATAGATGACAATATGTGTTCCATTGACAGCTAAGCATTATTCCGTTCCATTCTGTGTTCTATGATGACATATGTTATCTTGCATTTATTGGCACTATTTTAGAGTAAAACATGAGAAATATTATTCTTAAGATGGATGCACTTTGTGATGTAGCTGCAACTTAATGTTACGTAAAGAAAGCTTCTTAAAAGGCCATTGTCTGATATGTTACGAGATACAACGTGATGAATGTTTACGTTATGTATGATTACTTGAAGCTAAGTGCTTTAAGACCGTTTACTGAATAAAAACTATGAATCAACAATGAGTTCTTCAACACTTTGCACGAGCATGTGTGTCAATATCACAATATAGGTCTACTGTACTTATGCGGTGACTTCAACGCGAGATGTTCCAGCAACACGGACTTCATCGCGGGGGTGGATCACGTGACCCCACGCGCTGTAATCGACAACGCTGAGAACGGTCATAGTAACCTTTTGATTGACTCGGTACGCAAGACTTTACTCATGTGTCATATCGAGGCAAATCAGTTGTTGACTACGTTTTAGTACATATGAACAGTTGGCATTTTGTGTAGATTTTAATGTCCGGCTTGTTTCGGATGTTCAATTATCTTTCAATCTGCAAGCATGTGAAAAGTCACCGGATCACAGTTTACTAGAATGGACTATTAATTTAGACTATATGAGTGAGAAACTGAACTAATGTGAGAGTGATGAAAAAAAGTGTGAACAATCATTCCGTAACGTCGGATATTCCTGAATCTTTCCTTAACGACACAAATGCTGCAGTTAATGTGGACAGGACAGTAGGACTAATAGAGTCAGCCTTAGCAAGTGGGGACATAAACTTAGCCTATGGTCACTTCACTCAGCTTCTGGAGTCTGAAATGAAAGACAAGTTGCCAAGCAAACTAATCCCAAACGGACCATTTTGTCATAAAGCAAAGCGCTTTAAAACCAAACCTTACTGGAATGATGAGCTTAATTCACTTTTTTCCTCAGTAGCAGTGAAAGTGAGGGCTTGGCTTAGATCTAAAGGATCAAAGCAGGTAAAGGATAGTTTTAACATGATTTCTGTTATGAAAGAAAGAATTTTAACAAAACTCTTAGGCAAGCTAAGCGTCGGTTCCAGCAATTAAAGAAGGACAATCTTTCGGAGATGTTACAGGACTCATCACGTGATTTCTGGAAGGAACTCGGAAAGCTCGGAACAGCTAACAACCGGAAGACAGACATCCCCATGGCAGTAGTGAATAGTGACGATAGTGTGAGCACCGATACAGATTCCGTCCTGCACAGATGGGAGACTCACTACAGACGCTTGTATCAAGCACAAGATGACAGCTCAGGATTCGACGAGGGACACCTCAAGTATATCAAGGAAGAAATGAGCAATATTCCACTCAATACTTCTTATAACTCTGTTTTAAATTCTGAAATTGCAATCGAAGAAGTAAGAAATGCGATTGAGCGAGCTAAATTGAACAAAGCAGCTGGTTTAGATAATATCCCATCTTCTGTGTTGAAGAACGAAGCTTGCATCAAACTTCTGTATATGATGATTAACTTTAGCTTCAACAATGGTGGAATCCCAGAGATATGGAGCCGTGGAACAATAAAACCTATCCCAAAGTCAAGCATGGACACCGACCCGAGAGACCCCTATAGCTACAGGCCGATAACAGTTTTATCAATCCCTTCCAAGATTTATGCCGATGTTATCAATCATAGACTTTGTTCATTTCTAGAGTCTGAAAATCTTTTAGTGGACGAACAAAATGGATTCCAAAAGGGACGATTGTGCCTGGACCATGTGTATAAACTTCATAGTATTGTTAATAACAGAAAAATACCAAAAAGAGAACTTTTACATGTTTTACTGATTTTAAAAAAGCTTTTGATTCAATCAACCGAGACTTGTTATGGTTCAAATTGACGGAATATGGAGTCACAGGAAATCTATTAGCAGCCATACGATCCCTCTATAACAACGTTACGTGTTCAGTCAAAGTTAACCAGTACAGCACCGGAGTCTTTCCAGTGGACTCGGGTGTTAAGCAAGGCTGTGTGCTTTCACCGATCTTATTCTCCATTTACATCAACGACCTAGCTAATGAACTGAAATCAGCCAACTGTGGTATACAAGTAGATGATCAGAATGTAGCTGTACTATTATATGCTGATGACATTGTCCTGTTATCCCCTGATGCCTATGGATTGCAAAAACTGTTAGATATTTTATATGCTTGGACTTCGAAGTGGAGACTGAGGATAAACAGGGAGAAAACTAAAGTTTTACTCTTCAGACCGAAAAATGCATTAACATGTCATCAAGTTTTTCGATGTGGCGAGGATGAGAAAGACTACACTGAAAGTTATAGATACCTGGGGATATGGCTAAATGAACACTGTGATATGAGACTAGCTGTGAAAGAACTCATCAAGTCAGCTTCCAGGGCACTAGGATTTCTTCTCCATAAAAGGGAAGGTAAAACAGGCCCGATTTACCCATGGGTAAGCAATTAAGGCTCGAAGAGCAGTGATTGGCTACTAGCAGACTGGGGGAGATCTTATCACCCAATGTGCCACACCTTCTAACGGTCGCTGGAGTCAGGGAGGTCAAAGGTTATGGGAATTTTACTATGAGAGATCTACAGATATACTACAGTAAAATGAGATTTCACGGCAAAAATCAAATAAGTGAATGAATGTGCTGGTAGATGATATTTTCTTAGAATGACTTGAATGATATTGTATTTCCCTATAAAAATAATTTTTAAAAAGATTCCCCATTTTAAATATTTTGCCTTTATTAGTCCCTGGATATGTTTGGTGTTTGTTGTGGATTCTCAAGCTATGTATGCAATCAGATTTTTTACACTGTTAGGCCTTATGATCCTTTGATAATTGTTAGCCAATAAAAAGTACATCTATGTGCCCAGTTTTGTCATATCATTTGTGGCAATACAAAATAAGGTTCAGCACAATCTCTACTCTAGTGCTAAAGGCCCAGTCCCACAGGCAGCAGTGGACAGGCTGGGGTCACAGCTGTCTTGGTGTGGGGAGGGGGGGGGGGGGGTTGTTTTACATGGGAAAGAGAGGACTACTGGGGTGAAATTGACATCATGAATGGAAAGTTCTTAGCCACTCAGAGACTGCTGCCATGGCAACACTCACTTATCTGATCATATGACACATACAGAGGCAAATTTGAATCTTAGGTAGGTGTATTTGAATATTATTTTTAAAATTCTCTTTACAGAGTAAATGTATTTTTTCAGAAATTACAGCTTTGTGCTTTTCAAATACTGGTGTACATGGATGCAAAAAATCATTCTTAAATTACAAGTAATTGTTTTGATAATTGGCTAGACAAGAGTGTACCCAACTATATCTCAACTGAAAAGACACTCTTTACTGGGAAAATTGACTCCACCCATTCTGTGTATAGGGATTTACCTTCCCCTTTAAGTACAACACATGTGGCGACATGCACGACAGCGTCTTCACTCGACTTTTCGACAGCCTTGTACAGCCAGTTTTATCCTATTGTTCAGGAATATGGGGAGTTTACATGTACAAAGAGGTGTATACTATACAGCGCAGAGCAGCGAGAGCGTTCTTGGGGGTTTCACGGAACACGCCCAACATCGCTGTCAGAGGGGACATGGGCTGGCCTGACATGCAACACAAATTGTATCTTGAGGTAGCTCGTCTGTGGTGTAGGTTAGAGAGACAACCACAAGGATCCCTCACAGCTTCGATACATGCCTGGTCTAAACGTTTTAGCAAATCATGGGAAAACAGAGTTTTAAAGGTTTTTAATGACTTAGAACTAACTGCACTTTTTAACAGAATGGACAGATCTATTGGCTGGATTATACGTCAGATTACTTCACGCCTAAAGGTAATAGACCAGAAATGTTGGCTTGACAAAGTACAGACAATACCAAAACTGAGAACTTACAAGACTTAAAAACTGCTATAAACACCGAATGTTACCTCAGCCTCCCACGTTTCAAGCGATCCATACTAGCCTCGTTACGATGCGGGTCTTTAAAACTGGAAATTGAAACGGGCAGATATAACACCCCTCCCACCCCGCCTGACCAGAGACTTTGTAAATATTGTTCCCACTCTTGCGTCGAGGACGAAAAACATTTTCTTTTACAGTGCCCTTTTTATAGTGATATACGTCTTTCTGTTTTACCTACGATTTTTAATAACAACTCTTTTATTTGTAATACTTTAGATTTTAAATTCCATTTTCTATTATCTTCTAAACTCTATTTATCAAATTTAGGTTTAATGTTTTTTAAAATGTTTTATCGTCGCAAATGTTTTGCAACTAGCACAAGTAGTTAATTATTTTATCAACAATGTATATTCTGTGATATATTTCTGTGATATTACTTTTATTATTTATTTATGCATTTATGATTTTCACCGTGTCTCTTCGGCCTATTGAGGCCCAGCATAATACTTTTATCTTGTATATTCATGTGTATTTACACCTTATAATTTCATGCGTGACACGTTAATAAACATTTCATTCATTCATTCATTCATTCATTCATTAAAGCTTTAAAACAAAAGCTTCAAAATGCGTTATTTCTATGACTCACACACGGACAGAATGAATGCATCATCCGCGCGCACCCTGCCCCTATAAAACCCCCCCTGGTAGTCTATGTGAACCTCAGTCAATATCTTTTGAGGACTCACCCCCACTCACAAAAAAGAAATTGCCACATGCCCCTTGAGTTGATACGTAAGGGAGGGGGGCAGACTGTTGGTGGCACATTAGAACTTCTAGTCAAATGGTTGTATCCACAGGCAATTCATGTTCATTATCCTTTGCTTGATAACGATATTAGCATTTACACCGAAACGCTAAATATCGATAAAACTCTTCCTCATTCTATAGAAAGTAAATGTGGATGTAGTTATTATGAAGCGAGACGATATATCATGGGAGTTTTACCAAGAAACCTGCAAGACGATTAACATCACGATACCATGGTAGCGATACATTACGTATCCCGCTTCAGAAAGAAGGATAGACAGAACAAAAAGGTAATTGAAATGACAAAATCAGAGAAACTTTGAAATTACGGATAAAATTTCAGAAATATTAGATATTTCTGTTTATTTAATTACTGTATTCTCTAAAACAGAAAAAAACGTTGCCAGGCCATATTGTTATTTATTGAATCAAATTATGTAAAACGAATTGGGTTATATTGTCTCTTGTGGCGATACATCGATGTATCATAGGCCCTCGTGGTATAAATAATCTGATATATATAATTCTAAAGGTGTTTTGTATGGATGCGCTCGTTTAGCGTAGTAGACGATGCAAATATTGATACTATCGATAAATCGTTACACCACTACAATGTTCTCGTGAGGAAGCAAAATTAAAATTTGACTCGTTGCAGCGCTCAAAGTGGTTAAATGTAATACTGTTAACGTCAGGATGCAAATTAATATTTGACTCGTTGCTGCGTCAAATAAGTTTCCGTTGATCAAAAGGAAGTCAGAGATATTTTACTCTCGCTTCAGTTTGATTACACACTGGTTACTGCCCTTCCTCCAGACCACAACAATTAATAACGTCTCAACAAAAAGGATATTTATAACACATCATCCTTCTTGTTTTATACATTTCACTCATGTATCTGTATTGAAGATAAACTCATGAGTGGTCATAAGCGATAAGTAATCACATTTATGCCGTCAACCTAAAACAAAAACTAAGGGAATCGATCTTGATACCTTCAAATCAAATCTAACTCTTATGATACCTTGTTAACCTCACACCGTATCTAAGAAAATCAATGTTGTTTAATACAACAATGTAGTAGCGGGCTTTACGTAGCGCTCCGCGTGTGCGTCCGTGTGTCCGTTCGTAACAGATTTTCGCTGGAGTATTACCAATGTAAGTAAATATTGGTCAGTTTACCTATCTGTCTTCCGTTGTTTCTATAAATTATTATGATCTATCCTTTTCGTTACTTTTACTCAGAGATACGTTATCTTTGCCAGAATGATGGAAAATGTCAAAATTAAGCAATATAATATGAGACCTAGTAAGGAAAATAAAGACAAACCCAACTTAAAAACGGTCCCAATAATGTCGTTTTATTTATCTATTAAAGTAATCTTTGTAAACTTCAACATCGTCTTGATTAAAGGAGTTGCATGTCTCACAAATACGGAAGCAATAAACACAAGTTTCTCAAGTACGTGGTTCATCAGGACAGCACCGTGACTGACACCAAGGCGTCGGCACTTCCGATTCCGCCGGAAGTCAATCTTCAGAAATATTTCCTGATATATGTCCTGTTGCTCAATAGACTTTACCACATAGAATCCGTCACAGGGTTCCATATTTGATAACTGTGTCTGGGTCTCTTTTGTTGCAGGACAAATCAAGCAAGATTGAAGTCTGACTTCAAATTGTCTAGTTGCAGGATTTCTGTTACTGTGTCAAATCATAAAAGTTAAGGGTGCTTATGATTAAATGCAGACGACCTAAGACCATTATTCAAGTTAACAAACACTGATTGAAATTAGCATAAACATAATGTTTGGAATGACGTAGTTTCATTGCAAGAACGTGGTGTTTCAAAAGTGAAGATACGACGATTGTTGTGACTTGCCACAATGTGGTGACACCTACATAAAAACGTTGCATTCATTGCGAGCAATGCTGTAGATCCATTGAGGCTGTTTTCATTTGCAAACTTTAAATTGCCGTTCAAGAATCCTATTAAAAGCATGTTTGATAAACTTTTCAAAATAATCTTAAAATGATAAAAGTAAATCTTTTTTTTAATACATCATATTTACAGGTGAATATCATTTTCAAATAGCATGTGAAACAAATACAGCCCAAATATTATCTAATAATTATTCATGGAATGGAATGCTATTAGATGTCATGTTTTTCTCAGTATTGAAGTCTAAAATGGTACACGCGGAGTACACGTATGGAGTTCAAGACTGAAGTAAGAAATGTAAGAAATGTAAGAGGACTTTTTAATAAGATAGAACTAAAGGCTATAAGTATAGAAAAATGAATGATGTCTTTGACAAATATAAATATTACCGCATACGGAATTTAAGAGAAGCGGGGAATACTGCCCCCAATTGTAACATACTTTATGGAAAGTGAGAGGTCATTATACAGTATCAAGCTTGAACTTCTAAGTTCTAACTACATGTGTTTCCATTTGGCAAAGACATAATTTATACTCTATACCAGTTTGATATTCAAAAGTTCATCTGATAAAGTAGTAAGTCGTTGAATCGTATTGAACACTTTTATTGCTGTCGTTAAAATCCACGACATAAACCAGTAAAAAATACATTTCCATCTGATATTTTGATGAAAATAGCTTCCGAATTATCACAGAAATTCTCGTACAGTTTCAGATTTATATTTCTGTCTCCGTTTTGTAGTATTCATGTTCCCGTATATAATTTCACCAATAAAATATTTCAATACAAAAATATTCCTTTAACACTTTGTGATTGCATTATTAGTCAGACCTAGAAGGAAGGGCTTCCTGTGCAGGTGCGACCTCCTCAATCGGACCCCATGTTGTTGATATTTCGTGGACAGCAGTATGGACAACAAGTAGTTCTTCCTCCTCACTTGTACTAAACATCGCTTGGAATGTACACTGCCAAAACTGGGAACATTGAAAAATGGGACATGTTTCAAATACTTCAAATGTGAACTTTGGTATGTTGTATACAAGATTATCTTTAAATGGTAAGAAAATGGTACAGATTAACAATTCGTATCCGGTGCATGGGAAGCTCATTGGATTCAACCAATGACAAACAGATGATTAAATATGAAAATAGTCATAGCTTTCAATATTGCTATCCTTCATGCAACAAGCATGCGCTCTCGTTTGTGTCTCGTCAGGAATATTCAGAAATATCATTATCATTAAATAACAAAACTAAATGACTACGGTTCAACGTTCACATGTTTTGCATAGTCTTTTAAATACAGTTCTCAGTTCTTTCCTGAAATGGCCGTTCAACACACCGTAGACAATAGGGTTGATGGAACAGTTGATAAAATGCGACCGCACAAGGAAGTTATAGAGAATTTCCATCCCGTTTGAACGAAAAGGGTTAAAGGCTACTTTAGTGAACTTGAGAATATTGGCAACGATCCAGGGGAGAAAACTCAGGACGAATAACACAGAGAGCACAAAGAAGATGGCGGTTAAGCGAGTTGTCTTCAAGGACAGGTGGCCCATACCTCCGCTCGGCTTGTACCCTTTGGCCTGGCGCATGGTATCAGTCTTCTGAATACCCACGTGGCTCTGAACATACCCTTGAGATTTCTTTGTCTCGTCAGACAAGCTAGAAAACGATGAGCTGTCGCTACTTACGAACCTATGAGTGCGGGGATAGTCTCCCTTTGGTCTCAGTTTCTCCCCGACCTTCTTGTTCTTGCGCTGCCACAAGTTGAAGCCTATGAGGCTGTAGAGAGTCACTAGGCACACTAAACTGAAGAGGAAGGTGGCCATCATGGTCACATAGAACACGATCTGGATAGGACTCCCCAACATGGAATCGTCTGTAGAGCATTCCGTCCCGTTCACACCGGCGACCCGGGTCGGCACTGTCTTCCTCCCGAACACTATGAGGGAGGGTACCGCCATCACCAGGCCCACAATCAGTGCCACCGCGCAGAATATTTTTGCCCTTTTGAGGGAAAACCTCTCATTTGGTTTGCACAGTTTGTAATACCTGTCAAGGGCGACACATACAAGGACCAGCCCCGAGGCCCCTGTTGCCCACGTCTCTATAAGCCTGAAGATCTTGCAGGCAGCTGGAGCGTCAAACAGGTATGGAAGAGCAAGATCGGACAGCTCGAAGGACATGCCAACACAACAACAGAATAGGTCCATGATAGCGAGGAAGACGATGAAGAAGTTGGAGGTGTTCCTCCTGAACCTGCAGCGGTAGATGTAGCACACCAAACTGTTACCGAATACCCCGACCAGCAATAGCACCGCTATGTACACGGCAACCGGAAGTAGCACAAGTGCTTTCTCGTTGTTCAAGGTTATAAGGTCAGTAGCCTCGTTTTCGAGTACAGATATTTCCAGCTCCAGCGATATATTCCCCTGCCCAGACGACGCATTTGCAGATCTGTGGTACTGGTCCGTCATCTTGGAAAGGTCTCCCACCCTTGTCTGCAACAGAAGGAACATCCATTACAGCAGTGTACAGGTCGACAGGTTTAATATAGATAAATTGATACGTGTTCAAAATGATAGTAGGATAGATCACCATCTTGATATCCACTCTTTTTATTTCTTTGCCCTTTGCCTTGTATTTAGCAGTTTATCTATCTCTCCCTGCACTGCTTAAAAAGCAGTCCATGCATTGCTGATTTTACTAATTTGTTGAAAATATAAGGAAGAATAAATGTTTTGATGGGGTAAAGGAAACCACCAAACTATGCGTAGCATCCTCCATCTCTCGCGTCTCACATATAAACAAACTTTTTAAGAATATCAAGATAGAATTATTTAAGTTAACATGAGTAATATTGAATAAGTGACAGTGAATGAGTGATAGTGAATGAATGACAGTGAATGAGTGAATGAGTGATAGTGAATGAGTGATAGTGAATGAGTGATAGTGAATGAGTGACAGTGAATGGGTGAATGAGTGATAGTGAATGAATGAGTGAATGAGTGATAGTGAATGAATGACAGTGAATGAGTGAATGAGTGATAGTGAATGAGTGATAGTGAATGAGTGACAGTGAATGGGTGAATGAGTGATAGTGAATGAATGATAGTGAATGAGTGAATGAGTGACAGTGAATGGGTGAATGAGTGATAGTGAATGAGTGATAGTGATAGTGAATGAGTGATAGTGAATGAGTGATAATGAATGGGTGAATGAGTGATAGTGAATGAGTGATAGTGAATGGGTGATGGCGAATGAGTGATTGTGAATCAATGAATAATAGTGAATGAGGAAATGATAGTGAATATCGCACCAACTCAGGCTTATCAGATATCAGATCTTAAAATGAGCTCTGACAAACCTATAATGTTGTCCCCATAGGAACTTTGGAGAGGCAAAATGGTATGATAAACCTTTCAAACATATCTTAACCTTAGAGCTTCTTTTATAAAATTTGCTACGTTAATTGGAACATTATCTTATTACAATGTAACAGTACACTTAATTCATGGATAGAAGGATTTTTTCCAGAAATAATCAGGACTATCCTCGTCTCTCGAACGAAATGAATCTTTAACTCAACTCAAATAGTATTCCTCTTTTTGTAGCCATCAATACATGATTTACAATATCTGATCAATCAGAACAATGCAACAACGTCCTGCCACATTTATCGTAAAATCCATTTCAAAGATTGATCAGAAATGCAAGCCTTCTATAGTGTAAAGTCTTGAAGTTGTTTCGACAATATTGAACTGTTAGTTAAGAGTCACTCTTTGACAGAAGCACAACTTATTTCATTCACATGCTTTACAAATTTCTTCACGCATATGACAATATTTCACGCTTTGAACAAATTAAATATAAAATAAAGAAGAATAACCACTTCCTGATAAATCTATCATTACTTCCTTCCTTCCTTCCTCTCTTCCCCCATCTTACCATCAACAAAGTATGTACCCTTGGTTATGGTAGTCTAACAGTTACCGAATGCAACTTTTATGGCAATCAACATATAACCATATCTCCCAAATTAAACAAGTGCACTATAAACACAGCGGTGTTTAAATAAGGCTCAAGGCTTGTTCACCAATCCTTATTTCATTTAATGAAATAAAAATATGTTTAAACCATAAACATAATGACTTACATCACTAACAAATTAACAAAACTTAATATGGAACAAAACACATAAATCGTCCATGATATCCGCAAATATCAACTGAGAATATTTCTGATTACTTCATTACTTCACTGCCTCAAGAAGATTTATGAAAATAGCATGAACTCTCTTCACGTGGTTCAAGCCCATGAGTCAGTCAACAGAGCTATCAAACATGCATGAATGGGACCATTGGCGACTTAACGCTTAAACCGCAGACTGAGCGCTCTAAAATAATCTTGACTCGCTTCACTGGTCGCGATTACAAGCACTATTTCTAGTGAGCTCACTGACCGTGACGGACTAATATGCTTCATTCAGTCGGCGTTCATTCATCCGCGCACAAAGTACTGTGTTCGATGGCTATGGGAAGGGCATATTCTTTAGAAATCATTTCTCTCAACCTATTCATTCCGGACATGCTGGAACGTAACCTTCCTGAATGATTGCTATAATACCCTTGCAACAAATCGATGAAGATTTAAAATATAGAATAACTAATTTTCAAGTAGAAAGATACAACGAAAGCTATTACGGTTTTGTATCGGTGAATGAGTGATTGTAATATTGATATTTGAAGTACAAAGTATCCCTCCCTATGGATTACAGTAGAAGACATAAAAAAAAAAACATCTTAACTACAAATATGGTTTTCACACAATATACCAAGCGTCAAACGTACCTTATTCACGTCGATCACACCACATGTTAAATTGGACTAAACTTCGAGAGCTAATGAATAACTAGGGAGGGAGTGTATCTCCCAGTCCTCTCCCTGTACCGTGTAGAACGTCCTAAAGTTAATGAACAATCAAGGACGGGTAAAATCTCCCAGCCGTACCTTGTACCGTCTAGCCTTTGCTCTACTCTACACCCGTCTCTAGACCGTGCGAGACCGGGCTGCACCCATGAATGAGGCGGCCAGTGTTTAATGTGTCCTCAAGAGTCGGACATAGCAAGACACAACATCTACAAGCAAACCGGTCCCGAACCCAAATAGTCGTCAATGTAATTCTTACAAGGAGAGCGAGCGTACTCTATAGGCATTCAGCCAATCACATGACAGTTGGACGGGGAGCTGTGGCTTAGAGACGAGTAATACGTTATTAATAAAGCCACTAATTAGTGGGCTCATTGGGTTGTATATGAAGCCATGTGAGCCACTTCTCTATGAAGGTTCGAGTAAACACGACCACCAGGTCACAGTATAACTTGAAACCACAGTCTAGACCAAGCAAACACGAGGTGGGCTGGATGTCCATATACACACCTGGCTAATATATCCTGACATGGGTTCATTACACTTTAGTAAGTCAACATAGCCCAGTAAAACCTATCAAATTACCCTTTAAAGTGTACAGACACACCTTATTCAAATCTAATTTCTAAATTTAGAAAAATGTATCTGTATGTTTCTCACCCAGTCTGTCCAAAGGGACACGCTATCTTCAAATCATAGAAGAACTCGTTTGTCTTTATCTAGCAGTTGGGCTACATTACAAATATATATAATACAAAATATATATATTAGTCTCGATCACAAACCATCCAATCAGATTCGACGTTACGTCAACATAATATTGACTTCATAAGGAATAAAACAAAGGTGAGTTAATATGATTAATAAGAACATTAAATTATGTTATCTGTATTCTCGAGTTACTATAATATTTCCGTTAAACTTCAGTTGTTACACGTGTTTCTTTTTGAAATATAACGATACGACTGTCCCAATGTGACAATCAGAACAATTTGCAAGTTTTCGACTGTATCTAGTTCACGAATTGTTCCGTGGTTGATCGTGTACTTTATGGTATAGTAATAATTCTTCTTATATCCTTACAAACGTACCTCTTCGACCTCTCGCTACATGTTGGTTCCAGTGCGTAGTGACGAGGACGCAGACTAATCATTTTCCATAATTAGTTTGTAGTGTTCGCTTCGGGTTTCGCCTTGCTCATTCATTGTTGAACATAACAATATTAAGAATAGCATATGAGTGAGACAAGTGTAGATAAAGCACGATAGCAAGGTCTCGAGTTGCACACAAACTAAACGTGGACAATACCAGTCTGCCGTGAGTTGATTCATGAATCGCTGACCAACTTGTGAATGAATTCGAGCAGGCAGGAAATTACAACTAAACTTGCCTGGACCCATATACAGGTTTACACCTTTGTGAAAGCACGTCAATTTATGAGAATATTGAGTTCTCGCAAATAGAAACATTCCGTCTCGAAACTCACGTCATCTATTGCATCATGAACTATGAAAGAGGTTGCGTTTAACAGTGAAATTATATCGAAATCATCTCAAATCTAGAAGATTTGTGGATGTATGTACCGGCTAAAATGTCGGAGCTCCTTTCAACGGTATTGGTTTAAGAGTTTAAATTTTATTAGTATGTCAGTAATCAAGTTTTTTCCAAGTCTAGTTCTGAAGTGTTAGTTAAGATGGGGAGCCCAAGAATGTCTACTGTAGACTGACGGAGAGATATTCTATTCAATAAGAGGCCTCCTGTCCAACATACATATTCATAGATCTTTGAATAATAACCTCTGCATATTCAAATATATAACATGATAACCGCAATGCATTAAAATATATAAGTCGTTATATGTCACATAGTTCTATATTTCATTTGTATCTACTAATAGAAAATATAACATTGATTCATTAAAAGAGCTTGTCATGACTGTTATCTTCACGTCAAAAATTTACAAGCAGTCACGAAGGCATAAAGACGAACACAAATAAGACAGTGGAGTAGATACTTATTTTCTCTTTCATCTTGTAATTATACAACAGTTCAGCGCATCCCATTATCCCACCTACAGCGTGTCGAGCCCCCGCCCCTCATGTCTCCTACAGGAAACAGCCGCAGTTTGTATTCTGTGTGCTGCTGGCTAATATTGACAGTCCCAATATATCCCTCCCCCATCTTCTACCTCTCTCCTCACCGCCCCCGCATCTAGCATCTAGGTCGAGGTATACCACAAGCCACATCAAACATTCGCTTCCTTAGAGAGTGCCTGATACAAGTCTGTTTTACAATAAACGATTTTTACTATGCCAAATTTCTTATCTGAAACAAATAAGTCATTTCGTCACATACAAATAGATGTGGATAATATAAAGAGCATGGCGTAGATGATGACCTAGTTTTCGGCCAATGCGGTTTAATTGTTGGGCGCTTTGCCAGAAGAAGACTGATATGAATAATTAATTAGTAAACATACTCATTCACAAGCCTGCCCATCAACAAATATACTGACAATATTATTCGACAATTTTCAAAACAAACTTTTTGTCTATGTCATTGTATTCAAACTTCAATGGTCGAGTATGAGAAACAAAACTTTGAGGTACATATTTCAAATTCTAACGAATAGTTAGTGGATACTTACAAAGCATGTACATATTGGATCCTTGCTTTCAACTTATTGTTCCTGTCCTTGTAAATACGAATGGCCGATACCAATTACAAAGCGAAACTAAGTAGAAAGTAGGCTGCAATTTAAAAGAGTCATGCTGACATTGTGAGAGGGTAGAGCATTTACTGACAAAAAAAGGAAGATGTTTTTTTTATATTTTCACCTTTTAAACAGAGCGTTACACAATATGATTTAAGCACTTTTCCAGGGAATACATGGAAGATCCTCACGGATCATTGAAACCTTGACAGTGAAACAAATAACACGTTCCAAAGACTTTTGATATGTTATACTACCTTTAGGCCTATATCATACAACTGAAAGAACTTTGATAATGCTCAGACCAGGCTCATCGAATATCTTATTTCGTACTGTGCTAAGAAGGCTCCCGATTCTCAAATGCGCTAACGGTGACAACAATTTTATATCGTAAAAGCATTTTCACAATAGGCCTCTAGAGTTTTCTAACCTTATATTTTTAAGACCTAATATTGCAAACATCTATCAAGTTAAATACTATATTCGGAATAAAATAATGTCAAACAGTAAAGTCTACTACCTGGATCCTTCAAGAGTCTCAATATCAAATAACGTAACTCGTGTCAAACGGTTTCACTTTATAAGGGACCTCAAACATTCTTCCATTTGAATACTGTGATGACACATGATGATGACGTCATTAAACAAAAGATCAGAGAGACCCCTGGTTGTTAATGGCGTGCCTTGTTAATATTAGTTGTCCCTTGTTAATATATCTTGTCTGCAATAGCAAATCGTATTTCTATTAAGGTGGCATCAGTACTTCAAATGCTCTGATATTCAGCAACATACATCAAATTTGCCTTTTTTCTGGTACAAACATTTCCAGGAAAGGACGAGGTGACAAACAAGAACGTAAATGAAAGACATTTTCTAAATGGCCAAGTTTTATACATCGTTTAAAATGGCCATCAAAAATGCTAAACATTGACTGCTGAATGCATGTCATCAACGATGATCGAAATTGGAGGTGCTTAATGATCGAGATGTCGTCATTTGGTTATTATCTGACATGTAAAAAAAAGCAGTATTTCCAGCCACCGGTTCAGATTTGAAATCACAACCTTAGGACCAGTGCTGGCAATTGATGCCCATTGATGCAATTGATATGGGTTCGAATTCTATAAGGAACTCGTTGAACAATAAAGGAATTTTTACTAATGCAGATGATGTGAACCCAAATAACAAAAAAAATCATTTTTCAAACGATATGTATATTTATTTGTGCTCAAAACTGCTCGGATATTGTATGCTAAACACTTTACACTTCACAAAACTGATACCATTGAATTTTTAAATGACATTTAAAACAATTCGAAAGACTGAAAAATACACCCAATTCTGTGTTCAAGGAGTGATTCGTTTAGATTTACAATGACTTTTCTACTCAGTGGCCTCGTCTTCAACATCCTGGAGAAATGCGGTTATCATACAGTAGGGAGGATATTTACATACATACAGGATACGACATGACATCCACATCGCCTTGGGCCTCAGGCACAGCAGAGGAAACCGATTTACTCTGAAGACCCGAGTCCGTATCCAGCAATGTAGCATAATATACACACCCTCGAACTCAGGTCACCTGGGCGGCGAGAGAACAGGAGCATTGTGGGCGCCTAATTGATTCTCCGCGTTACAACTCTCACTCTACTCCCTCTAACCGATCTAGACCCCCTCCCCTCAAAGCCCCGAAATTATATGTACCCAGTGAAAACCGGGGTCGTCAAGAACAAGGGCAGTTCCCCAGCTTACTATAGCGACGCATATGGTGACTGAATTGTAAAAAAAAAGAGAGAAAATATACTAAGGAAAGATAAGTACATGTATACACTGTGTGTAAAATAAACAATGTGTAGATGTGGTGTGGTTGCCACACATAGCATTTGCATCGTGAACTATGAAATTTAGTATGATGATGTGAGTAGATGTGGTGTGGTGGCCACACATAGCAGTTGCATCGTGTACTATGAAATCTAGTATGATGTTGTAAGTAGATGTGGTGTGGTGGTCACATGTACACATAGCATTTGCATCGTGAACTATGAAATTTAGTATGATGATGCGAGTAGATGTGGTATGGTTGCCACACATAGCATTTGCATCGTGAACTATGAAATTTAGTATGATGATGTGAGTAGATGTGGTGTGGTAGCCACACATAGCAGTTGCATCGTGTTCTATGAAATCTAGTATGATGTTGTGAGTAGATGTGGTGTGGTGGTCACATGTACACAGAGCAGTTGCATCGTGAACTATGAAATTTAGTATGATGATGTGAGTAGATGTGGTGTGGTGGTCACACATAGCAGTTGCATTGTGAACTATGAAATTTAGTATGGGAAAGTGAGTAGATGTGGTGTGGTGGTCAAAAAGAGCAGTTGCATCGTGAACTATGAAATTTAGTATGATGATGCGAGTAGATGTGGTGTGGTGGTCACACATAGCAGTTGCATTGTGAACTATGAAATTTAGTATGATGATGCGAGTAGATGTGGTGTGGTGGTCACACATAGCAGTTGCATCGTGAACTATGAAATTTAGTATGATGATGTGAGTAGATGTGGTGTGGTGGTCACACATAGCAGTTGCATTGTGAACTATGAAATTTAGTATGGGAAAGTGAGTAGATGTGGTGTGGTGGTCACACAGAGCAGTTGCATCGTGAACTATGAAATTTAGTATGATGATGTGAGTAGATGTGGTGTGGTGGTCACACATAGCAGTTGCATCATGAACTATGAAATTTAGTATGATGATGCGAGTAGATGTGGTGTGTTGTCACACATAGCAGTTGCATTGTGAACTATGAAATTTAGTATGATGATGTGAGTAGATGTGGTGTGGTTGACACACAGAGCAGTTGCATCGTGAACTATGAAATCTAGTATGGTGAAGTGAGCAGATGAAGAATGGTGGCCACAACTAGCAGTTCCATCGTGAACTATGAAATCTAGTTTGATCTTCATAACGGGGCATGGTCTTCTGTACGTTGTTTGGACTACAAGCCGGAGCATTGTCTACGAATTGTAGAATGGTCTAAGAAAGTAACACGGTGATGATGATAGTCTAGGAAATACACACGATCAGGTGCAGTACAGTGTAGAAAACGTGCATTGAGCGCATGAGTATTACTATCGTGGAAGAGCCTATGTAATTCATCCGGAAAAGTGTTTAGATTCCATCATTTAATGTCGTTAATGTTCACGGAGTTGTAATTGAATAATAAGTGTACGGGCTCCATTAATGCATCCATTAAAAGCATGCGTAAATGAATATAATGCACGATTACAGCGTGTATTTTATGTTTCAATGATTTCAATTATGAATTTTGTAAGAAAATATATAATTTAATGACATTTGTTAAATGCCGATTCAAATAAACGTGACATTAATCATAACATCAGGATGAAACAGTTCAAATGTGTACTCGCCAAATAAAAAAGGAAAATCCTTACGAGATAGCCATCTAAAGACCAGTTTTCTGTTTAACTGTCAATCCTTAAAAGTAATTTGATTCCTGAAGTTTGTTGATGTGTGAAATCATTTCCTGGAAGACAGGTGCGAGTGGATTCGACCTACCTGTATACCTACATGAAGAGTGAGAGTAGACTATACAGGGAGTGCCGACCCATTGCGGATACTCTCTACGACTGAACACAAGTATAAACATACACACAGCTATTACATCTAGTCAGATTAGTAGGTCACCCACGGTGGGAGTGGCGTTGATACACATACATACATACACATACACAAGCGGATATGGTATAGAACCCTAAAACCGAAAATACATACATACATACATACATTGGAGATATATATGAAACTAAGGTTAACAAATCACAGAACAAATAAGACCTATATGAAGTATACCTAACATCTTAAAATAAACACCATTATTAAATCTACCCCAAACCATCAAATCAGACAACACCTATGTCAAATCTACCCTACATTACCTATTCATAAAACACATAGGCCTATATCATAATACATGTTTACCCTCGATTGCCTTTTACATTCCATGAACATGTTTACTATTTCTTGCACATATACGCATTACCCTAAAAAGGTACACAAATTAGACATGAAGAATAGTATAGGCCCTACTTTTTTTTCAAAATACCTTTCTCACGCATTCATTACCGAAATCCTAATCTCTATACATCTTTACAAACATCATGTATCACCACAATATATCGCCTAGTTGGTCAATACATTGTATGTTGATAATTCATCTGTTTGCCGCCCACAAAGTATGTACCATATTTATATACCATCAATATTCCGCACAGAAATTGCTTATACTATGATTGATGATCATCTTACTAAATACAACAATTCACCAAAACCAATTTTACATCCTATCTATACGAGCTTTAATTCATTCACACTCTGTTCATAATCTATCTATATACCGCCTACATTTTACTTACAACATGCTCATATAAACTCCATATGCCGTCTAGGATATATTTGTCTATTTGCTCAAACCGAGCAGACTTCTTTAAAGGTTGTAAAGAACCAATCCCACAATATGCTCCAGGTTGAGTTTGTGCAATTGTAAACCCCGCGTGGTAATGTGGTCATTGATTCCAAGTTTAATTTCAGAAAAGGCAAAAGTGTTGGTTTCTGCACTGACACTTAACACTACAACGGCAGGATATTGTATTTTGGCAACTTGACATAATCTTAATGAAAAGTGTTAATAATTTCACATCTACCATTCCCATTACACTGACAACCCATTAATCCATATATGTGTAATTTATCCCTACAATCAATCGACGTTCGTTATAGGTATTCATACAAATATGAACAGACGGACATTCATCATCAAAATATACGCAGCATTTATATCTTTATAAACAGAAGACCTATTCATTTCAACATAATACATTGTAATAGGTTTACTCATTATCAATATAAACACAGCATTTTCTTGTGTCCCTATAAACATTATGTGTGTATATATTATCTATGACAAAGTAACGTTTCTTCATTATCATTAATACACAATCGCATCTATCAATCATTGGTAAAACACGTCTCCCATCATCAATACGTTACTTCACGATAACTAATAGAAACTTCACTTCAATTGTTTTAAAACTTTTTCACGTCCATCCATTATTTTTCTTAAAACGGTATTTATCCACTATTCTCACACATATAGCTTTTATTCTTTATCAGTATGTACTACCGTTCATCACCATGTACACATAAGATCTATACATTATCATTATAAGCTGTTTGAGTGGCATTCTAGAAGATGTGGGTATAATGACAACAAGGAATTTTATGGATAATCAACTTCTTTATTGTACTGGTAGCGACGTTTCGATATAGATTCTTGAAAACGGTATAAGAATCTATACCGAAACGTCGCTACCAGTACAATAAAGAAGTTGATCATCCATAAAATTCCTTGTTGTCATTATCATTATGACAAATATTTGTAATCCCCATATATCTATCCATTAATAATGATTACACATAACATCTTCTTTTATTAGTTAACATATAACATCTATACATTATAATAAACATTTAGCATCTATCCATTATCAATAAACACTGAGCTTATAAGCATTTTCCTTGTAACTGGCGTGTATAAATTACCCTGTACATTTTCTATATTTACTTACACTATAAACATAACACATAAAAACTTTCTATAATACCTATTTTTACTTATGGTGTTTCACTATTTAAAGACAATTCATAATCAATTTTAACAAAATTTATCCGTATTTATGGCACAATCTAAATTCCAATAATGCATTTCTATTAAAGATATAATTAATCCATAAACAGTACACACCTTCTGTATTGGATTGATATTTGTAATTACTGTGGCACTCAGGTTACACACTTAAATGACGTAATTAGTATATAAAACTTGTCTAATTTTATCATTCCTATCCACTAACAGTCAGAATAAACAGTTATCGGTGGACTGTTGTAACACCTAAAATTACATAATAAGTTTACTCCAAATAATTTATAACTAGAATCTGTTCTGACCAAAAATAACAACCGACACACAATCAGTAAAGAATCCATGTGGATATACATAGCATAAACAATCCAGACACACAATCAGTAAAGAATCCATGTGGATATACATAGCATAAACAATCCAGACACACAATCAGTAAAGAATCCATGTGGATATACATAGCATAAACAATCCAGACACACAATCAGTAAAGAATCCATGTGGATTTACATAGCATAAACAATCCAGACACACAATCAGTAAAGAATCCATGTGGATTTACATAGCATAAACAATCCAGACTACCTGTACACGGCCATCTGGTACTTCATAACAACCCACAGGTCAGAGAACTCAATCATCCGTCCCACTTCCATTGACACGCTTTAAGGAAGGAGCGAGAATTCGTGTGCACCCTGACCAACACATTTTACCAGAAACAAAACGAAGACAATCATGTACCCCACGTATGTCCCCCTTATATGATATTATTCTGACATTTCAAGCCGAGTGGGTGTCGTCTTGGCCCCACCATTGAGTACATAAATCGACACACGTAAGTTATACACACCATTGAAAAGACATAGCACGCCATATTTCTAAACACGCTCAACACATATGAAATTTTGGACTATAGCATTATTGTTAGCAACGCCAATCTTGATAATAGCGTCATAGCCCTTACCAGGAATATTTAATATTTTAGATTTGACTCAAAATATCCAAAAAGTAGCAAGTGTTTCCACGAGATATATTTTCATTATCAACATAAATATAGCGTTATTCATAATCAAAATACAAACCACAACCATCGGTTATCTATAAATATGACGTTGATTCTCTCACAGTTTCTTCTAAAGTTCGAGTTGTGTCTTTCTTTATTCAAAACGAAGCCATCATTAGTATCCGAAAATGTTTTAAAACTTAATTTTCAATTGACAAAAGCTGAAAGTTTCTTAAAATTCCAGAACCTTGACTGGATGTCAGAGCCACGTGTAGCACTGGCAGTGTTTAAATGACCTATGTTGGTCACCCTGCGGTTTCACGCATGGTCGGATCCGGTCTGCAGACTGAGAGGTACAGAATCTGAGAAGTGTACACATTGAACCTGGTTGTATCCTACCATAACTCTATCTTAGGATCATAAATTGGGGGGCAATCTGCTGGCAACAGGTCAGACCAACAGTAAACAGAGCGGGTGGTTTGGGTGTAGTTCGCTCGTGGTTTGAGAGTACGCGGAGGTCACAAGGGGTCATTGGGACGGTGTGTCAGACTCAAATATAGACGTAGTGTGATAACAGCTATAACTACCTGATGCGTGTGTCCAGGTGCTGTTAGAGCGTATATCCCATGTCCAGGGGCCCTGAACCTCTCGTCTTCTGTTAGGTAGAGCCAGTTAGTCGAGAGAGTCCCCACTAGGTCCCGTCATCAGCAAACTCCTTTCTCTGCCGACTCCACTCTAACTACAGTAGCTGATGCCGCCGGATAGCCAGCCAGCCCACCAAGCGGCCTCCCCTGTTCCCCTTTTCTCTCCAACTAAACTTCTCTTTAAAAGTCCAGCTTGCAGCACGACCCTCCTGCCATGACTGTTAAAATGTTGCTGGAGTCCACCGGTCGAGTGACAGATCACTATCAAGCTAGTGGGAACAACACCAACAATAAAGTGTGTTGTGGCACGGTGAACTAAGCGCTGAGCACCAGGCTACGCTCTGATTCCCAATCGCAAGGCTTTATGCTTATTCGCCCCCGCCTCAACTTTTCTAGGACTTTCAACCTACATAACGCACTCAGTTAATCAGCGTTCTTTACGAACCCGCAGCGAAGGGAGGTAAGCGAGGTGGGATGGTGTCAATTGTTTCCTAAGCCGAGTGAGGTATGCCATCTGGGCCAGGATGACCAGAGATTTTTTTTTGTGTTGAAAGGCTTGTTTTATCCTCCCTCACAAAACCACGTGTTTAGTTCCTTTCTGTACTTCGTTTTGTTCCTAAACTCCACCTGAACCCATCATGTTATTCAACTGGCTTCACAAAGGGAGCCTCGCCTCCCTCAACCAGGAGCGATGACGGGACCTGATCGTGTTCTGCTATTGAGTCTCTCTTTCTTCAGCTCTTACATTTACTTCGATGTTTTTCGAAAAGCTTTGTAAATCAAAACATGAAAATAGTAGCTTTACTGATGTTATCATTTCCATACACAACAAATTAATACACTTCTGCCAAATCGTAAACAGCAGTTCCGAGCCCATAGTCAAAAATACCTTGTCATGTTGACATTGAACAACAAGAGAAAATGATTTGATTAGAAATTCTAAAAAAAGGACAACATATAAGTTTTTCTGTTGTATTTTCATTTTAATTCAAACATTAATTTTGTTGATTATATATGGGCCCGAACCGGGCAGTACATTTAAGTTCTCGAGTACTCGCCATAAAATACTCTTGAGTACAATAAAGTAGACGGTTAGGGAGTCCGAGGCGCATTCGCATCCATGTGGACCCGATAAGTTGATACATTCGATTCAGTGTTGATACGACAGTTGATCAGTTGGTATCAACCTTATTTCAACATATCAGATCAACACTGAAACGATGTGCATAAGTTGATGAGATAGTACAATTTGTATGATAAGATGGTACAATTTGTATGGTAAGATGGTACAATTTGTATGATAAGATGGTACAATTTGTATGATAAGATGGTACAATTTGTATGGAAAGATGGTACAATTTGTATGGTAAGATGGTACAATTTGTATGGAAAGATGGTACAATTTGTATGATTAGATGGTACAATTTGTATGGAAAGATGGTACAATTTGTATGGTAAGATGGTATAATTTGTATGGTAAGATGGTACAATTTGTATGATAAGATGGTACAATTTGTATCAACTTATGGATCAACACTGAATCGACGTGCCATAGTTGATTAGATAGTAGAACTTCTATCAACCTATCGTATGAACACGGACACAGATGTACCTCAGTTGACTGGTAAATATGACCGGAGTGTTCCGACTCTTAACTAATGATGAACACAATTAAGTTGTCACTTCAAATCTGAACACAAGACTTAGCCATAACGTGTCACTGTTATGTAACACCTCAGTTAATTAAATCCACATGTAAACATCGCAAATCGATATATGCAATCACATTGTAATCTATTGAAAATAGACACCACCTTCGCATTTCTATTTGATACATGAATACCTGCTGTTAACTTAATGTTGATGATCCAGTGACACTGTCGAGACAAGCACTGCGTAGGAGGGATCCATACTCGGGCTGCTTCTCTTCTGTATTGCTCTTATTTGCAAAGTGAAAATATCACATACATAAGTTAACAGTTGGTATTTCATACCAATTGCTCATCTTAAACTATCAGTGATAAATTATATTAAATTGAAACTGACACGTAAGCACACTAAAAGTGATTTTTTTTAAATTCGAAATTATATCAATCGTCTTGTCCATTGGTATAAGTGTCCCGCACATTCCCAGCATATGTCCCCGGCAGGTAACTCATCACCATATAATGATGTAATGTAACACATTTACAGGTTCGAGGTCTGTTGCATTGGCACGATACTTAGTCTAGGGAATAGTCAACTCATATGGTCTTGACAGTATATATTGTAGGCCTATACTTACCATCCAGTTATTAGTTATCTAGTGATTATTGTTTGCGGCATTTTACAAATTAGGATGACTCTTTTTATCAATCTACCAACTAAACCATAAGCATAACAGTAGGTAAAATGCAAAACAGGTTGATATGTAGGTTAAAAGTATATCCTGTAACATTTTTGCAGTTTTTTTTCTCACGTGAAGGGGATAAAACATGTCCATTCTCTCCATTGGCTGTCCTGTTAAAGTTTCCACAGCGGTTGTTTCCACAGCGATTCTAGAAAGAGTCGAACAAAACCTGTGCTACATTTCTCTACTAGCAATTACAAATCACGCTGTGTTTCCCATGTGTTGGCGATACTTACTTACGCATACTTACAAACGTCCTACTTCAAAATGAAAACATTCATAAAGTGTCACTCTTCATAAATGACAACAAATCAAATGAAGCCTATGAGCTCAGGATTTGATGTAATATGGAAAGATTAATGTCAAGTGTTACCATGTGAGCGTTAGATTTTCGGTCTAGAGGTCCTTGGTTTGAACGGTGTCGGACCGGGGCGCCTAAAACTTCTATTTCGGATGTACCGCGAAGCATAATTTTCAGTGCGGGAGAAAGTACCGTTTAGCCTAATCCTAAACCTTGGTTACCAAAACAGCGGGGATCATTAAGGCATTAATTGAGTTGAGAAAACATGTTTTTCAAAAATAACAATTTAGGGAACTGTTTTTTTCAATTGAGAAGAACCTTACTTATCAAAACCGACCTTCCTACCAATCTTCACAACCAACCAGAACATGGAACTCTTTTGCGACGCTGACGTTGTGTACGGCGATGGAACTTTCTCTTCTTCCCTGAAAATCTTCGATCAGATTTACACCTTTCACGCTGAGGCCCAGGGGCATATGTTTCCTCTTATCTACTGCTTGCTGCCGAACAGGACAGAGGCAACATACAGCAGGACACTGGAGTTCTTACAGGAACTGGCACACACAACTGGACTGTACTGGTCACCGACCACAGTTCAGCTAGACTTTGAGAAAGCAACCCACAATGCCGTCAGGAACGTCTTCCCCAACTCATGCATTAGAGGCTGCTTTTTCCACTTCACACAATGCATTTGGAGAAATACACAGAGTTGGACCTGCTTCAGAATATTCCTCGGACCCTGAAGTAAAGAAGATGGTCCGGAGAGCTGCCGCTCTCTCCCTTGTGCCACTTTACAAGGTAGAAGATGTCTGGGCCGACACCATTGGAGATAGTCCTGCAGGAGAGAAGGCGACCAGGTTCATGGACTACGTAACCACCACCTTGATCGAGGGCACATGGGAACCATCCATGTGAAATCACTTTGGAAACGATGGACACAGGACGAGCAAAGTCAAAGTCAAATTACAGCAGTTACAGGGCATAGACACAGACAGACAGACACACAGATTTTATTGCGCAAGCCAAGTTGGCCTCTGGCAATACATCAAAAGTCATATATTCATTTTTAAGTTGCGATGTTACAAAATAAAGGCATAACGGTGCTGTACGTCAGTAACTTGCGTTTGATGTAAATACTACTTTGTTATGACACTTTAGAAAAGGTAATCAAGATCTTTGATTTTATGCATTTTGGACCCCAGTGTTTCATAAATACCTGCAAAATGTGTTCCTGTAGTACTTGAAGCATCATCTATAAGTATATGGTAGGAATATGTTTTTTCTTCATCTTTTAAAAAAATCATTTTCCAAAAAGACTTTTGGAATAAGTCGGTCTCAGTAAACACCATTTTCACTAAATTTGTAAGTAATGAAACAAACGTTTCTTAAGCCGATGTATTCCACTAGCATGAGTTAACCACGGTTAGTTAAGACCTTGAAGCAAACCGTACACTGAAGCAAGACTAAGTGTAGACTATCCTTCAGTTCATACGTTTGATATATTTGGTTAAAACCTTTAATAGCTAATATAACATACTAGTATATTCTTTTAAAAGTAGATCGTCTCTTGTCCTGGGGAAACTCGCGTTAGTATAAATTTTAGAGGTACCCGTGTCTTTTAGGCAATTCATGTTAATCAAACTTAAAAGACTTTCGTCCACGAAATACAAACTAATTAGTCAATAAAAGACAATGTAATCGATGACAACTCCGTTACTTATTTCAAATATAATGTATCATCAGTAACATTGTCAGCCATGCCTTTGAAGAAGTCAATGTATTACACTTACTCTTTAATATGGCCTCAACCAATTGCCATTACGAGCAATGGCAATACCAGTCCGATGCAGGGTCTCTCTGAGTACACATCAGTATGTTCTAGAATCGGGCAGTACTTCACTCTCAACTGGGCTTTTATTTGAGGACAATTCTTATGTATGAGTATGTTGTCAAATATGTTAAACTTCATACATGGAGTTATTCAAAAGAGAAATAATGGTTGTTTCTGAAAATAAGAACCTTATTGCTTATCAGTTCACAATAGTGACCATATACAGGTTAAAGTTGTGATTTATGATCGAAAATCGGACAATGGCGCACACCAATGACTGAAGCGTAATATTGGAATCTTATTTACAGCAGACATCAAGACAAATAGAAACTTTCAACTACAATTTCTCATAAGAAAAATGGATCAAATTTTTTCAAAATAACATTGCAAGTGCAATCATAAAGGCTGGTAATATTTCAGAATACTTCACTCTAGGGAGAGGCTGAAGACAAGGTGGTCTCGTTTCCCCATACCTTTTTATCATATGTGCCGAGTTACTGTCTATAAGCATCAAGAAAAACAAAACAATTAACGGTATTAATGTCAGTGGAGTGGAATATTAAATTTTTCAATGTACAGATAATACGAATTTTACACTCGATGGATCAGAGACAAGTCTATCAAAACTAATTGACATTCTGGAAATTTGCAGCATGCTCAGGTTTGAACATTAATTACGAGAAAAGCATGCTTGTCTGGATTGGATTGAAGTAAAATAGCACTGAATAAATTTGCCCGAATAATTCGTTACGGTGGTCAAAAGAATATTTTAAAGTACTTGGCATTAGTTTTAACGTCGATCTCCAAAATATATGACTAATTAGAACTTTGCTAAACAATTTGAAAATTCTAGAAAACTTCTATTCTCATGATCCACACGAATATACACTTTAAGGGGAAAGGTCTCAATAATAATATCATAATATCATAACATTGATTTTAATCTCTTCTCATTTCTTCTTGGTGACCCCAAAGGCAATGGTTACAAGTCGAACTTCTGCGTTCAGTTTACATATATATTAGTAAGATGACCTAACAAACACTACCAATCAATATTTGTCTCTAGCTGTGTCTAATGTAGTTTCAAAAATTATGTTTGAGGTATTGGCGCGCGCCATTGTCCGGTTTTCGATCACGCAACTTACTCCTGTTCAATGTTTCTAAGCTCTAAGATGGCAATGGTCAATAACAACCACTACTTCTCCATAAATTAACAAACGTCATTTATAAAGTGTGAAATCTTTGACTCCAATAACATTCTCCGTGTCCCTTTAGAGACACCAAATTCAATCACAAATGAACTCTGTAAAAAATGAAGATTTAGGTTGACTTTAAAGTAGACCTTTTAATATTTCACATCATCATGATACTTTCATGGTTAAGCTATGATGCACGTGCATTATGCACAATGCATATGAATTATAAGTAGATGTGTGGATATTCTGTCTGTACATATAGTTTATAGTTTTCATCATGTTGTAAAATTAGTATGCACAATAAGTACATCGCCTTTTGTCATGTCATTTTCCCCCAAAACAACATGGCGGACCGTAACCGATATGTCAGCCTCTTTAAATAAGAGCCAAATAAAAAATAAGAACCAAATAAACACCAATTGTCTAGAGTACAGTTCAAATAGCATCAAATGCCCAATTATGATATTTTTCTTTTTAGATCTATATTTTCGATCATAAATCACGACTTTATTAAAGAGCCACTCCGTGATTTTCATAGCATATTATTTACCTTTGATACGAACCTAAATGTCATATGTGGTGATATAAAATCAAAACATCTTAACTTTTCATTTCCAAAAGACATTTATATGACAAATACTGGTTTTCCATGACAATCTTAAAACAGCTTTAATTTTATAAATGCACAGAGGTGTAGATATCACGTCTAATACATAGAGATTATTACCCGAGGAAGTGTGTCATATGATTTTTACGAAATGAGTGCGATTTTTTGTATTACCCGAGCGAGAGCGAGGGTTATACACAAGTTCGCACGAGTTTCGTAAAAGTCATATGACACAATTCCGAGGGTTATAATTTCTTTATTACCGATTTTATTTCATTTAGAACACACGGAAAGCGGCCTACTTTCTTTGCTGCGGCCCGCTTCAGTGACGTCACGAACAACGGTTTGATGACGTCACAGACGACGTAATACGGTAACTCGCGCTGAAACAATCGTTGCTAGGCAAAAGTGATATGTGCACATGTGCTCATATTGAAAATATGTCACCGCTTATGATAAACCATATGAGTAATAAATACTCTTCTCACTCTGTGCCCCTTTTAAGATTGATAAATAAAATGAATTACATTTGTAAATTGTAACTTCTATATTAGTTTGAGTATGATCGTCTTTTAAAAATGACTTTTAAAGAATGGTGTCTTTGAAAGGATATTCAAAATCTGAGATGACACTTACTTCACGTTTAAGATCTAAAATGACCAATGAAATTGAAGCTATATTTTCACCGCGGTGCTACCGGAAGTAAGTACAGCGCCGTCTGTAAACTCAAGTTATTTTGATTTTGAACGTGCTAACGTGGCTTTTGACAATCCCCTGAAACTGCGACAAAACTCTCAAACATGACAATACGTAAAAGGAAACGAGAAAAGTAGATACATTGCTTGGTTGTTATCATATAACCTGGTCATGGCAAGTCAAACACTGTCAGAGCGACAAGAAGATGAAATTCAGGCTCTTCAAGCGATCTTCATGGATGATGCCATCGACCTGAGAGCGAACGACGCTTGGAAGGTAAAAGAGTTAACACCACCATAAAACTATATTCATAATGAAAATGTTCAGGAATACACAATAGTTCTTAATAAGATTCCATTAATAAGCAAATAAATAAGTTTGACATTCTTGAAAACAAGAGATCATTAAAGGGACCATTCGAGCGGGGTATTTTTGTGGAAACGAAATTCAGGAGGACTTTCCTGTTAACAAAAATATATGATTTTTACATGATTCTTTTCACACTTAATGTCAACTTTGTACATGAGTTTAACATTTCAGTTGTTCAAGATTTCACAATTTGACAAAGAATAAAGTGTATCGATCAAAAAAGAAAAACTTCGTGAAATGAAGCCAATCATCGGAGCTACGAATGTGGAATGCATTACTACGACAAAACATTGTCGTAACTGACAACTTTTATTATGAATTATTTGTAAATATGCCCCTCTTCTATCAATCAATTAGTTATTTCTTAATTTTTTTCAATGAATTAGCAAAATACAGCACATTTGATTTCTCGCAATGCTAACATTTCAAGATGGCGGATGAAAGCCGCTCGAATGGTCCCTTTAACAACAGTAGATCTGTCACAATGTTTTGCAATTTTATATGCCAGTCATACATGATTCTCCTTTGAAAATAACATGAACGTTTTACTACAATTAAAATGTTTGAAATAATATTAGTTGATGATAGCTGTCATTTGGTTATTTCAGATAATGAAAACTTCAATTCATTTGCGATGACATTCTCTCTCAACAGAGGTAGCTCCGTCATAAATTTCTATACAACCTCTGTCTTAATTCGAAGGTTTCTCGGTCTTCCGGCACTTTCCTCTAGCGGGACAATATTGCAACTTAAACTACCTGGCTATATTTCAGCCAATGAAAACAACGAATGCATGAATAACATATTTGATGTCACACAGGCCTCGCTGCCTGTGCAATGAAACAGACAGAAAATGAGGCGTTTGTGTTCTGTAAAGACAACTCAAAGTGCAAGGTGCATATTCAAATAAAGTTTAGCTTTTGGGAAGCTTATTGAAATAACTTAGGCGATTTGAATGATAACTTTTGAAACGGCGTTGCTGATTGCGCAACTAACTTTGATTGCATCCAATCAGCATTCTACATTTCGTGCACAAGAAACCTTTGAATTAAGACAGAGGTTGTATAGAAATTTATGACGGAGCTACCTCTGTTGGGAGAGAATGGTGCGATGACTGTGCACCGGAAGTTTAGCGTCTGACTCTATAGACTTGGACTACAAAATCCTTCCAATAAAAGTATAGACATTAATGAAGGAAGGCGTCTAGCAAGCTAGACTATCTTTTGGTCTGAATTAAGATGATTAGGCCTATATGGTAGTTTTTCACTCGACTACAATAGGTAAAGTTAAGCACCTAAGAGATTTATGTCCTTTCAATTCATTACAATTTATAACATAACAAGAATCTGTTTTAGATGAAAGATTAAAAGTTCATCAATAGGCTATGAGTAGAAATTTCATGTAGGAATGTTTGTATCAATGACATCCAATGATGCCCTATCGTATACTCTCTAAGTTCAAGCTAAAGGTACACTAACAGAGTTTGCATGCACCATACATACCTAATTTCATCATCTTTGTAGATTTTGATAACTGTTTTGAGAAGTTTATACTTTGTGCCTTTATGCTGTAGTTTATCAAAGGTATATTGAAGACGATAATTGAATTATCAATATGTTTAACAATTCATATTTTTGCTTGTCCACAGGTTCAGAGGCCGCCAGAAATCAAACTCACTCTTCGTCCACAAGAGAGTATGGGAAATGCAAATGAGCCGGCATACGTGCAAGTGGACCTGATTGTCAAGTGTCCTAGCTCATACCCAGACCAGTGAGCATTAAGTAGCTTTTATAAACCACTATGGTACCGCAATGGCTTTGTTAAATATCATATTGTCAATCATGCTAAGATAATAAAGAAACAGTGATTTTGGTTGGAAGTATTCCTCATTTGAATGGTTTTAATAATATGAAGGGATCAAATTAGTCCAAAAAAATATATTTGTTGGCATTCTTTTCTCATTTTATTCACTTTGATAATTTATATGTCAGACCTCCAACATTCCGTCTGGAAAATCCAAAGGGCCTCTCAAACAATCAGCTTACATTTCTTCAAAATGAATTGGATACGCAAGCAAGGAAACTTGTAGGAGAGGTAAGATGAAGAAATAAATCACAAAACACAAATTGGTACAATATTAAGTCTTAAAACACCACATTTTCCTTATGTGAAGCAATTGAATTTTATGAGGTCTAAAAAGGTATATCTGTCTGCAAGATACCAATAAGCCCCTAATTTTCCTCTAGCCATATGCCTTGCATGATTATCTATAATGTTAATCAGCTATTTGGCGTAGCCTTGTAAAGAAATGGAAAAAAATGGAGCAGGATACCTTCAGAGTCGATAATTATCAAAAACATATGAATGTAACATTGAAGAGTTATAAGGGATGACAACTTTTAATTTCTGATATGCTCCCCACCTGATATGCCACAATTACAAGCCTAATAAAGTGAGTATTTTGACTACTCTGTTCAGGTGATAATGTTTAGTATCTTGACTATTCTGTGAAGGTGATAATCATAATGGTGAGTATTTTACTATTCTGTTCAGGTGATGATACTAGAGCTAGCCAGCAATGTGCAGACCTTCTTGCGATCCAACAACAAACCACCTACAATGTCATTCTACGAGGAAATGATGAGCAACAAGAGGAAGCAGGAAGAGGAAATTGCTCAGGAGCAGATGAAGAGGATGGAGCTACAGCGCAGGAGGGAGGAGAAAGAGGTATTCTTCTTTCATGTTTCATGATAATGTACATTAATGACTAAGATCAAATTTTGGGGACCTATAATTCCTTATTGTAGAGACATTGGCTCCGGCTAAGATTTTATCAATGATAACATTCTTGCTGGTAAAAAAATCATATTTTCTTCAGGTATTAACAAAAGTAATTTGTACACTTCAAGATTTCTGGAAAATACGCAAAATATTCTATTTGTTGAACAGTGTCTAGCCTGAACTTTGAATATTCATAATTCCTTATGGTAGAAACATTGATTTAACCCAAGGTGGTCAAATAAAAAAGAAATGAATAAATATTTTTAGTATACATACTAACAACTTGGATAATAACAAGCAAGATGGACCAAATCATCAACCATTATTTTGGATTAGACAACACTTTTGCCCAAACCCTGTCCAGGAATATGATTGAGCCTAGATACTTGACATTTGAACATGCTGACACTGTTGCACTTGTGTATGCAGCGGCAGGTGATTGAGGATGAAATCATGAGAAAACAGGCTGCACTGCGTACAGAAACAAAGAGGAAGAAGGATGAAGTGAGAACTGTTATTTTTAACCTAAAATCGTAATTAATTCATGGATGAGATAAAAGTAATCCATGACCAAGACAATGTTTTGTCAAAGAACATCAAGTCATTTGACCCATGTCATTTGTAAAAAGGACAAATTAAAAAGTAGTATCTGTACAAGATTGAGAATGTCCACTTCTTCAAGAGGTTAAAATGTTTAAAATCAATATATTATTTAAAAAAGAATGAAACTTTGATCGACTTACTACGGCATATTTGAAAATTCAAGAGGTCACATTTATTATTTCTGTTTTTACTCAGTAGGGTTAACTAGTTTAATTTTAATGTGACACACTTATCTTATTTCCAGGACAACCGCAACTCAAACAACTCGACATCATCTGATCCCTCCACCCCACCGGTGGAGGCCCCTGGCTGCTCCCCTATACCTCCCCTGTCCCCTGTTTCGATTCGCCCCCTGGGGAGGTCTGGGTCTCCAATTTCCTCCAGAGAACACCCTCTCATCAACGGGCTAGCACGTAGACAGAGGTGGGACATTGCATCATTCTTATGGTTTTCTTTTATTCATGTTGAAGAAACATTTGTTGAAAGGTGTTTGTATGTGTTCATAACATGGATGGGATGAGAGGTTTTCTATTTGACAGTTAATGACACTACTCACTCAAACAAGCAAAATCATTCTAACTAAAATTGTTCAAGGTTCTTTTGTGTGTATAAATCTTGTTTGATAAATTACTGTAGATTTTAGAATAATATAAGGAAATCTTTTATTTAGCATTCCTTGTCAGTGTATATTGTAAAACTCTTTGCGATTAAGGAGAACAAGTACACCAAAGAGGACAATGGAGGAGACAGAAACAAGGCACAAGAGTGTGGCAGGGGGAGTCGTCCTGCTAGCCTTCAACACCAAGGGGGAACGCATCGTTCAGAGAGGGATGTGTCTCGGTCAGTCAAATAACCCTGGCATAAAAGTCTTGACAATTATTTTTTAATTTGTCAGTGGTGCTCACCCCACCTTTATAATATTGCTCTGCAGGAGATACATCCAATTTTGTATTATTATTTATTATTATTATTTTATATATAGATATTGTGTTGTTAGGTGTAGCTTTTCTAAATGTTGATAGTGTTGTTCTATAGATATGTTAAAGAGCCACTCAGTGATTTTCATAACATATTATTAACCTTTGACACGAACCTAAATGTCATATGTGGTGATATTAAATCCAAACATCTTAACTTTTCATGTCCAAAAGACATATATACGACAAAAACAGCCTTATAAATGCACAGAGGTGTAGATATCACGTCCAATATACATGGATACTAGTTATATAACCTAACAAACACTATCAACTCCTAACTACCCTCCTGGCTGTTATAGATAAGTTTCCAAAATTACGTTTGACTATTTGACGTGCACCACTGTCAAGTTTTTTATCTTAATTGTGACGTTCTACCTTCATATTGTCACTGTACAAAACAAATTAGCTTTCAAATGTTTCTTTTTGGTAACAGTCGATACTTCGCGATCAAATGACACCATTGATTAAGTTTGGCATAGATGACTCCAACAACTCACGGAGTGGCTCTTTAATCCTTATACCAATTAAACATACATACAATGCGCAATACATATCTAAACTATATTGTTTTAAAAACAATTGAAAGCAATTTTGCTGTAGATTACAGAACAAGATGAAGAACAGAAGAATGACATATAGTATAATAAAGTCATTTGTAATGTTGCTCAGAACACTGCTTGAACGGCAGCACCCTGTACGCGGGGATGGATACGAGCTCAGGGACGCTAGTTACAATCTGTGAGTGGGTGCTCAAGTGGAGACATTTTGCCAGCAAGAGCAGCCACACTAAGATAGAGGACGACAAAGAGGCCAGTATTTACATGAAACAGGTGAGGCATTGTGTTTCAGCGTAAGATCAGCTTTACATATTTAGTAAGTAATGAAGTATCATTTAAATAAACATAAAAGAAATACTAGAGTTACATCCATTTTCTTAGTGATATGATTGTAGCAGAGTTGATGAGGCTATCCCTTATTTCTCTCTGTTTAATTTACCTAATTATTTTCCTTGCAGTATTGATGTATTGAAAATAATTAAAACATTGTTTCTCCTTTAAACCCTGTTTCACAGAAATTGATTTCTCTGATCATCAACCACGCCGCTAATGGCTGAAATATTGCCCAAGCGGCGTTAAACAATAACTCACTCACTCAATCACTCTGATCATCATCTATTGATATTCAGGGTAATTGCTCTGTAGAGGAATCCTGGATATATCTCAACCTGTACCCTATCTTCCAGGTACACAGTATAGAACAGGAGTTGATGTCTCTGATCCGCCTCCACCACCCACACCTTGTCCACTACCTGGCTCTCAAGTACCAGCAGGAGCCCGGCAGGATTACCGTACATGTGAGTTGCTGGAATGATACTGGATATGTGTCATACCTTACAACTTGATTCAAGTTCTATTCAGATCTTATAATTAAAGTCTGCGATCCATTTAGATCACTGCATTAGAGTCATTGTAAGATACCTCCTGCTAATTCAGATTGAACCATGCTATATGTCAATGCTTGGTGCTTGTCTCTAGCAACAGATTTTCATTCATAGTTGTCTACTTTTCATATATGAAATAATTCTTGCTTCTCTGGAAATATATTGCATATTTTAAATTAAGGTAGCAGTTTCACTTTGAAGAATTGTTTAGAATTTATACAAGCTTGAAGTTGAATATTCTAAGCCTGTTCTTATAGCTGTTGATGGAGCACACTGGGGGCAACACGCTGGACAACTACCTACGCCGGAGTCTGCCACTCCCGATGGAGCTGCTCCGGGCCTATACCGAGGAACTGCTGCTGGCTGTGGAGTACCTGCACAACAAGGCCGTCGTACACAAGGATCTCAGGGTTTGTAACTCGTAATTAACTTGCGTGTCAACCTTTTGTTTCTAAACAAGGATCTAAGGGTGCATAGCTCTTATTTAACTCATAAGAAATCTGACTTTGAAGAATGAATTTCTACAAAGGATGTTCCTAAGGAATTTCAGATTGCGTAACTCTATGTTGTTCACAAAAACCTAGAAGTACTAAAGTCTTCCTTACATGAACACAGTGCCTAGGGACCTCAGAATGCATTACTCTAACTGTACTTGCTAACAAGCTTAGTTTTGGACACATAAATCAATTTCACAATAGGACACAATAACATTGTTTCTCACTGCAGTTTCATTTATCTCTTAATTTTCAGGCTTCAAGTGTGTACATAGATCAAACAGGCAGAATCAGACTTGCTGATTTCAGCATCAATAAGAGGTATGAACAATGTTTTAGCTATGGAATGTAGACCTATAAATAAAGATTAACCTTTCAGTAGATATAAATGTATCCCAGTAAGAACATGAAAGGATCACAAAAGCATTACTCTTTTGTGAATAAATTGTTGTCATATTAGGTCGAGGGGGAAAAGGTCATGAGTTGACCATGTTGATAACAAAAGAAGATAAATCTTATCTTGACACTTCGTAAATTTATTCTTCATATCAGAGACTATTCATTCTGTACATGTAATCTTGTGGCTTAGTATAGAAGCGACTATACAGTGTCTGCTTGTTGAGCCCAGTTATATCTTCTACAGACTATCAGACCTGTACGAGCAGCTGGAACAAGCTCGGCCTGGCGTCCGGTTCCAGGACATTCGTCCCAGTGTCATCGGCAAAGGTGGCAAGAAGGCTGACATCTTTCAGCTGGTGAATACTCCTCTGTTATCCTCTGCTATAATGTATATCTTATCTATTTTTTAAAGATGTCAAAAGCGTGTAATAACAAGAATGCTCAATTTAACTTCTGAATAGCAGATCAGAAGAATCAATATCAAAACATTTCTTAACTACTTAATTGTAGGAGCTAGAAATTGGTAGCAAAACAAATATTTTAGATTTTAAGTGTTAGTTTAAAATCTTGAGAAGATACCTAATTGTTATTGTTCTGACTAGTCAAAAACTAAATCCAATGAAAATTTAAATGCCAAAAATTATAATGAATATCGTTTGATTAGTTGAACTCTATATTTTATGTTTGCTTCAGGGGTTGTTAATTCTCTCCCTAGCGGAGGGAGACCGTATAGTGGACATTCAGCCAATCATACCGACAACCTTTCCCCCTCAACTGCATGATTTTCTCACGAAGTAAGTACTGCTGGTGACACTTAGAAATGTATGATTAGGTTGTCACTAGATGTATTAATTTCTTCTGATTTACATGGTCAACCTCACTGACCAGCTTGTATGATCATGAACAACTCCAATAATTCATCAGCAAGCTTTGTTTGGAAGATAGAGAAACTTAATTTGCATTATTCTGTTCATCCGGCCAATTCCACTTGCACGTTGGTTTGATGTTAGTCAGATGTTTGTTAGATTTTGGTACTGAAAATGTCTCCAGTTATCAGCCGGTAGATTTGAGGTAAATCCAGTGTGTGCAATCAGTGATTGTATGAGCCTCACAGATAAATACGACCAGAATCTAATTCTATGAATGTTTCATCGTTATTTATTCATTTGGTCAGCAGTGTAGATATTATTGAACGTGCATACTTCCCTGCAGGTGCTTGATGCAAGACGAACGACACCGCTGGTCGGCGACCCAGCTGCTGGACCACACCTTCCTGAAGGAACCGGTCCCGGGCTCCATCCACGTCAAACCTGACCACCCCCAACAGAAGGCTGGTACGCTTATACACTAGGTTTTCTCAGAGAAAGAGAGCCATGTTTCAGTTGAATTATAACATCTCCTGCATAAAATGCAGTTATTATTGATCCTATGTCACTTTTGAGTTGAATGGTAATTTTCAATCTGTAAACGTCTTTGATTGATTTTTTTAAATACACAAGGAGGCCATTAAGAAAGTATAAGAATAATTCACATATCTGTAACTTTTTTTATTTTGGTTGAGAACTGTGATAAGTTATCTGGGGAAAAAGCAACAAAAAGTGAGCAAGAGGTTTAAGAATACTTTTTGCTTCAGATTGCCTGTTAGGTAGAATCTTGATTTGGCAACAAAGTAAGTTGTTGCTTGAACTGTAGTGTGAAAGTTTTTAAAGAATTAAATGATGGCAAGTTTCATTGGTTGTGCATTCCCCGGCCATCATAACGCATGAATCCACATCAAAAATAAAAGTTGTTTTATGCAATGCTCTCTTAACTTTACCTTACTCATGAATTCACCAACATTGCTACCAGGAGGTGTGTGTTTTGTCTCCAGTTCATGCCATCATACGTGAGCCCAGTTGCCACACAAGCCGGCTGATCATACTTTTCGTGCATGATGTGTCTTGTCATTTGTTCAGTGGAACTAGTAGTCTTTTCCAAATGACATTGTGTATGAGGTTGTGCTGTTCTTAGCAATCGACTCATTTCTAAAGCAACTTCACCTGACTATACTTTTATGAGTGAAGTATGAACATGTTTCCTGATAGTTGAATATTGTACGTAGTTTGATACCAGTGATAATTCAAGAGTTAGAAATAATACTTTCGTTTTGTGTGACAACTCAAACCCATTGTTGATCAAGGGAAATCTTAAACTTTGAGTCATACAACTTTTATAGCATTTAACCAATCTATGACAACTATTCTCCAGTTTTTACATTCAGTGGATTATCATGAACCTTCAAGTTTTTTTCTCCTCTGCCACTCGTAACTATTTGCTTGATCTGCACTTCATTTTACTTCTAGATCCAAAACCAGCAGACAACAAAGATGATGATGATGATGATGACAACAAGGGTTTTCCCTACATGCATGTCACAGCTCTCGAAGCTACAGGTCAGTCACGGCTTACTGCTGAGTTTGAGACCCTCAAATCACTTGGCAAGGGAGGATTCGGGGAGGTGATCAAGGTGAAGAACAAGTTAGATGGACGTCTGTATGCAATCAAACGTATCCCGCTGAACCCAAAGAGTAAACAGTTCAACAAGAAGATTACCAGGGAGGTGAAGCTCCTCTCCAGACTCAACCATGAGAACGTTGTCAGGTCAGATGGCCTATTGACCCGTGAAAACATTGAGCTTAGATATTGCTTTTAGATCTTACCATTGATCATTTATAGGAAATCAGGCATCATGGACCAACAATAAAACAATTGTGTAGACATCAAGCAGAATAGAGATACTAAATCTTTTAGAATTGTATAGAACAAGATGCGTATCAAATCTTTAACAAGTTTGCATAAATATGTTTGAGAGATGTGTGTGTAAAATTTCTAGAGTCACTGTTATTCAATACCCTTAAATTTAGTTTCAAACCAACAACATAATCTAGTGAACTTGATTATCATTTCTTGGTTATTGGTCCTACATCTTTGTAACATTAAAATAAGGAATATACACCCAGCAATCCCTCCAAGATGCAAGCTATGTTGAACAGAAGGGCAAGGGACTTATAAATAATGGAATTTTAGAAGAGAAAATACTTCCCACAGATACTACAACTCGTGGATCGAGATGAGTGAGGAACCAGCTCACAGCGACACATCATCCAGCTACACTCCAAAGACTAGCGACCTGGAGCAGAAAAAGTCGCCGGACAAGGTAGACAAGAAGAGAGGGACAGACAGTCTGGACATGACGGACGAAATTGAAAGAGATGCACCGCAAGCGGTCGAGGACTCTGTGGAGTGGAGCATCAGCATTGCATTTGATGCCGCGTGTCAGAAAGCACTGGGATCAGACTCTGAGGACGAAGAGGAAGACGAGAATGATGTCTTTGGGACGTCTTTCTTGTGAGTATTTGGAAACCCTAAGAAGATTTCTGTTGTATTTGTATTGAACTTAGCACTTAAGCAGTTCATTCAATTATTGTTTCATTCACTAAGTTGGAGTCATTTTCTGTCACCTCCAAGATCAAATAATGAAATCTTAAATGATTATTGGAATTCTTCAAAACCTGTTGTTCTTTACTGCATTATTTTTCTCTACTATCATGCAATAAATGGCTTTAATTGTGTTAGTCATTTGCCATGTATAGGTCCACCTAAAGTGATAAACACTAAATGCTGGCCAAACCACCACCAATAATTTTGTTTTGGTCTGCCTCAGCATTGCCTCTATCAGGTTTTATGTCTTTGTCTGCAGCATATCAGCATGAGAAGATGTAACATTACCAATATGTTTGTTTGCAGACCGATGATGGATAACTCAGAGAGTGTTGTCTTTGAGACAATTCCAGAAGAATGTGGCCAAACGACTACTGAGCTGGTATGTTTGACTTTTATACTTGTTTGTGAGATTTCAGAAGGGGAGAAATATAAACTTTGTATCCATAAAAAAAGTCTTCATTCTTCATCAACTAAGCATTAGTAATACCCTTCAAAGAAGTAATGAATCAAGTATTTGAGACATAATCTATTTGTCAGGGTTGGTGTACTGTGTTAACTCTATGTCTGTCTGTCTGTCTGTCCATAGGGCGTGAAGGAGAAGCAGGATACGACAACCAACACACAGGAGAGCTTCCCCGAGATCATACCCAAGTTACAGTTCCTCTACATACAGGTATGTGAGTCAATCTCTCTCACACTTTTAACCTGAAACAATTCTTTTCCATTGAAAGATTTCCACTCATCAACCATTTTTAATCTAGGGTTGATCAGGAATTTATGATTGGCATATTCAAATTAATTCTGTGTTAAAGGTTTAGGTTTATGTGATCACATTACAATTATTGTTGTTCAATATGTACATGATTCTTCCAAATCTGATGCTTCAAAAAATTTATTCCCAATTGTAATTATTACAGCTAAACTACGTCTTTTACCTGCTTTTTCTTTATGCTTATTCATTCCTTGATGCCTGAAATCAAAAGTGTTTAACCCGTTAGCAGGGAAAGTCGCAACAAAATAAATACAACTGACTAATTGTAGATGGAGTACTGTGAGAAGAGCACTCTTCGGAACTGTATAGACGCGGGACTTTACCAGGACGTGACCCGGGTCTGGAGGCTCTTCCGCGAGATCATTGAGGGGCTCATACACATTCATGAACAGGTCTGTGACTAGTAATATCGGTTCTGTTTCCAATGTAAGATTGTAAGAGTCCGCCGCTCTACCAAATTCAGTGAAGGGATATCCTCTAGGAAAAAGCAAGTAGCAATGCTTTTGACCTCAACTTGACACATTGTAACATCATACCCTTCAATATTGTTTATTCCTAGAAACAAAAGTTTAATTGGTTATTGTAAAATCATCATTTGTTGTGTCTGTACAACAGGGCATGATACACAGAGATCTGAAGCCGGTCAATATCTTCTTGGACTCAAACGACCATGTGAAAATTGGAGACTTTGGTTTAGCAACAACTGACATTGCCAAGGTAAGGTATAGTGTGCTGGTACTGTGACTAATGTTTCTGTAAATAAAATAGATTTCCTTACTTATCATCACTGTGGTTTGCAAAAGCATGGCCTCAGCATGAAGCCTGCTTCTTCTTTCAAGAAATTGGCAGACTGTTTGAAATTAAAATGATCCTCACAATCATTGAAAAAGGCCACTTTAGCTAAAAGACATTTTCTGGGGGTCCATGTTTTGGTTGTTAGATCAAGGCAGCGGGTTTTGCAAAAGATGATACACTGAAAAAAATAGCTTCCCTTAAGATATTAAGTTCTTGTATTTCTCCACAATTTATATCTACTGCTTCCAGAGCGGACTGCTAGATGGGAGTCTTCCTGCATACGTGTACTCTGACTACAACGTGTTGAATTCGTCTCGCTCGGGGAGTGTAGGTGAAGGCAACTTGACAGGGAAGGTGGGCACTGCGCTCTATGTCAGTCCGGAGGTGATGTTCGGAGGAACCAAGCTGCACTACAATCAGGTTAGCTCTAGGGTCAGCTGTCTCGTGTCAGAGTAGGCTGGAAAGCATTAGCTTCAAATGCAGAGGATCTATTTTAAAAGTGTAGCTATTAGAATACACGAATTACTGATTTGATTTGGGGGGTTTTCAGTCTTCTATAATTTCATTTGATATTGTTTATGTTATTGGTGAAAATCTATAAACCAAATAAGAGCGTTCTGACAAGTTTTCAGTGAACATCTGTATCTAAATATTTAAATATCTAAATATTTTTTAGGAGCCCCATCTTTATCGGGGCTACTAACAGTTTTTGTCCAGTTTCCACAGTCTCTCAAACTGAAAGTCAAAGGTCAAGGTTGCAAGTTATGAGATTCATAAAAAGATCCTTGTTAACAGGGTATCTTGACACTTTTAATCACTTTATCATTGTTATAGTCAATGAAAAGGGATTGTTGATTTTGTGACCTTGAATGTCAAAAGTCACGGTCATGAGATATGGGTTATTGCCATGTTCACCCTTTAATAAAAATTTGAAACAAGAAATAAGTAATGAGTACTCATGTTAACCAGTTATAAATTATACTCCCTGTAAATGCTTTTGACATGTTACTTTATAAGGTCAAAGGTCAAGGTCGGAGTTATTTAACACTTGAAAAAAAGCTTGTGAACATAATAACTTGAAAAACTTTGGTGATATGAGGCTCTAATTTTGTATTTAACAACTATGAAAGGTAACAAAGTTTTCAAACGCTTTCACTGCAATCAGTTTAAGATCAAGGTCACATGATTTTGCTAAAATGCTTTATTTAACTATTACAATAAACACTCATCTGGTCTTTCTCTAATAATCCGTCAGCTTAGGGACTGCTGGTCTCATGTTCCATGTGTTCCTTCTTGTTTCAATTCTTTCTTTACAATCAGTCGTGTTTACCAACTACTATTAATGTTTAATGTGCTTTACCGACAGAAAGCCAATTCTGCCAATAGTATTAGTAGTAATAGTAGGGTCAAGCGATCACTATAACTGTTTAATGTGTTGTCCAAACAGAAAGTGGACATCTACAGTCTCGGAATCATCTTCTTTGAGATGTGCTACAAGCCGCTCCCTACAGGGATGGAGAGAGTGCAGATACTGAGCAGCCTTAGGTCACCAGCTGTAGTTCTACCTGATGACTTTGATGAGATTGACAATGCAAACCAGGTAAGTCATGTTTGTTGGCAATATAGAAAAATGTTTTTGCACAACTTTTAAAAATTTCATCAAAATTATTTTATTTGATTATATCAGAATCTTTTAATGTCAACAGATATAATGGGATTGCCAAGCTGGGTATATGATTTAATCTATAAATGTAAACAGGAGACTGATTAGTTGAATAAACCACAAATAAACTTGTTACTCTTGATAATTTTAGGTTCACATGATACAATACTTGTGAACATATTAATAAAACTTCTCTTAAATTCCCAATGGTGGTCTCTTGTAATATCTCATTTATAGTAATTGGTAATGGTAAATATCATTAGGCACATGTGATCCGATGGCTGTGCACCCATGACCCAGCACAGCGGCCGACATCAAAGGAGTTGCTTCAAAGTGACTACCTGCCCCCACCCCAGATGGAAGAGGCTGAGCTCAACGAGATTCTCCGCTCGACCATCTCAAACCCCCAGTCCAAGGCTTACCGTCGCATGATCGATGCAGTCTTCAGTCAGCAGGTCACTCAGGCCACAGATCTTTCCTATGACATGGACAACAAGGTACGGTACAGTTCTTTTCATTGAAACCAGCTGAGTGAAATTCAATGTCCTGACATTAATGGTGCTGTTGAATGTTTCATCCTTGATCATCTTAAAAGAGCTGTCATTTACACTTATTGTTACATCAGTTGGCATTTGTTAGAATCTTGACATGTTTTGTTTGTTCATTTAAATACAAATATCAGAAGAAATGACACTAGTAGGAGATCAGTTAATATTACCTATTTGCAGAATGGTAAAATTTGTATTTTCTCATTTTCATTGTGCTATATTGTTGTTTGTCTTTTGTCAAAATGTAATTTTGATGTACACCTAATGCCTATTCAGTATTCATATGTAAGTGTTTTTATGAGTTTTGACATGATTTTATGAACTTACATCCATATATATTGGATATAACACTTATGGCTGATAAAATGATATTACTTTCAGTCTGTTTGCCATAATTTCCATTTCAAGCTTATGCTCCTGTTAATGTTATCCCAGGGCCAGTTCATATTGAAGTCGGCCATGCTGTCAACATTGGTATATCAGACGTTTGAGCGAGTGTTCCAGTTGCATGGGGCCATCAAGGTAGCCACGCCCTTCCTCATGCCACAGTCGGACATGTACGCAGACAGTGAGCAGTATGTTCGCCTCATGGACCACAGCGGTGGGCTCGTTGGGATGCCATTTGATCTGCGGGTAAGTTTCTTCACGCAAACATAGTCATCTAGAATTGATATGAAAGAGGTCAGGATCAGCTTCTGCTACCATGCAGCACTTATATCAATATTATATCAATTGTTATTTAATTGAAATCTCACCTCTCTCATGATTTTTGTTTCATAGTTAATATTTCCACCTGACAGGTGCCCTTTGCCCGCTACGTGGCTAGAAGCAACATCCAGTTCATTAAGCGCTACTGTATGGACCGCGTGTTTAGGGAGAAAAAGTTTTTTTCTCTCCATCCTCGTGAAATGATTGAGTGTGCATTTGATATTGTCACTCCCACACACGGCAGGTAAGTAGTCCACTCTCATGTTATAGCATTTTGATAACAATGTTTGAATCATATAAGCTTAACACTAATTTGAGCCACACTGTCAACTTAAAATGAACCATCATAAGACTTCATTTTTCATCTGAAGTTTTTGTTTTTTTATTTTTGTAACGTTGCCATTGTTTTCTGATATGTTTCAGTTTAATTCCTGACGCAGAGGTGCTCCTTCTTGTACAACACTGCATTACAGAGTTCCCTCCCTTGCAGGTAAACCACTTGCATTAAAAGATTGAGAAGTTCAGTTTTCCATTATGTTATAAATGAGAATTCTTAGCAAACATATTGAAGTAATGTAAGTGAATGAGACCTTTATGTAAATTTTTTTACAGCCACCATGGCAACACATTACATGAAAACTACCTAACATATTGAATTAAGATGTGTTTTAAATCATTTTGTCTGTCTTTGGTATGTCATCTGGAGAAATGAACCTTACTTCTCTTATATGTATAACAACTTCTTTATTATTTTCTGTTTCCTGACATTTCTTAGTTACCTCTTTCCCCTCATCTAATGCAGCTGATTAACGAACCTCCCAAAAATCAGGAGACAAAAATCGAGAAATCAAAGAAATAAGATGTTATTAATAATATTTGTTTTGTAATATCTCACCTACTTCTGAATACCATTGAAGAATCCATCATGAAATGCTTTGTGACTGTCCTTCTCAGCCGCACAGCTACAGTATCCGGATGAACCACCACTCCTTGCTGAGGGCCGTGCTGCTACACTGTGGGGTTCCAGAGGATAAACATCGCTCGCTCCTCACTCTCCTCTCTTCTGTACAGGTACGTCCCTCTCACACATTCTCGAGGTGCATAGTTTCATATACTCTAATTTGTTTTCATGTATTTTCACATATTTTCATGTGTTTTCAATAAATGTATGAGAGTTTCCAAAGAGAGAGATAGTGCCATTGAGTTAAAATTGTCTTGTCAACATGTAGAGGTATAAGAGGTTAAACCAATTTATCTTTTTTTCTACTTCTTGTGAGTTGAATTTCTTTGTAGACATACCTTGACCAATGTACATAATAGTAAGATTGCAAGAGACGAAATGTGAATGCCATAAAACACATCAAGCACCACACACTTGCCAAGGCAACAGTACAAACAAAAAACAGTAATTAACAGCTATAGTTATTGAGGAAATATTTTCACATTATGTGATCGGGTACGAACATTGACAGATAGTAGTTCTTAGAATTTTTCTAAATAGTATTGAATATTTTGCCGTCATTTCACTATTACCAAGTTTCAAAAGCGCACATGTGTTTGCAGTTCAACAAACAGAAACGACTACGAGCGCTTGAGAGCTTGACTGATATAACATTGAACGAGCAGAATCTGACAACCTTGACCACACTGCTTGACCTGAGTGGTCAGTACGGGATGGTGGCCAGCGTCCTCCGCATCATCACCAAGACCAAGGGCGAGGTCAGTGTGGTCACTTGGCATATGCTAGATAATAAAGGGCTACTCATTTAAGATTGTATGCAATGTCAAGATAATGTGTCTAGAAGTAAAACGTACTATTTTCATAATCATTTTTACTTTATTAGTTGGCAAAATACTGTATGCTGTAGGTCATTCTTCAAAAATAAGTTTATAATTTTCATAATTTTCTAAAATTCAAGTTTCCCTCATACTGCAGTATATTATTTAATCCCAATGAGCTGTCTTTACAATGAGTATTTGCTATGACAGGCAAGCACTCTGGCCAAACAAGGACTGCATGAGCTGGAGGCAGTGATGACACATGCAGTCAATATGGGACTCACTCTCAAGGTAACACAGCCACTTGCTCTCCCACTTCAGGTTCAGGATATGGAATTAGATTCCAGATTTTGTTTCATGATAATCGAATTCCTTTAAGAAATTACTCAAGGCTGAAATTGAAGGTACTGCTATATTTAAGATAAGCTTGTTCTTGCGATATTGTGACATTGTTCTCGACTGTTAAGTTGTTCATGTTTTGACTGATCATCATCACTGAGTTATTCCCCTTGGTAACCTGTGAAGATTCCTGTAGTTCACTCAATCAACCTTTGGCTATTTTTAGTTCAGCTTGTAAAGGATTTTTTGAAAGATGACCGTTCAGGTACTTGGGTTTATTTGTGTTTGACAAGACAATACTTCAAGCCTACATGGAAGGAACAATGTTGACTGTTCCAGATGTTTGTGAATGTGGGACTGATTTACAACCACTTGCAGTACTCGGGCATCGTCTTCCAGGTAGTCCGGGAGGTGAGGAAGAAGAAACAGAACGCAGTTGAGGTGATCGCCGCCGGGGGCCGATATGACAAGATGGTGAGGAGCTTGACACTTCTTGACACTATACACAGCTCAACAGTTACCTTGTTAAGCATGTCTAGCTATTTTGTCTTTCTTGTTCATGTATTGAATCATCAGGGTTTTTTTAGGAATTAGTAGCCAACAGGTTTTAGTATACTTTTATTTTACTAAATTTTTTCTCTACATTTCATGTTAACAGAAAGTCATAAGTCTCTTTCTCCTTTAGATCAGAAAGTTTTTGTCACCCATTGGCCCAGTAGGACACATACCAACTGCAGTGGGCATCAGTTTTGGCTTCGACCGGGTTGTTGCCGCAGTGTGGGATGGAATGGAGGTGAGATGGAAACCATGTCAAGAATTACTTTAGTATGTGTTTCTTGCAGTTATTGTTATTGATTTAGTCACATCAATAGATGATGATAATGATATACCCGTTATCTACTTTGTTGACAGCACTCAGGACCCTATGACATTCTGGTGTGTACAGTGGGATGCAGGCCCATGATAAGAGAGAGACTGGGGGTTGTGAAGGAGTTGTGGGCAGCCGGGCTCAAGACAGAAGTTCTGTACGACATGAAGCAGGTTGTTTACTCTATATCAACTTTGTCTATCCTCATTACTGAAAGAAGGATGAATAAAGCTCATCTTAATACACTCAATCATATTTATATAAACTGCCGGGCTAACTGAACAATCAACATCTTTTTTGCCAATAATCACATATGAATATACAATTTACTGTACTACCGTATATGACCGGGTATAAGCCCCCCTCGCGTATAAGCCGACCCCCTTTCTCAACCCCCCAAATCCCAGTAAAATCCTGGTATCTCATGTATAAACCGACCCCGTTTTCTACACTTCGCGGCTGACTGGCTGAAGTTCCATGGCAGGTGGATGTTACCATCGATACGTTGACACTTGATCTGGCTTTATCGAAACATTCTTTATGTATGCTAAATTTCCAACAGTGCACAACATGAGACAAAATCCAAATGGGTATATATGTACATGAACGATAACTCAATAAATGTGACATATATTAACAATACTGTAACAGGATCTATTCAACAGGGTTGTGTTGCAATGTTTACAACACAAGAATATACTATGCAACTTTGTGACAGTTTACACTGACCAGTATACACACTGTAATACAATGTTTCCCTATAATCACCAGAGTCTGGAAGAGTTGAGTGACGACTGTCGCTGTAAGGGCATCTCACATCTCGTCATCCTTAAAGATACAGACAACACCACAGTCAAGGTACCTCTCATGCTTGTGTTATAACTGTTTATGAAAAGACCAAATTGATCTAAAATAACCAAATTACCCACTGATATATTGCTAAAAACATTTGGAATGAAATAATGTATATTCTTTAATGTGTCAGCAATATCTGATTGTTGAGTTTAAAGGCCGGCATCCGCCACTATACACGGTGTTGGCGTGGCCAAGTTGACCTGAAAAAAATACACCTTGAAGGGAAAAAATGAGGGTACCTATGTTCGAAGTGGGATAAATCAAAATCTTCTTACCGGAAAGTTTTCATATTTACACAATATATCCTTGGCACTTCAAAGAAGTGGAATTCCTAAACATGTTTAATCAAAACTAAAAACTAAAACAGTACTTTGACTGCATTTATTTCCAAATTTGAATTAACTCTGTAAATGTCACGTGACTAGATTCTCATCATTACCATACCAAACAAGTCTGCTAGTGGAGAAAAAGATCCATTCAGAGTGTCAGATTTCACTGCCTTCCCAGCCTGACTGGGAAATCAAAACCTCCCCCATCCCATATGTCCCCCAAATATTTAGCTCTGCTTGTGGGGATAAGCTGTAGAGACTAAGGTTATAAAAAGGTTATTGTGACAGTAAATGGATTAAGACAATTTTGTATAACTTTTGTCAACAATAGTGACATATGTACTTCAAATACATCCAAACATTGTTAAAAGACTATGGTTGTTTTGAACGTTTTTCACAAAATTACAATCAAATACAATTATATTTAATTCTATAATTAAAGATCTCCTTTGTGTTGGTCATTTCATAAAATATATATAATCTAATATACTAAAATGATATCAGCCTATCACACAAATTTAAACTTCATGTATTATTATTATTAATGGTTTATTCCCTGATAATGATTATGCACTGAAACTCGGTAGACTACTACCAGCCACAACTTGTAGTAAAGTTTTGAGACCTTTGACCCTGCTGAGCTCTCCCAGGCACCAAAAAAACCGTTACTGCCCTGTCACTCAAACACTGATAATATCTTTGTTTATGGAATCAACCAATCAGAGTAGAGATGACAAAGATAAGAAACCCATGGGTTTTTTGGAGGTTTGGATCCCGGCCTTTAACCTGTAATCAGTATGACATATAGTTGGCAAGTCTTATATTGTTTGGTAGAGCACTAATTGGTTGCAAACTGAAGGCTTGTGTCTAAATTCAAGTTAGGAGTATATATAGTTGATCACTAAAAACAAACTTGATTTTTCCACTAACCCTGAATCATGCATTTTGAATTTTTTTGCTCTCCCAAGTTTCACGTATTTGTTTTTGTTTGTGTACAATAAGCCAATCACAACCTTTCATCTACAGGTGCGATCTTTCGACCGAGACAAGGTGTCAGAGAGGAAGGTGGCCGTGTCAGAGTTGGTGGATTTTCTGCAGCAGAAACGGTGAGTGGATTTTCACACTATGAACTGCGCTACTTAATTTGATTTCCTATTCTTTGTAAATATTACTTAACCTGTACAGTGCGTTATGTTAAGCACCGCTTGGGCAATATTTCAGCCATTAGCAGCGAGAAAACATGGACAACCACTAACTGTTCTGATATCAAAGTTTTGGGAGGCAAGTTTGATTGATGGCATTAATGATGAGAACATATGGATATCAATCTCATCATTATCAATGTGTTATGTTTCAGAAGAGAGTCTTACGTCAGTACTTCTGCTTCAAAACAACAAGTTTCTGTGTCTAATCATTGCAATCCAGAATATAGAAGTTGTTGATTTTACATTATCATCCAAATTTCACACCCTAGTTTTTATACTTAAGCTTTTTAGATTGCTGCAGTTCCATCAAAAGAAAGTTCTTATGGGCAAGAGTTAACAACTGAGGGGGAGGGGGGAGGATTTATCTTGTGTCTAGACATTTCTTTTTGACAATGATTTGTTCAAACAGTTTTATAAAGTTGGTAACACATTTAATACCAATTCAGAGATCGAGAGCTGGTTGAGACGACGTCCAACTACGAGTCCTACCCTTCAACATCTAACTACACTAGCAACAGCAACGTCACCTTCAACTTTATCTTTGTCATGCAGGAGGGTAGGATTGCTTCCAACACCAAGCGGAAATATGAGTCACAGGTACATTGTTTGTGTGTGCTTGAAGTTCCTGTAGAGTAAGAGCCAGGGCATGAATGCAAGATTTATTTTCTCGTTTGAGACAAGAATGAAGAAATGAATATTACAGACATTGAATATGAAATAAGTCAACCCTTGAAAGGTAATGTTTCCTCTTTTCTTGCTACCTTACTTTATCTGAATAATCACAATCTGGATCCACCCAAAAGGTTGATATTCCTTCAGCAAATCTCTACCGTTAGGTACAAGTTTTCGCAGGACATGATTCATTAGTTGAAGCTACATAATAATCACTTCATGTTTGTTGTTTCAGATATTTGGCAAAGTGACCTCTGCTCTGCCTTGGTTGCCAAACAGATCTCACGACATTATAGCAGTGGAACTGAACAAATCTGTGCTGAGTATCATTGCTGCTTATCTCGAGGTACACCGTTCACTGCTTATGTGTACATGATGTCACCATCAAAAATTGTTCTCCATGCTTTCGTTCGACAACTTTCGAGCCATGTGTATTGATTTCTTCAAGATGCATTTTTGTCCTATGGTCGGAATATATTCAAGGTGGTCATGGCATTATAACCACTTGCTAATGTCTTGTTAACCCAATATCATATAAACCATTGCGACCATTGACAGTTCTAATTTGGGTAATACAGACACTAAAATCACTATTGAGTATGCTGCCTACCAGATGATATCTAGTAAATCTAATTAACTCAGTTTACTCCAAGCGGTGGGGGACATTGCCATGTTAGTGACAAGAACTTGTTACAGTCTGAATGATGAGGAAATTGGAATTATGACATTTAAGAACTTCTTTATTGCAAGGAAATGCAACAATACCATATGTATAAAGGACCAACAGTAATTCAACTGTAATTCATTCTTGCAGGTGAACGGCTCAGAGGCAGAGTTTGATACAAGCATCAACTTGGTGATTGAAAAGTAAGTGTGACCTTTTGAAAGATTGTTTTGATTATCAAATGAATTGGATAATTTTCTAAAAGACAATAGTTATGATCTATAATTTTAAAAAAATTGAATTTTTATTTCAGACAAACTCGGCACAAAAAATACTTAATTAATATCTTGGATGTGATACATGAACTCAAATTTGAAAAAAGGTAAGTTGTTTTACAATCCTATGATAAATGAACAACTTTATAAATATACCCTCAATATTTTGTTAGCAAAATATCTTTTTACAAGTTATAATCACGACAATTGACACAACTTTGAAAACAATTTTGTATTGCATAGCCGTATATATTATGTAATGTTTTGCAGGCGCCAGTTAGTCATATTATTTGGACTCAAGGACGACAGTGTGAAAGTGTTGTGACCAACAATACATGGACTGTTCCCGTTGAGTGTGTGCTGATGGACATTGCTTAAACCAAAGGGCTTTCAGGGCAACAGTATTTATTTCATAATCATACAATTGTAATATGAGTGACTGTGTGTGTGTGACAGGAAAAGGGAGATACTCTTGATGTGCTCATGTTTTCTCTTCTTGAAATGTATAGCTATGTTTGTAATCAAAACTACAAAAGTTAACTCACTTACAAAAAGGGACCATTTCTGTTCTCGCATTTATGTTCATCATCAAAAGAGCAGATGTCTTTTCTTTCTCATTTACAGTCAGGGAATTACTACACCTTTTACTTTAGATGCTTCTTGGTTTAATCCATATCAGTATTTTTTATTGAATTTAGTTCTATCAAAAGTAATCCTTACACTTTTATTTAAAGTCAGGATGTTTTCTTTCAGAACATTTTAAAGTGTTAATGAATTGCTTTGAGATCTTGAATTGTTGAGTTTGTCTTCCACAATTGTTATTGCTTGACAAGTTGAAATGGTGTACATTTAAAGTTATTTGTTATCCACAGATCTCCACCGGCAGGTTATTCAAGTCATTTCAGTTTGAGATGACAACTACTGTCCTTATGTAAAAATATTTATCTCTTTGATAAGTGGAGAAAGTCATATTATGAAACTTAAAACTGTTTTTAGACATAGTTGTTGATTGCACTTAATATTTTTTGACAACAGAAAAATGCTTTAGTTTATTTGGAGTCATGTAGGTAGCAAAAAAACGGATGGGTATTTATATTTAAGTTTATGCTATTCTTTCAGTTAGTTATATCATATGGTTATTTTTAGTCCTAGTCTTTGTTTTGTTTTCTCACCATATTTCATTTAATTATGGCATATCATATTATACAAGAAGAAAATGTTGACAATGAAATAAAACCTGATACAATCTTGATTAATGTGTGTTCTGTGATGACTTTTCAAGACAGTATTAATTCAGTTGTTTGGCTTTGGATCAAGAGGTGCATGGTTCGTATCCTGCCAGGGGCTCAGCAACTTGCCTCCAGCAGAGAACTGAGTACAAGCAGCGAGGCGAGGCGAGTTGGTTTTAACGCCCCTTTCAAGATTATTTCACTTATATTGTGGCTGCTAGTATTATTGCAGGGAGAAAGCTGGCAATACCATTGTGGCGATGCATTGCGGTGAAACCTGCGAACATCGGCTGGAACTAGCGAACTGTGCTGAAATTCAGTATAGCATTGCACCCAAACCTGACTGCATGTAGAATAGTTCTCTACTGCAGGCAAAGTTGCCGAGCCCCTGGCGGGATTCGAACCACGGACCTCTTGATCCGAAGCCGAACACGCTAAGAGTACAAGCAGTACGGTTTGGGTGCAATGCTACACTGGATTTCAGAGCAGTACCACCCATGGTTAACTAGTTCCAGCACAATGCATAACAACATTGGTGGTGTCACAATTTGATTTGGCACAATTCTGTATGCATTCATTTTGATTTGATTATTTAGTACCAACTTGAGTAAATGGAGTTAATGTCATCTATAGCACAAGAGAAAATGATGCAAATTCACCGTCATTTCCTTCATAGATTGACTTTGTATCCAAAACAATCTCATCCCTAATATCGTTTACACAACGATTAAAGTAGCAAAAAATAAGAAATTTGTGGTAGTGACATTTGACAAAACTTATAGGTATATATTATTTTATGTACACTTAGGACTCATCCAATTTCATGTAAGATGGCTTTGTCCTAAAATCAATAAATGCTATTTGCATTCACTCTTAAGAAAAATATTAAATATAATTTCAATATTACCAACCAAATAATTGGGTATGAGCGAATGCTTGTATTCTTTTGAAAAGAAACATCTGCAAATTTAAAATCTAGGTATATTTTTGCTTCAGGGAGAAAACAAAAAGGCCATGTGTACAACCTACTACAATAACCATATCGAATCAAAATGAAAGAGAATTGTTATACCCCTAGCAGTAATAGTAGCAGCCATGATATAAGTGAAATACTCTTGAAAGTGGTGTTAACCCCAAATCACCTCACCTCACCTCAAAACACTTGATTACTCTATTTAGCAAAATGAATGTAAAAGACGAGTAAGGTCAACCATTACACTCTGCTGAAGGGCACCAATACATAAAAGGACAGAATTAATGGTGTTCAAAATGTTTAATTATGTATCAATAATGAATGACAGGTTAGACAAAAACAAGATGTGGTCCATCCATTAGGGAGGATGAGTTCCATTGTCACTTGAATGAACAAACACTGTCAACAAAGACATATCTTGTACCAAAGGTGTCTGTCTCATTGGATTCTTCAAGCACTTCCTTCACATGAATATACTACACTGTTCATCACTTGTTGTCTAGTCCTTTTCCGCTATTGCTGTTAGATGTACATCTATCTCCTGTTCTGTCAAAGCTCTGGAAAGTTTACATTGATACAGTTACATTTAAGGATTGTCTTACATGTTTTGTACCTCTATTGACGTATTAAAGTAACAAATTGTATAAAATCGCTACACCACATGATTTATACACTGCAAGAGGCACAAAACATGTAAAGCAATCCTTATTATTACAAAATCAATTTGTTTCTTGACAGTTCTTGACAATTAAACAAAACTAGTATTGTGGGGTTGTTGCTTGTTACATACAACAATACATGGTTAAACATTCAAAATTGAGAAACTAATGAACAAAAATAGCATAACAATTAATTTTGTAATTGCAAGCATTTACACTCATGGAATCAGAGTTTATCTTTAATGACGTCCAGGTTTTTTAATAACCCTCATTAGCATATCACTGGACCGAAAACACTCTTAAGGACTTGTAGCTATTAAATGGAGTGTTTGGTTCAAATAATTCATTGCTCATTAATAGCCAAAAGGGTTCAAATATTATAATGTTTTATTAAAATCAAAATTCAAGAGGACATTGCCAATTAGTAAAGGGAAACTGCTATCAGTATCTTCACTGATCAAGAATGGAGAAATCTAAATGAAATTCCATTTCAATCTAATGATAGTGTGCAATTACGTTGGATTCAGTATAGAATCATTGACCAAATTCTTCCTGTTAGTAAATACTTTTTAAGATTAGCTATGAGGATTCTCCAAAATGTGGAAACAAATGTGTCTAACAAATTATTTTGTAACTATATTTGAATGGTGTTCTTATCAACTGAAGTTCATACTGAACACAGTGTAGTTTTACAGTCATAGGAAATAGATTGAAATGGAACTACACCTAGGAATGAAAAGACACATTATGAAAAATAAACCTAGAATTTCATTGAAGTGATTTAGCAAATGAAGCATTGTGACGTATGTAAAAGGAAAGCCAGGCATTACAGAGGGTTATGTATACATTAAATACAAGATCATAATATCCATTTTTGAAAGTGCTGAAAGTCATTTACTTTTCAAGTAAGATGAAGATAAAATGTGACACTGAATTAGCAAAAGATAATGACGAGTACCTGAATTGAGGCTTATCCTTGGTGACAACACCCACTTCTACTTCAGTTGCCTTGAAATCAGCTGACAAGACGGTGGATAAGCATGTGATAGCAATCTGCAATGAGAATCAGAAAATGTGTCAGAGTCTTCACAATTTTAGGATTCAATAACCTTACTATAGCTTGAAATAGGAAACATGCTGGCACAAGGGAAATATCGCAGCCCATAAAGGATCAACATAAGTGAACGGAAGTTCCTTCCTCATTACACCTAAGCTCAAAACTTTCACTCACAACAGGAAACATTCTCACAAAACCTCAAAAAAGCTGTTGATAGTTTTCTCACCTCGGCAGCCTCGTTGTATGAGAAGTCTTGTTTCTTCTTGATCTTCTTCTCCAGGAAGCTGTTAGCTTCAAGCTGCTTCACTCCGGCTGATGTGGCCTTGAAACCGCTGTAGTAACCAGCTGGATCTGTCTTCAACACCTGGGCACCTCGCTCGTCATCATACCCAATCAGGATCATACCTGGTAATTTTAGAGATTCAGAGGGTCAATGTCAATCAGGTTCACACCTTTGTACATATGATAGTATTTTTAGCCTTATATTCAGTTTTGTTCAGGCAACAACTTGCATTGCATTTATTTTTATTATAATTCCTACATCCTATTGAGAATATTCTTTTGTTCCTTAATTATCATCAACAGAATCAATTCCTTGATTGGACTGAAGCCTTATAAAGATTGATGTGACTGTTGGAAACAGAAAAGAACTTACAGCAGCCGAGAGGCCTCATCTCGGCACTCTGCGTGTAGACTTGGTTGATGTCTGCAATACGTTTACACAGCATATCGATAGGAATCTCATACCCATATGTGTACTTCCACTTGGCTGCTTCGTACCTGGCTCTCTGAACCTGCGACCTGCTATCCGCTGAAACATAGCAACAATCAGACATATTCACAAGTACTCGATCATATATATCTTCTGACATTTTCCATCAATGGTTTCATGTATGAACTCTTTTAGTCTACAAATAGCAATTTTGTTTCTTTACTCAGAAATCAAGGACTCAATTTTTCAAAATGGCATCCTTAGAAACTATAAATTAAATTTCTAAAAAATGCTTGTTAAACCTCTCATAACCTGAATTTGCTTGCTTAAGGATTTGCAACTTTTATTAGTTTTATGTTCCATTTAGTCGTTAGATGTTTCAAACTATTAGGGTTACTACTTTCCAAGCTTATCAAATACATTGTTGAATCACTTCTGATAGAGCATATTTGTCCCCTTTGTTGTTTATGCTCATGAAACATGCAAATGACTAAGTTGGATGCTCATGAAACATGCAAATGACTAAGTTGAGAATATTCAAGTTACCTATCATTCCCGTCATTACGCATCCAATGTTTTCTGTCAGCTGAAATAGGTGAGTGACCGCGCCTGCATCAAGCAGCTTGTCCTGAAGTGTCAAAATCATGTATTTGGTAACATTTTAAATGCATCAATTACTATACCCTCTTACTTATTTGAATGAAAGTATCAGTTATAAAAATGGTTTTTGATTGAAATTTCCTGGCTTTACCTTTGGGTAAAGCACTGAATCTATCATCTACACTAGTCATATTACATATGTCAAAATGTTGGAACATTTATTTTACTACTTATACAAAATTTACATAGAAATGTTGTTTCAGTGACATCAAAAGTCCACTGATGACTAGTCATTGACTCCGCAATATAATCATATGTATACTAAGGTGGGCTAAATGTAGCTACAGTTGCTTCGCCAAAATAGGCTCTTTGATACCTCATCGCCTTCGATGATACTGGGGGAAGAGCTTATTTAGCATCAGTTCTGCAGCTAGGCTAAATGTAAAGATTGAAATTCAGATATCTTTTAGAGACATAATGAAATATTAAATTAATGAAATAGATATTGTTGCATGAAAGTATTGCTTACAGGGACTTTCTTTTGTGTAACTACAACTGCAGAATCCTTTCCTCGCACAGCTACTGATGTCAATCCTCCTTGATTGATAGCCTTGAAAGCATATTCTACAAAGAAAAATAGAAAAATCATTCCTTCATATTATTTGAATGACTATTATTATTAATGAGAATGAAGTTCCTTTTAATGAATTTTTGTCAATCAACAAATAATTATTTAATTAACCATGTCATGATTCTTAAAAGTAGTAACAGTTACAAGTATTACAGAAAGAGGTGTAAATCAAATTCATCAGTGTCTATCACTATTGTAGTCGATGAGACCGATGATTTCATATTTTCGCCGGGCACTGTTTGTTTCCCTTACCGACTTGATAGAGTCGTCCTTCCGGTGAAAAGATGGTGATATACCTATCAAAACCAGCACTGCTCCCCCGTGCCATTATTCAATGTGATACTTATCAACTCCAAGACAAAAAGCTGCCACAAGATTAGTCAAAACAACGCTGATTCAAATGACTATGCAGATTCAGCCACAAACATGGCAGCATGTAAGGTTTATACGAAAATTAGGATTGTAAAGGAAATTAAAAAGTTGGCCTACTACAAACGAAATAGAAATATATTGTTTGTTTGTTTTAAAATCAATTCAAACTAAAATGCAAATCGACAAATTTAAGCAAATTTTTATTAGACCATCCCTTTTAAGATAATCTTTCCTAGGTCTGACAACCTAAAATTATTAATGCATTTTTTATGGATTCACAAGCACTAGCCTATTTATCAAGTCTGTAGGCCAGACCCTGAAATAAGTTAGAAGCCTAAGCAAGTCTATAAAAAGACTTGAGAGCTTGATTTCAGTCTCCTTTTTATTTCATGTAATATTTAATTGGTAGACTAGCCTATATCAATAATTTCAATATAAAGAATCTTACTAATTTAACATCGATTGCTTCCTAACAAGACGCTTAACTAAGGACAGTTTACGTGTGGGGACTGTGGGCATGTCTTGATAGATTGATCAAAAGTTGTAATTAATTATATCTAAAAATGTGATGCATCATTTTGTGGAATTCATTTTTTTTCTTGGGATCCTATCTTACAATAGACAAATCACATTCAAAGTGAAAAACATCCACAATGTTAGAAGAGTAAAATTACTATGTTGAAATTGCTCTAGCTTCACCTTTAATATTGAACCACTAAGGTGGAAATACTGGTGATGTCAGCGTCAAGAAGTTTTCCGTGGTGTACTTGATTCATTAAAGAGACGCAGAATATGTTATTGGAGTCAAATATGTCAAACATTATTGACGGTGTAAATTTATTGAGCAGCAGTTTTGTTTCTGAACATTACAATCTTAGAATCTATCAGTATAGAAACTATAAAAGGAATTAAGTTATAATTCGTGATCGAAAACCGGACAGTGGCGCGCGCCAATGACTAAAAAGTAATTTGGGAAACTTATCTACAGCAGGCACAGAGACAAACATTGGTTGGTAGTGTTTAGTAGGTCATTTAACTAATAATCATGTAAACTGGACGCAGAATTTCGACTTATTTACATCTATTTAATGACTGTTTTCCTATTATCATTAAAAACAGAAAATTATCCTAATTTAGGCAAATTAGAGATGAAGCTGCAAGTTTTGGGTGGATGTTTGAACTTAATGAAGGGCAGATGGTATTCTGGCTCTTATTCAAGCCACAGGAAAATTCATGAAACATACCCTGTGTCATTTTAATATTCCTAAGCCACCATCTATCTTTTACGAGGGCTTCATTTAACAATTACCCTAATTCGACATCATTTTCTAGTTTGGTTTGATTTTAACTGCAGACAATCATGTTAACCTTGATCACACTTCATTCTTTCATCGTTGTTAGAAAACGCCTGACCTATCGGCACCCGGTCCGCTTTCTTGTCTAGGGGAAAGGAGATGAAAAAATGGCGATGTACTTATTGCTAACTAATCAACATTATGAAAATAAACATTATGTATGGATTCGTGTTAGCACTTCTATTTCGGTTCATGCAATAACGTCTTTGGTTCATGTGAAAGTATAAAACAGTCCCAATCTAGATGAGAGATTTGAAGGCACCAAAATGACTGATAAGGAATGGCTGGTAAATGTCAAGTGATATTTAAAAGAAAATCAATTCTGTTAGGGCCTCGAACCATTTAGAATGTTTGATTCAGCTACTTGATCTACATAACTTAGGGTATCACAAACGAACTATCCTCCGGAAGTGCCCTTGGTCATGCGCCTTATTGAGTATCAGATATAGTTGTTGCTCATCGATTGATGCTACACAAGGATTTATATTGCTGAAAAAATGCGGCCTGCCGTCCTAAATGCTCGTACTTGTGTTGGCATGCCGGAATTGACCTACGACTACCACTGGATGAATCGAGGCTTTATGCATGAGTATATTTTGGTTTTATCAGCAAAGGGTTCGTCTTCAGATCAGTGTCTCCGATAAGCATTGCCTTTAAAAACAAAAACAAATATCAATGAATAACTTGACTCCACATTTATTACCCGGGAGATAAGTAAAATCTAACCCTCGGCAGCTGTGATAACATGTACCCGTAAACATGTAAAATGTAACCCGCGGGAGCTGTGTTAGATACAACGTTTTCTGAACAATTGCAACACACATGATCTATGTTAGATTTAACGTTTTCGGAACGATTATAATCCACGGGAACTGTGTTAGATATGTTTACTGAACAATTGTAATCTACGGCAGCAGTGTTAAATACAAGGCATTCCAATCAATTGTAACCAGGGGCAGCTGTATTAGATATACTGTTTTCTGAAAAATTGTAACCCACGGCAGCTGTGTTAGATTAAACGTTTTCTGACCAATTGAAACCCCTGGCAACTGTGTTAGATGTTTACTGAACAATTGTAATCTACGGCAGCTGTGTTAAATAAACATAATTTCTAATCAATTGAGACCCGCAGCAGCTGTGTTAAATATGTTTACTGAACAATTGTAATCTACGGCAGCCGTGTTAAATATAATGTTTTCTGATCAATTGAGACCCACATCAGCTGTTAGATACCGTATTTCCTCGAATAGACGCCGGGCCTCGAATAGACGCCGGGTCTCGAATAGAGGCCGGGGGTATAGCTGTTTTAAGTAAATACACGTCGGGTCTCGAATACACGCCGGGTGATAAGTTGATTAATTAATGCTCCCGTAGTTGAATGCAAATAATGAGGTTAAGACCTGGACGAAATTTCCTTTTAAAATGAATATACGCCGGGTTTCGAATACACGACGGGGGTTACGGGGGGGTCTATTCGAGGAATTACGGTATGTTTACTGAACAATTGAAAAGCACAGCAGCTGTGGTAAATATTACGTTTTCTGAAAATTATAACCCACGGCAGCTGTGTTTACAGAACAATTATTGTAATCTACAACAGATGAGTTACATATAATGTTTTCTGATCATTTGTAAGACTCAGCATCCGAGTGAGATATAACGTTTTCTGATCAATTTTAATCCACAACAGCTGTGCTGGATATGTTTACTTAACAATTGTAATCTACGGCACCTTTGTTAGCTATAATGTTTTCTGAACAATTGTAACTCACGGCAGCTGTGTTAGATATATTTAAAGTTCTTAATCATTTCTAACCTACGGTAGCTGTGTAAGTTATGTTTACTGAACAATTGTAATCTGCGACATCTTTGTTACCTATAACGTTTCCAAATCTATTGTAACCCACGGCAGCTGTGTTAGTTATGTTTTCTTAACAATTGTAATTGTCTTTCATGATAAAATGCATTAGGTCGAAGAAGTGCATATAAAATACCAGGGTTTTGGAGATTTTTCTTAAAGTTTTAAGAGAAAATGCTTGCCACGCCCATTTAGGGGCTGATGAGCTAGATAAGATTTGATATAGGCTTTTATATTTTCAAGATTTTGTTACCCCAAAATCTTCACAGCCACTTAACATATCTTATTCCTTTGCATCCGAGTCAGCCCTAATAAAAAACGTTTTCACATGTTTTGCTCCAATAAAATGTTTGCATTGACACCGATCTTTGTTATAATGTTTCACAAACTGTTACTTAAAAGACAGACCAAAACCTCCATCAGGCCTGTAGGCTTTCTGGCCCTTTATAATACGTAGTTAACAAAGATTTTGTTAAGTATGGAAGAAGTAACGAAGGCTTAAACAATTATCCTGATTGACAATATATAGTTGGACCGGACATAAAAGATCTACATAAAAGACCTTTAGATCTCTGCCCATGAGATCTGTAGGTCATTTTGAAGTATGCGAGATGAATAAGGCACAAGTTTTATTGATTTTACAACTTCTGCATTGCAAGAATGTGACCTTTTGGTGTAGATACGAACACTGTTTACAAGCAAATGATGAAGTAAATATCTTAAGTAACTTCCTCTTCAAGATAACATCACGCAATCTTTAACTTTCAACCGAATTCACAAATTGGAGATTTTGAGGTCTTCAAAGCATTACCAGTTATCTGACAACTATAAACAATCCTTACAATTGGAACAATACAAATACATTCATATCTGTGAGGCGAGGAGGCGAGGCGAGGCGAGGCGAGGCGATATGGGGGTCCAACGCCGCATTCAAGAGTATTTCACTTATATCGCTGCTGCTAGTATTACTGCAGGGAAAGAGCTCGCAACACCATTGTGACTATGCATTGCGGTGAAACCTGTGAGCATTGGCTGGAACTAGCGAACCATGGGTGGTACTCCACTGAAATTCAGTGTAGCATTGCACCCAAACCTGACTGCGTGTAGAACAGTTCTCTACTGTAGACAAAGTTGCCGAGCCCCTCGCAGGATTCGAACCACGGACCTCTTGATCTGAAGCCGAACGCGCTAACCACTGCACTGTCCCGCCCCTCATTCATTTCTTTATTCTCTGTAACAACATTTTGTCTATATTCATACATAGGAAACATATCATCACATAATACAAAACTGTTTCCGTTCCCTGTTTAAAGTAGAGTTGTTGCTTTTTTTAATATTGTAAATTTCTTAACAAAAGCAAGCGCTTGTGTTGATACCACTACAAAAGTGGCCAATTTTACTGGTCAAGTGCTCTTCTAGTCTTCCCTCCTAGTTGCTTTAATGGATGAACTGAACTTCTAAAAGAATCCTTCATTAAGGACACAAACACAGTTTGGTTCAACTCCTGCCATCTATTAGATGAGAAAATGAAAAGATAACACTTTGTAGGTTTCAATTCAGTTTTATTAATTTGCTGTATACAGAGAATGACTGTAACTGAGAAAGACGAGACGAGTAAGTGTTGATTCTAGGGTGCAAAGCACATTTCAGTTATAGTGTCTAGAGGCGCACATTACCTACAAGGTTACAACTGATATGAAAGCTCTGGATCACCTGGTTTATCGAGGCGTTAGTCCACTATACACAGGTTGAGTACACTACTAGATGAATGGTTATGTAAGCAGTCCAAAAATAGGTTAATTGCTTTTGTCTGTACAACAACTGTCCTGTACACTTCTTACTTATCAATGTAGGTAGGCAGGTATGTCAGTTGAGTATGTTAATAAATGACTAGTGAGAGTAGATGTACACACAATAACATGGAAATCTGCTGGCTATGCATTGTTTCATTTGTATAATGATGAATAATATTGTTGCTATTTTGCATCTCTACAAATTAAAACACCCAAATAATACCTTAATGATTATATTTCTTTCCAAACCTTCAAGCCAATATTTGAATTCCATTTGATTACACTCAAATCACATTATTTTCTAAACAGAGCAAGCTATGGCTGTGAGATGTATCACTGGATCTGAATGGTAACTTGATTCTGAGAGAGGACAACGCTAGAGATTTATTGACCTGTCGGTCTGCGAGAGACAAGCGTACAACAAAGATACCAGTAAGTAACATGCTACAAGAAGAAAACATCAAAGAAAGATGAGTCACGCTCCCGATATCTAATACTGATATCCCACACGTGCATTTCATTGGACCGCACTTGAATGATCACCCTTGTCAATGTCCTCAAGGTAAGAGATACACCTTCTCAACTCAACCATTGTTTCATGTAAGTTAACACTCAGGAGTTTAGTTACTCAAATGAAAGATGCAGCTAGGAGAATGAATTGATGACATGTTCAGATTTGGAAAATCATACATCACGAACTGATGATCAACAACCTAGCAATAAGTTTTAAAAATGTAAAATCACACATTCCAGTTAGAAGCGTTGATAAATCTTGAAATGATGTAAGTATTTGGACAGAAAACATGATTGAACACACTTACTTAAGAGCTGTCCCTTTCATTCCTGCATGCGCATCATCCCATCAATATATGTATATATATATAGATAGATAAATATATAGAATCATAACTAGATTTAAATTCAAACCTTTTCAAAAACTATTTTCAGATTACTAGTTAACTTTGTATTTTCATTCAATTATGCCATATATTGAATCAGTGATCAAGATTTCATAACATGATTAAATACAAATTTATCATTGTTGTGTGCAAATAATCAATTTAGCTGCCAAACTTTTTTAATTTTACATTGGCGACCCTTTCTGAAACCTCTCTTTCCGACAGCTAAGTAATAAATAAATACACAAGACTCAAAGTATAATGCATCTCATATAAAACACTAGAATTAAAAACATATTTCACGAGTGTAACAGAGGGAAACACAGAGTGGACTATACACTGACAATACAACCAAGGTAAACAGTTGATGAGGAAATATAACTATCGATATATCCAGATTATGGAAATAATCAGATTACTGAGAACAGGTTTCAGAGCTGCCGTGCCTACAAGTTAATCTTCCAAGTCCTATACATTATCATTGTTGGCAGTTTTCCTCTGCTGAAATAGCAAAGGTAACATGTCCGCATCAGATATTTCATATTACAGACAATCTCTTGTATAGTCAAAAGTACACAACATTTCAAGAATCATTTTTCAAGATTCTGATCAAGACCATTTTCATAAATTCCTGCTCCATACTTTTGATGCAGTATTAGGAAGCAGGTTAATAAAAATACATTACACAATATGAATAAGCATTTCATAACTTAATGAACACATCACAAAATCATAATCCAACTTACAATTTTTTCCTTTATGATATACAAAAAGATAACTAGGGGATTTAGTTATTTGATTGATGGAATCAATAATACACATGTTGTGTTTTGATCAAATATTTCATACCTCTCAGATAATTCTTATGTTATTGAGTTTCAGGTTGAGTTATTAGTGGCAGTGATTTAACTTGACCTGACTACCTACCACGCTGGTTTGCCCCCAGAATCAACTACGAGAGATGAAGCCCTGTACTGTACTGCAATGTACCTCCAGCCAGGGATAGCAACCAATAGTGAACACAGTCAACTAACTAGAAACATGCAGCATATTTACACAAGCAAGCACATTGTGCCCACACAATTAATTCAAGATTCTTGGTTTATGAACAGGCTACCTACAAATACTGAAATAGTTTAGTGTTCTCATACTTACAAATATTACACAAAAGATAATTATAGTAAGTTATCAATACATGACAAGAGTATGTATGTATGTATTTATTTGGTAGATGACTCTATGATGTTGGAAGGATGATCTATGATTTGTTTGTTCTCTTTCTGCTCTGAGCTACTGCTGTTGCTCTCTCCAGCATAGTTTCATACATATTATTGCAAACACGAGAGAATGAGGGATGTGCGGAACTCACCACACTACTAGCACTGTACATGGTTGGGCGTCACGCGACAACATGAGTATCTTGGGTCTTCCTTTAGCAATTCTAACGGTCAAATTATCAGATTTATGCCATTCCTGATTGCCATTCATGCAATGAAAATTACCCAAATCAAATCAGATCACAAAGGAGACTTTAATGATTTCTAGACCTAATCTGGAAGCTGCCAACCCATTGAAGAGTTGGTACAAACTATCACAAGACTTTGCAAGATGGCACAGACAACACCAAACTCTCAATAGGATTTCAGTTGTGGATCTAGATGTCATCTTCTCTCTCGGGGCGTCCTGAGAATCTTTCTCTGTAGAAACTGAAACTGAGAAGAGCTGGATGATTCTGAACGCAGAGTGAGTGAGTCAGTCAGTGAGTGAGTGCCAATTGAACCATGGAGGACAGATTGCACAATCAGCGACGATAGATAGACAGACAGACAGACACTCGATGATCCACCGACTGCCAACCAACCAACCAACCAAGCATCCAACCAACCAACCAACCATCCATGTACGGTTAAGTATTCTGCACCCATCACTACACTGGGTCTGGTTTGACAACACGCCTCACAACAAACTTGAGTTTTCATTGTTTTGTTGACAGACTAGATGTTGACTTGGGTGTCATACAAAGACCTTGGCTAATGCGTCCGCTCCTGCGCTAGCAATGTAGGGTTTTTGAGGATGGAAGGCAACGTCGTGAATAGATTCATCAAACTTCTTACGATGGGAGGTGATTTCCTGTATGCAAGTTTTACTGTCTAAATTCCATAACCTTATGGAGCAGTCATGACCTGGAACAAGACAGATAATTTGGTGAAAAACCGTCACTAAATCATATTTGAAAACTAGATATTGCAATTCAGGATAAAGCACTTTTCTCTTTTTTTTCAGTCCATGAGCTACTTAAACAGATAAATTATCAAATTTTTAAAAAGTCTTTTAAAAAGGTTTACTTCTCTGTACAATAAACTACTGAAAATATGACACTGATGAGAATGTGAGCAGTAAGGGTGTGGGTACTTACTGCCTGAGAGGAGGTACAAGCCATGTGGATCAACTGCTAAACTTGTCACAGAGTCTAAGTGGGCAACCATAGAGTGAATGATTTTCCCTGCAACAAAAAGAGATTATTTCAAAAAGCTGTCACATGATATAAACCTAGCAACCATATCAAATAATTAACAGTCACTTGTTTAAAAGATTTGATACATGCTGAGATTTGTTTGTACTTGACATTAAAGTGTCAATATTGTTTTCACTTGCAAATGAAAACCACGACCCTATTTACAGAATATAACAATATTTCAGATAGAATTTGATAAGTTTTATTGAAAACTAATAACATTTAACTATCACTTGACAGTTACTTGTGCGTAAGTTCACAAAGATATGGATACTTAACTGTTTCTGTGCCTTGGGCAATCCTATTACTGAAATCCTACCACATATATATATCAGAAAAATCTTATCTTCATTAAAGTTGTGTTTCATTGACCCCTTACACCTTTCTGAGGACTTGGAACTGTTGTCAGAATAAGTGGGTTTTAGTGTCTGTACTGGATCTGTGCACACCCTTTTCTATATTGATTTCACACAATGAGGTTTGATGTAAACAAAACTCTGAACATATTAACTTTGGACAAAGTCTCCATTACATTAGACACAGTCTCCATTACATTAGACACAGTAGCCATTACATTGGACACAATCTCCATTTCATTAGACACAGTAGCTATTACATTAGCACGTGCTAACCGCCTGAAAGTTAACTCTGCTGGAAGCTTGAACCCTTTGAATGAGTGGAGTGTTCTTTAGAAAGTAGTGACACTTCATACCTGTATTGTTATCGAAGAACCTAATGTGCCTGTCCTCATGTGCTGTGATGGTTTGGGGGAGGGTTGGGTGGTTCACCACCCTGTTGATTTGATTACTTCCACTAGAGTCTGAAAACACAATCCACACATTGTACAATCACATTACCTGCTCAATCGATCACTTTGAAACATTTTCCTAAGTGGCAGACACTAAATTCTTGCTTGCTATTGGCTCCACAGCTCAGAAGACAGTGAAATTGAGGGTGGAGAGACTTCACTGATTCAAAGCGACATTTAATCAAATTATTCCTCAACAACTTGCAAAAAATATTCAATTGGTTTTAAGGATTCTTTTTATCTTCAAGCATAATAATTAAATTACTGACCTGAGTTTATTTTTGTTTCTAACTTGAGGACCTGTTTTCCAGTCTCTATATCAAACATGTAGGTATTGGAGGACGTGTAACTAGCCACAATCTGACTCGGATCACTACGCACAAAGTCCACTGATGTGGGGCCGCCCTCCTCTGAAAATGACAAAAATAATTAAGTGTAATTAACACTTTTGAATAAATCGCACTGAATCATTTTAAACTTTCATAATGCCCACAGTGCAGTGAAATTAAATTCATCATAAAAGTAAAGCTTGAAACCACTGAGAATGGCAACCGAGAAACTTTTGAGAGGAAAACTGCAAGATTGGGATGGCAGATTACCTGTGTCAACAGTGAAGGTGTTGAGTAATGGCGACTTGCTTCCCGGACTCCACAGTCTGACGGTCCCATCTGCAGAGCAGGACAACAGCTGCATGTTGGTGCTGTTAATGGACAAACCCCACACTGCGTCAGTGTGCGCTACGAGGGTGTCCGCTAGCACGCTTGGGTCTGTGAAAGAGTAATTCATCTCAATATCTCATGCATTTGTATCCCAACCAGCTGAAGTCAAGTGACAAAATTACAGGAAATAATTTAAATTCAATACTTGTATACACTTAATATTTATTTAAATGTGTTTCTTTCCATAACTGATAGTGGAAAATAAGAAGCAGTCTTTCACTTGAAGAGTAAAATCAGTTCACATTTGGGCTTGATATGCTTTTATTATACAAAGTTAAGTATTCAAAATGTCCTTATTAGGGTAAAAGGGTCATCAAATAAATTAGAATCCTCACTTGCTGTACAGGAATATGTACACAAAGTTTTAACTTTCTAGGCCTTTTGCTTCTGAAGAAGATGAAAATAGGTTTTTGGGGGTGTGGTCCCAATGCCCCTTACTAGGGTTCACAGGGTCACCAAACCTATAAATTAGAATCCCCATCAGCTAAAGAGTCTTTACACAAAATTTCAGCTTTCTTGACATTTTGCTTCTGGCAGAAACTTACCGAATGAGTCATAGGGGTCTATGTTAGAGCTGGGGATGTTCCAACACCTGATGGTTGAGTCCATCCCACCGCTGAAACACTGTTCCCCTGTCGCGCTCACCGCTAGCGACAACACTGGCCCAACATGCGCTCGAAATGTGTACACAGGTTCTACATCGAGGGACGCCGCTCTGTAGCAAGATACAATAAACTATCATGTGGCAAGTGGCAGAAGCAAATTCCTTAAAATAACAAAAGATTAATTGGGATTCATTCATAAAATTTTTGTAGCAGTCTTTACAACACAATTATTGCAATGAACCTAATTTAAACATTCCAACAAAAATATTTTAGAATTGTTTTATCTTTTGAAGTACTATGACCGCTCGGTAAATTGAATCAAGATGTATTTAATGTGATGAAAAGAAACGTATTCAAGGGAGATTTCTCTCAAATGATTTGCTATCTATTATCTTGAACATACAAACTCATACAATTATCACAGTGACATTGTTTTTTTTTTAATATATCTAATTTATCATCAACTAATGAAAGGAGTAATTGACAAGCAACTTGTTATTAACTACACACTAAAGGACTGCAATGACACTCACTTTTTAGCAGGAACAGTTTTCTGGAGGTTCCAGAGTTTGAGTGTGTGGTCTTCTGAGGCTGTAATAAGGACTGGTTCCACCGGGTGGAACGCTAGTGCCCTCACACCATCGAAGTGACTGCAACCAAATATCAACCATATCAGCTCTTACAAAACACCAAGCATCTGATAGTTAGTGAATCATTGTTCAACACAACTTCAGTGCTGCATATGTGAATATGTGTTACAAAACTGTTATCATGTCGTTGGATCAATACAAAAGGTGATCTACTTTGTAAGAAAAAAGCTTTGTGTCCTGTATCTTTTCAAATTTTTTTTGAATGGTCATGAACATTCTTTTATTTTTACATTATAGTGCATGGGCCACATTGTTGTATGAATTTGATCTATCTTGATTTAGTGCAAGCAAGTTTTTTGTTGATCCAACATTGTACTTTTATTTCATGAGACAAAATCTAATATAACCAATCTTGACTTTCATTTGACAAGAATGAAATCTTGTTTTTAGTTTTCCTGTCAGAAAGAATTACTAATTATGAATTATTTTCTATTATTAAGATCAAATTAAGCTATACATATTTTTTTAATATATCTTTGCAAATGATTTTAAGACCATTGTCTGATAATTGGAACATAAACAATAAACTGTTGGCAAATGGTTGAAATTTTGGAGATAATGTAAGTTGGTGACCTAAAAAAAAATTGTCTTGGTCAAATTACTGTAGAATTAAATAAATAGTTGTATTAGCATAAATGAAATGTTTTCTTTTGAGGTTATGTTATAATGTATAAGTATGATTAAAATGTTTACCTTCTGAGGGTATATTTGGCATTCCATGTTCTCCTATAAACTTCTTTTGGTGCTGAAATCTGAAAAAATGAAACAGCAAATTTGCACTTTTTCCACTTCAAAAAAATTGTTTCTAATGCCAATTTGTATGCATCTTGCTCATTTGTTAGCCTGAGGCGAGTGAAAAATAAGTTTGGCGACAAGATATCAAATTCCACCAGCCCAGTTGACTAATAACTTTTCCACATAGGATATTCAGGAGAAAGTGTATTTGTAACAAAAAAATTTCTAAATATCATTCTTATTACCAAAATAAATCTATATTGTAGAATATTGAAGGTCACGTTCTGATCAAAAATCAAACAGAGCGCCCGCGTGGCTTGTGTTTTCTCGTAGTTGATCTCAGTCCTTGATTATTGACAATGATAATGTACGGTGCGTATACAAAATTGACAAATTAGATATAATTCAGTTATTAAACATCACAATAAGATATGACAAATAGGTTCCATAATAAAATATTGCTTCTTACTAACCAACATCAATCTCCTCTTGGTTAATGCATGGGAATTACTAGTATTTTTTCAGATTTAACAACCAAGCGAGAAAATACTGACTTTTATTTACTTGAAGAAAAAAGATAAAATTAATGCCAACTATAGCTGTGTTTATGAAATATGCTCAAGATGATCGATGCCTTCACGCTTCCATAAAATATACCTGAATGAATTACCACCAAACTTGTTCATAGGGGAGAGAGGTATTATATAACTGCGGGTCAAAATATTTGTCCATTATTTTAGAGGACTTTTTGTCCATTATTTTAGAGGACTTTTTCTTAGGCAATGTCAAGTAGATCATAGATTAAGATATAATGAAATGTTTCAAAGTGAATTCAAATTAATTTTTAGTCATTTCAAAACATTAATATACTGTCACCCCTACACCATAGTAATACCCTTCAAGTACTGTTATCATGGAATTAGGTCAACTCATATGTGCCCCAGGTCAGGATTAAAAAGCTTGGTATCTGCTTGAGATAGATATTTAATATCAAGTTAATATACAGGTGCAGAGTTGATAAAAACTAACGAGACATTCTGTAATTAATTATTACAATCAAATAAGCAATGAGTACTTTTAGGAATGGATAATGAAAATATAAACGTGATTTTTTTCAAATTTATTTTATCATGTGGATTGTTGACATTTACACTTTTTTCAATCACTCACTGTACCAATAATTACACATATAAAGTGGAGGGAGAATTAGGTAACTAATGAAGTTCATATAGATTATTTTTCATCATGTTTGTGATCATTATAACAATTTTTTTCTAAAGTGAACACTAAACACTAGAAATATGTACTGGGTTATCACATATCATCAACATATTATATTTTTCGGGTTTTTCATCTATACGTAAAAATTACAAATTTTTCTTTGGACATCTCAATGACTGAAGACTTTGCTATAGGTGATGCATTGTAACTCTTTAATCTTAAACTTAATGGTAAATTTTGGTAAGTTTGAGTGATTTCATACAATTCTAAAAAGATATTCTGCTTTTCACTTCTGTACATTGTAAATGTATTTGAGACATGGCAACCTTGGCAGGAAAAGGCTTTGCATCACATTGGGCATTGGAAATAATTTCAAGTCAAAAGAACAGGAGTACTATAGAGGGTAAGCATCAAACGAGATTGACATTGCATTACAGATTCACATTTATCAAAATACACCAAGATCATGCATTATCTCCAAAACCAATTGTTGAGGATATACAAGTAGATAAGAGGTGGTTAAGAAGAGAAATGTACATATAATAGTACTACCATACAAGGTAGACCCAAGGTATCTTGATGTATCAGATATAACAGAAAGCCAGTCCTTTTATTCAACAGAAGGTAATTTATGAGGCAGTTCTGTACTTACATCATAACTGGTAGGATCTGCATCATTGTTGACAGTTAGACCCGCTAGCTGCCCCAGATCCAGCGCTGAGTCCAGCGCATCTTCTTCCACCCCCGACATCCCGATGATGGGCTTCCTGGTACCTGGAAACGGCATCGGTCCCCCGCCCTGAACACCTGGTGTGGACAACAAACACAGGTCAGTAGTGTACAGGTACTCAACCTAAACAACTTTATCATTCAGATAAAAATATCAAGTTAGGTGCATATGCCTCTTACTGTCAAAGCTGTTTTAGTCTACTACACACATTTGTGATAAACTACTGGCGTGTCCTGAATTCATTGGTATCTGGGATAAACTTGAGGAATAGTTTACTTTGTCGAGTAAATCAGGACTTAAGTGAACGTATTTGCATAGTTCGGATAAAGACTCATTATTTGCATGAGAATGATTAAGAAAAAAGCAAATATTTGTATTCTTGATTTATCGGAATACTAAAGTTTTATGGTTTTCAATTTCAATCCAATTAAAAAAGCAGATCAGTTGCAAGCATTTAGTAAAATAATAAAATGTTACAGAAACAACTTGAAATAACTTTCATATGAAATACATAATATTTGAAATGTAAATGGAGATTAATTAGAGTTGATCAGCATAGTTACATCTCAGCATAAAAAACAATCTCCAAAACATGCCTGGTCACTTTCTACATGCCTCTAACAAGTCGTTCCATGTTTCAAATAACACAATCATCACTTAATCATGTTTAAGAAGAGCAAACACTTGGTATAATCATCACAAAATGGTAAGTATGCATCGATTCTTCAATGTATTAAGGAATCTGAGTTACAAGATTAATGTTTTCCCATCATGGAGAGGAGGAAATCTTTCAGGATTGACGCACTCTTTTAACATTCTCTAGTTAATGGATGAGTTACATAACACAAAAGATGTTCAAAGCTACAAACAAGGACATTTATCAATATCAAAATATCAATAACTGATGAAATGAAAGCACACACTGGGTTGCTACAAACAGCTGATTCTAGTTATGAAACTACATAACTCAGGTTGGCCATATAATGCAGAATCCTGTTCTGTTGCAGAAAGCTGAAATCAATTTATGTCTGTCATTTCACTGTGCAAGTCAAGATAGTTAAAGAGAGGTCAAAAATGCTCAACAAATAAAAGCTCATAAACCGCAAACAAAAAGGTAAGTAGAAGTGCATACTAACTCATGCAAAACAAAAGGCAGAACATCAAATCTAGTGGAGTGGAAGCCAGGGTAAGAAATAGGTGTCCTTTACCACATTAAACCAAAGTTTGTGCTTGGTTAACATCAAATGATTCACCAAAATATTCAAAATGATTATTATTCACAGTCAATTTCATTGTCAAATAAAAGATCTATGACTTACAGGTAAGGTGATTTAGAGTTTACAGCGCTTTCAAGGGTATTTCTATGACTTATAACTAGATGAATGAAGAAATACCTGAGAGATAAATGAACCACTGCCTGGAATTTCAACAAGTGGGACAAGTGAGAAACAAAGGGCATATCTTAGAGCTATCTGTTTGTATCTGTTGTGACCTGGGAAATTATCTTCCCCAGGAGCATTTCGATAGGTATTGATTAAATTGAGTTCTTGCTACATGAAGTTTAGAGCCACGAACACCCATGTCTTCCCCTGGCGTTCAGATCTATGGCGTACCCATCTCATCTATGTCTGGGCTACTACGGCCACGGGCGCCCCCTGGGGGACTGGACGCTCCCGCCTGATCGCTGTTTTCTGGTGGCATGCCCTCGTCCTCACCGCCCAGGTTTGCGAGCATGTCTCGCAGGGCCGACCGCGTGGGTCCTGTCACAGGCAGTAGCAGTGAAACACAAGCAAGCTTTCACTCCCTCAAACATCAGGAAATTGTCACACAAAGGAATACTGGGGGCATTCACGCAGTGAAACACAAGCAAGCTTTCACTCCCTCAAACATCAGGAAATTGTCACACAAAGGAATACTGGGAGCTTTCACACAGTGAAACATCAGCAATAGAATGGGGAATAGCCTTAGAGTGACATACAGGGAGCTTTTAATCAGTGAAACAGCTTTCACCCTATCAAAACATAGAATATTCCCTCATTTTCCTTCATTAAAATATAGGACATTTTTGCTCAATAAAACACTGGACACTTTCATTCAATGAAACATGGGACAGCTTTTATCATAAAGTCAAACACCAGATATCTTTACCTTAGTGGAAACAAGAGATTTCCTAAAATTATATACAGGTTGATTACAAAAACTAACATAAGTCTCTCTATAAAAACTGGATATTTTCACTTTTCTAGTCAATGTAAAATGAGACATTTTCACTCACTGAAACTTTTGGCATTTTCAGTCAATAAAACATGGGATATTTTTACCCAATTTAAATGAGATATTGTTACCCAATTTAAATGAGATATTTTCACTCAGTGAAGCATGGGTCATTTTTACTCAACCAAACCTAGGACATTTCATTCAATATAACATGGGACATTTTCACTCAGTGGCGCATAGGGCACTCAAACAATAGTCATTTTCACTCAAACATTTCACATTTTCACTTAAATATACGGGATAATTTCATTCAATGAAACAATGACCTTCTTAAAACTTACAGCTTTCCAAAAATTACATACAGTTTGACAACTGATATTGGTAAATTTTTCTTGCTTTAACTGAGCGAAAAAGTCCCTTTCTTGCCATGGACTCACAAAAGTTTTCAATTTCTCAGCTCTTATAAAACTTAGTTGCAGGTTCAGCTTCATTGAATGAAATTCAGTCACTATCACTTAAAATAAACCCAATCTTTAGTCAGGGCCATTTAAAAAAAAGCTAAAATCATTCATTTTCACTTTCAGGGTGCTTTCAATCCAATCTACTGCAACATTTTAAATCATGAGGTTGCATTCATTCAATGAAACATCAGGAAGGTTTCACTCCATGGAACTCTCACTCACTACATTAAGCAAAGAGTGCAAGCAACATCTCACTACAGCTACATGGACACTGGACACGATCAGATTTCAGTCATGGTTTACTGACAACCATTACTCTTTACTCTCATGCTCTGTACACAAAACTTTCATTATAATGCAGCAAATGATCAGGTAAAATAAATGATTTTTCACAAGTCTTTCCTCATAGAGCACCATGTTAATCAAAACACTCATTTTGATTATTCATTTATCAACTTTCCATATTATTTGCATATCTCAAGATCTAGGCTCCAGAGAATGGTTTGAAAAAACTTAATCCAAGCAAAGCTACTGCATGTCCGACATTGACGTCTTACAATGAGACTACATCTAGAAGCAAATAGAAATAACCGGTACATCCATGCAGATGAAATCAAACGGACAACTGTATCAAGCAGTGATGTATGTATGTATACCACAGGCAAACACTTACTATTCTTCTTCCCTTTCCTCTCCTTTTTGTACTGTTCTTTAAGTTTAGATATTTGTTGCTGATCGACCACCCACTCTTCATTAGACGACAGATCTCGCTTCTCTGTGTAATACAAGGGGTCATATCTCTCAGACCTCGCTTTCTACTGTCCCCAAACCCACCAAGGTTAGATGCAAGCAGAGTGGTTGTGATAGTAGCAGTAGCAGCAACAGTAGCACCGAGCAGTTAAAGCAAGAGATAAACACTCACTCTACACACCTTCCCACACCTGTCGTGCTAGTGTTATTTCATCTGCAGCTTCTAAGTTTCATAATTCCTTATAGTAGCTTGGTTAAATTCATCTTAATTATCTGTCTTACGTCTTCAAAAGGCAGATACATCCACTTTAGTGTAGTACCTTTCACGTACGTATGAAGTAGTCTAGTTATTCTGTATAGATAACATCTTACAACTCATCACATATTCACTAAATTTATATCAATATCAATAAGTAAACACTGACAAGTACCTGTTTGTTCACCTACAAGTTACTGAACATACTGCCTGGTCGGGCCTCTAAGTAAACACTGACAAGTACCTGTTTGTTCACCTACAAGTTACTGAACATACTGCCTGGTCGGGCCTCTAAGTAAACAATGACAAGTACCTGTTTGTTCACCTTCAAGTTACTGAACATACTGCCTGGTCGGGCCTGTAAGTAAACAATGACAAGTACCTGTTTGTTCACCTACAAGTTACTGAACATAGTGCCTGGTCGGGCCTCTAAGTAAACACTGACAAGAACCTGTTTGTTCACCTACAACTTACTGAACATAGTGCCTGGTCGGGCCTCTAAGTAAACACTGACAAGTACCTGTTTGTTCACCTACAAGTTACTGAACATACTGCCTGGTCAGGCCTCTAAGTAAACACTGACAAGTACCTGTTTGTTCACCTACAAGTTACTGAACATACTGCCTGGTCGGGCCTCTAAGTAAACAATGACAAGTACCTGTTTGTTCACCTACAAGTTACTGAACATAGTGCCTGGTCGGGCCTCTAAGTAAACACTGACAAGTACCTGTTTGTCCACCTACAAGTTACTGAACATAGTGCCTGGTCGGGTCTCTAAGTAAACACTGACATGTACCTGTTTGTTCACCTACAAGTTACTGAACATACTGCCTGGTCGGGCCTCTAAGTAAACACTGACAAGTACCTGTTTGTTCACCTACAAGTTACTGAACATACTGCCTGGTCGGGCCTCTAAGTAAACAATGACAAGTACCTGTTTGTTCACCTACAAGTTACTGAACATACTGCCTGGTCGGGTCTCTAAGTAAACACTGACAAGTACCTGTTTGTTCACCTACAAGTTACTGAACATAGTGCCTGGTCGGGCCTCTAAGTAAACACTGACAAGAACCTGTTTGTTCACCTACAACTTACTGAACATAGTGCCTGGTCGGGCCTCTAAGTAAACACTGACAAGTACCTGTTTGTTCACCTACAAGTTACTGAACATACTGCCTGGTCAGGCCTCTAAGTAAACACTGACAAGTACCTGTTTGTTCACCTACAAGTTACTGAACATACTGCCTGGTCGGGCCTCTAAGTAAACAATGACAAGTACCTGTTTGTTCACCTACAAGTTACTGAACATAGTGCCTGGTCGGGCCTCTAAGTAAACACTGACAAGTACCTGTTTGTCCACCTACAAGTTACTGAACATAGTGCCTGGTCGGGTCTCTAAGTAAACACTGACATGTACCTGTTTGTTCACCTACAAGTTACTGAACATACTGCCTGGTCGGGCCTCTAAGTAAACACTGACAAGTACCTGTTTGTTCACCTACAACTTACTGAACATACTGCCTGGTCGGGCCTCTAAGTAAACAATGACAAGTACCTGTTTGTTCACCTACAAGTTACTGAACATACTGCCTGGTCGGGTCTCTAAGTAAACACTGACAAGTACCTGTTTGTTTACCTACAAGTTACTGAACATGCTGCCTGGTTCAGCCTCTGTGCAGCCTTCTTTGATAACAGTTGATGAGATGAACGATAAAGACAATTCTCATGGATAAGCAACTTCTTTATTCTGTGACATAGATTCAAATGTCGTTGTCTTGACAGGGATGTGTTGAGCACGGTGTCCTTGTATTAGAGAGTTAGTGCTGCCTGCCAGTGTAGAGTGAGAGAAGAGGAAAGCTCTAACAGAAGGAAGGAAGGAAGGAGAACTACCACACAAATACAAGATCAACAGGGATACCCCAGCCGTAGCACTCACTTACTAGAGGGAGGATGATTGGATACTCGATTGACAGATGGATGTATGGATGGATGAAAGGATGGTGTTACTGAAGCTATAGAGGGACATAAGCTTTGCGGACATATCAGTCACCTTTAATATTTAAATATTGTTTATGACTCGGATAAATGAAGTGGGCATGAAAGAAGTTTAGCCAAAACCATGCAAGTGATTATACAGATATATGAATATGTAATCCATGCAGGATCATACAGATCATTAGTGGAGCTGAATATAAGGGATATATGGGAGAAATATCATTACATATATTTGAAGAACATAATTCGATTTAAATTTTTAAGTTTATTGCAAACTGAATTACATTAAAATGATTGAGCAAGATTACATTACTGCAACAGGAACACCATCAGGTTGTGTCAACTAAAGATAAACATCAAATCAAATAATGATGGTCACCTTACAAGTGATGAAAACGTGAAACATCAACAAGAAAAGTCAGTGTCAAATAGTGCAGCATTCTTACCCCACTCTGTTCCGTCACCATGGCTACGAGCCTCCCCAGCTCCCTCACCTCCCTCAGAGACCAGGAAGTCAAACTCCGCCAGCGCCTCTTCTGTCTCTGTGTCTGTTAACACATCCTCTATACCCGCCATGCTCTCGTTACCCATCTATAATATAAACGATTACACTCAGGAAATTTTGACGAGCATAACACCTGTACAGGGGTCACAAACTTTTCATGATTCAATGACAGCTTTAAAGATATTAACAAAATGGGTTTTGCCATGAGAAATCATTCTGCTTCAAGTTAATTTGATGATTGTTTTTGACAAGAATCAAATTCTAACTTCCTTCCTATAAAACCTATAATGGATTATAATGATTGGCGATTCTAAGATTCAAATCAACAAATAGATCATTGAAAAGTCGTAAGTGAAATGAACTCTTCACTTACAGCAATTTTGTGAGTTTTCCTCTCCAACCTCTCATCTGACTCGTCATCTGCAGACCCTCCATCCTCATTCTCGTCACTGAAATAACACGCTGTACTTGAAGAGGCATCCAGTAACAATATTTCAACTTTCTACAGTTGATAGATATACAAGGGTAGATTTTCTTGTGGAAAATTTCAGTTGCAATTTCCAATTTCAACCTTGGAGGACAGATACATTGCTAAAAAAAGGGGAGGAAAATATTGTAAAACAATCAAGATAGAGCAAAGAGCATTTACATTGCTACAAAAAGGGGAGGAAAATATTGTAAAACAATCAAGATAAAGCAAAGAGCATAAAATGATTTTATAATGCTATAAAAAAACATTAGAAGACATTAATTCTCCTGCTAACATACCTTAGATTGTCATCATCGTCATCTACTACATTATTGTCTGAGAGAAAGTCAAAGGTTGTCATGACGGCGACCTCTGCATCATTAAGGGCTCCCTCCATCGGTGTCCCGCCTGTCTTTGTTCCAACCCTGAATCCAGTCACACCAACATGTAAACATCATCTAGATACTCCGGAGATGTGCACTGTTTCATAACCACAATTCAGTCTGATAGTTGTAAAACATTTCTGCAGAACTGCAGAAAATAGTTTTCAGTTCAGTCACTTCTCATTTAAAACCAGACAATAATGAGCATGTAGAGTTAACAATTTACCTTTTGCCTGCAGCTCCACCTTTCCCAGGACTCTGCTCCCCGTTCACTAGTGCTGGTTGAGCTCCATCAGCCTCATTCTCAGAATGAGGCTGTAACCCCAGCAATGACCTTACACGAGCAGATCGAACATCAATGATTGTGTCTGTATAACCAATTTCTTGAAGATACCTGAAATCATTCAAAAACTTATATTTAAATATGTTTACTTAAGTCTGACATAAATCATAGATAGACAGGTGAATAATTTTGATAATAGGCTCACTTGCCTCGGGGTAAACAAAAGCTGCTAGTTATTACATATATTTGGTAAGAAAATCCTTGCAGTAATTTTCAGAGCATTGCTCCAATTGCTTTGATGTTACATCAAGCAAGAAACCAAACATGGAAGGTCTATCATAAACAGGCACAGTACTTAATTATGATACTCTGAAAAAAAAATTGAAAAAAAATTGAAAACATGTAAGAAATACTTACTGGCGGAGCAGTTGTCTACCTTGGCGCCAGGAAGCTGTGCTGTTAGGACCAGAGGAGAGTAATGATTCTCCATCAATGACGTCTTCTAAAGATAGAATAAATAATCATATAAACAGATTTTGCAATGCTTATGAACTTTTGTGAGAACAAATCAATGCTAGCATTGATATGAAGTAATATTCAAGGCATAAACTATCCTATCCCAGGCGATAAAAATGGGATTATTTTCTTAAAGTTATGTCTCCTCTTATTCAGCTTATCAAGAATGGTTTGCAAATCCGACTTTTAGAAGGAAAAGGGTAATTAGAGTGAGTGTGTTATTGGTCGGCCTCATTTGTTCCATATTTCAACCATTTGCAGCATTTGTTTAAAAGAATATCTAAATGTGTTAGGTAGCAGCAAATGGTCTAGTTTTTTTATTCAATCAAAACTGTCATAAGCCATACCATCAGTTTTCTTGTCAAAATTAGGAGGCTTCATGTCGTCTTGATTCAGATCAGTTCCATACTTCAACTTGTGGTACTTTCCCCTGCAACATAAAAAATTTAAATAATCTTATATTTGAATCTAATTTCATGTTATATTACCAACTTTGATCCCCAGGTGCAAGGTGCCTCCCGACAAAATTTCAGCTTTTCGGGTTCAACAGTTCTTGACGAGAAGTTGTTAGATAGTTATTTGAAAAAATGCTTGGAAAAGGCCCAAATATTCAAACTTTGAGCCCAAATGTGAACACACTCCTACACACCCTTCTGTTCAGTATCTGTCATCTCTTTGTGTAAATAAGTTTACTTCTATATTGTAAATACCAAGGAGAGGGTTTCAAAGCCAACTTGTTCCCAGTTCCATTCTTTGTGAATAAAATATATCGAAACCAAAGCTTAACGTCCTTGTAGTAAGCCTAACTAGCATTATAAGCCTGATTAGCCAATAATGTGTTATATCAGCTTCAATAAACTAAGATTATTCATCTAACTTCTGACAAGTCAGACAAATGTTAAAATGTTCTTTTTATCATTTGTAGAGTGTTTGGCAGTGTTTGTTGTGAACAGATCAAGACAAGTAAACAGTAAACAACCTAACTTGGAAACCTTCCCACAACACAGAGAGAAAACTCTTCAAATAAATAGCACCCATGATGACCATTCCTTAACATCTTTGAATAAACACTTTACTAGGCCGAGAAGTGAAAAAGAAAATACGACAATCCATTTTAATTAGTTTCATCAAAGTATCAAAGGCGTTACCTGAACTGCGCTACATGAATAGTTAGAGCTCCAGCACTCACGGTGTTAGGGAACACTAAGCTTTGTTAAACAAACAACACAATACAGGCTGGATAAAAAGTTGAGTTTGTTTAAGATTGGCAAACTTGCAAGCCAATTTAATCAAGACTTTAAGAGCAGGATAAACTGTCATCCTTCCCTGCATTTTTACCTTTAACCACACAGAAACAGACTTGAAATGTAGCTATCAGCGAGACAGAAAATCATTAACATTCCTGGTGCAAACCTTTGTAAACAGGGGTTGTTGAGCCTAATGATAGTTTCTAGGAAGGAGGTAAAATGTACTGGCTATATTTGATATACTGAGACAATAGCTTATTCTGACTCCTTACCCTATTCATAACCATTTCAAAATTACATTAATCAATAAAAAATAGTCAGAATTGTCATTACCTTTCTTGTTTTAGTGCAAACTCCAACATTTTAATTCTTCTGACCAAATCTTGTTTAAGATTTTCCTGTCCTTTCCGCTCTCCTTGAAGAAATGCTATTCTGGCCTGTGAAACAATGAATACATTATTTCATTATACAAAAAGCACAGGAAAATGGTAAGGATATTAATTGCCACATTTTTACAATAAGTTTTAAGGAGCAAACAGTGTAAATGATTAATAAGGATACAACAAGCTTAGTAATCAGTATCTATGAACAAAAATATTTTTTCAGACATATGGTTGAAATAATTACATTGCATTTGTGTCGGACTGTCCTGAGCCAAAAATAACGACCTATCATTGCATTGTTACTGTCATGTATATTTCAATGTAGTTGTTAGTTAATTCAAACATATAAAGCTAAAATAAAAACTGGCCAATATCCTAGGGACTGCTACCACAGGTACAATGATAGTAAAATAGTGAGGTTGCAAAAAGACAGAAATTGGATAATATTTAAAATTCAACAAAGCAATGACATTTTTCATTGGCAAAAGAATAATAGAACTGACCATAAGCATCAATACATGACACAACGTAGGTTGCTCCTGTAAATACTCATACATTATTACTCGCCCGTGTAAGATACCGCAGTGTAATATTTATACGGCGATATTAAACTAGTGTAATACCGCTCCCCGTATGACGTCATAAAATTGTGTCGTTGTGACGTCACAATCTTGGCACCGACGTCTCAATGGCGGCTTAGTCGCGGAAATGCTTCGTTCAGTACACTTTCGGTAATAATGCTTGATTACTGAGGTCAAGTAATAAACAGAATACCAAACTTCCTTCCATTTAATACTATTTTTATCAAACTCGTTAATGATTTGGTATGAAACTCGCTTTTGCTCGTTTTATACTTAATCATTAACTCGTTTAATAAAAACAGTATTAAATGGAAGGTCGTTTAGTATCCTCTATATCTGACAATTGTCACAGTGAATTTACTGGGTAACCACGATCAGGTGTCATTCTCTTCAACTGATGTTGACAATAGCCAGAGAATTAGGGCAAATTCCTTTATCTGACAGTTGCCAAAAATGTCAACATCGCCAGCTGCACATTAATTTGCGTTGTAATAATACTCCCTAATGCATTTATCTGTCTTCCATTGTTGGAAAGGAAAACACTGTGTGTGAAAAAGTAAACTGTCATTGTGCTAGCTTTTCAATAGCAGAGATTTTTTCATACTAATTACGTCGGCTCATTATGACTTATGAATGGAATGGACGCCATTTTCCAAGATGGCGGAAGAATTTTGCACTTGTCAAACTCAGAAAAACATCTGTAGACTTCCGATCGAAATGTCACTGACTTAAACATTTGCAATGAAAACAAACTGTTACATCGTCAAATACATAATACGACATAACATCTATTGATTGTTATGACAAATACCAAACAAACTTACTTGAAGTTCGGCCCTTTCAACTTCCCATTGCGATCGTTCCATCTCGAAACGAGCCCATTCCGTCTGCAGAAAATGTAAAATCCCTGGCATGGAATACTGTGGTCGTTGTACCGACTCTCCATCTTGTTGCTGATTTGTGACCATGCCGATGCTTATACCTGATCCTGGGCCGACTTGGCCGCCGCGTTGAGAACCTGGACCGTCTTCGATCATCTTCGCATGGCCGCCATTACAAGTTGCTTTCACAAGGGTAAATACTACTGATGGGATGCCTTATTGTATAAAAGCAATCAAGGTCGGCCTTCTGTTGGAACATCTGCAACAGCGTCGGAATTCTTTATCTTTAATCAAAGTTTCGAATGTTTTTTATATTGTATCATTTATATGATGTATCTTATGGAATGTGATGTAAATCCTAAGCAAAGAAATATTCTAGATAGAATATCGTACGTTTAAAAAAAATAAAAATAAAAATTAACATGGATGAAAATAACATTCTTTCTCGTAGACAAATCGAGCAGTGAATTTGTAGACAGGTTTTAAAATAGGATTAGAAGTAATAATAAAAAACTTTTATTTATCAAACTCAAGGATTCGAACACTATTAGGTTCGATTAAAGAAATAAAGGGAATAAAACTATAAATAGTCAATTTTGTTGTGTTTTGAAACTATGAAAGTAATCCAATATTTATGTGTTGTTTTCAATTCTTGTTTGACCTTTTAATAAAATAAATTAAGGTAAGTATGATTATATTTATCAACAACTACACAATCAACATCAGCATAGAGACGAGAATACATCTGGGAAGATGAAAGACACTGAAAATAAAAACAAATAGCGCGGCGGATTAGCCGACAACATAATTATAGCCATGTTTTTACAAATTGTTTACAAATATATCGAGTCAAACAATTAATTTTAATCCACTTGCATGTAAAGCATTCTACGTAAAGCTAACAACATTCTCGTAATCAATATTAATGCAACAAGATATGAACTACTATAAAAGATAATAATGATTACAAATAATAGTCAATAGTGACTTAGAAATACAAATTTAATACTGTCTACGAAATCACTGTTTACGAAATTGTTTTGTCTACGAAATTCCCGTGTCTACGAAATGGTCTTGTCTACAAAATCACTGCAAGCCCTTTGGGATAACGTAAGTGGGTTCTATCTCAATTTCAAACGTATAATACGCACACTTGATAATGGATGAAGTACTTTTTGATGGAATGTTATTAATCATCATAAGGTAAGCTTGTATCTAAAAACACGTCGAATCTATCTAGCTCTCTTTCCGTCTATCATCAATAACAAAACCTTCTAAAAGATTATATTACATGGATTAAAATGGTAATGGATAAAAATCTATAAATAAACGACCTGTCCTCTAAATTAGTGTCGTATAGTCAATAACAACAAAATAAATGAAGCAAAGAAAGATATTTTGATTGTTTTGATAAAACAACCCTTCCTTCCCTTATGTAATAAAATTCTAAATGCTTGTCAAAGATCTGCGAAAAAGAAACATGTTTATCTCCTTACTTAATTATTTACGATTCACAGAGAAAATATACACAACATATTGTCACAGTCTTTAGTCTAAATGCACTCACATATTATCATTTCTATTTCTATTTAATAACCATTACCTAATTCGTTTCCGACTCGTGTTTATCTTGTACTAAAAATGTGCGCGCCGTGCAAGTGAAAACACCCCTTATACAGTTACAGAAAATGTACTGTCCTGGTTTGAACAATGTCAGCTCGCGGATTGCACAACTGTGGTTTGCTCCACTTATAAGAGATGTAATCAGGGAATTAATGACTTGAGAATCATCCCTGTATTCCTTTTCGAGACGCCTACATTTATATATAAATCCTTTTGACGTTAATTTATAATTAAAACATATGTTACCCAAGTAATAACCGATCCTACATAATGGCATTAAATCTTAAATTCATTAAAGACTTCTGTTAAAAGGAATCATCGTTGCATATTTCAGCGGTTCATTAGCAACAATTTTAAAGGGGCAGTAGCACGTATTTTTAGACAAATAAGTGATATCACGAAAACGAAAATGTTTCCAATTGCAAGACAATGGTTTTCAATCAAAAGAAGCAGTACTATGAACTACCGTTCGGTTCAGTTATGCGAATACATTACCTTTCCTCAAATGATTGAAATGTGGAATGATTATTTCCCCTATAACTACGGATGATCGGATTGAGTATAATCACATGTTCTGACCCTCCCAAGATAATAAATTTTACATAAACTAATGTTTTCACTCTACTGCCAAGCACTTTGCATCGATTTTAAGAAAATTTCAGTCATAGCCAATTTTGTTATTGAAGATCCTCTTTCGATCAAAGATTATACTGGAGATCGGAGCACAAGACTTAAGTCAATCCCAGTTGTACCGTTTTGTCTTTATCACGTAAAGATACTAGATATTACCAAGAAGTTGTAACTAGCTCAATGATGCAGTTACATTAGCCTACACACTGTCAAAAATACTCTTTGAAAAATAAAAGAGCGAAGTGATGAGTTGTTTGATTAACATTTGCTACAATTAGTTGTTCAACAAGTACAACATGTCCATTTTGGGAAAGGGGGCGCTGATCGGGTCATGACGTCATTCAAGTAAAGTAAGGAATCCCAAGATTACCTTTCACCTCCCTCGTTTGTGAGTGACAGCTGACGCATCTTCGTTTCATCTACTTGCACGGCTATGTAGATGTTTGACAGGAAGGAATCTGACAGTTAAAATGGCAGGAGCCAGTAAGGAAAGCACGGTCAAATGAAATCGCCCCGGGGTTATTGTGACCCAGCTTACCGTTGCCAGTGTTGGTTGATTCTTGAGTGTGTCTGGCAACATCGATCTTTGTGGAGTAACTCGTAGATGCTTTGTCAGTGGAAATGAAATGAATCATTTCCTGACTTGACTAAAGAAAATGATCAAATTCTTCTACATTATTAACAAGCAGGGTGTTGTTAGACTGAACAGGTACTACTGAATAAATTGATCTTCAGATATGTTTTTGACAATGATCTAGGCTAAAGAAAAATCATTGTAAAGCTTAGGCCTAACATATTTTATATTCTTTTCACATCATTTGTATAATTTCACAGGTTAATAAATAATTAAAGGCAATAACAAATTGAGTATAAGATGAACAGTACATTCTTCAAAGGAAAACAGAGAATATTGAAGTATTCTCAACCAACTCTTTTAGAGTTAAATATACTAGATGTACATTATTTCCTCCCAAAAAAACCACAATAATTTTACTTTTAAAATACTATGCTCAAAATTCATGTTGCAAGTCATCAGAATGATGCAAAAGCATGTGAGGGCCCATTCCCGAAAGAGGTTGCTTCATCACAATTTCCTAAACTTAACTCATGCTCTTCTCTGGTTTCCAGTTTGTTCTCCTGGCAAAAAAAATAGTAACAGAAACTCGCTTGCAATATTTCAGCCCATGAAAACTCTGCATGCAATGATAACACATTTGTAATCCTATATATAATTAAGACAAATGTATTCTGTAAAGAAGAATCAAAGTGAACATTCGAATAGAGTTTAGCTTTCCCAAAGCGTACAGAAATAAGGCTTTAACTGAGGGTTCTGATTGCACAACTAACTTTGATCACTGTTCTAATCGCTGTTATTCAGTCAAGAGAGCATGGAAAAACTGAAATATGAAAAGTACCAATATATTGCAATATATATGCTTTTCTGTATCACGATATATTGCGATACAGAAATGAGGAGCCATACCCATCCTCAGTAGCCAAAAACGTTCTATGATGGAGGTATCTTTCAGAGCTGTCTTTCTCTAAATGGAGAGAATGATTTCATTACAATCAGATTGCTTTAAACCCTTATCTATCTTTATATGGTGTTCTGGAAAGGACTTCTAAAATTGGCTAACTTGTGCATAGTTCTTTTCTTGAATGAATGAAATATGTGTCAGTCAACTAGTTGATGATTCTAGTCAATTATTGTGATTTTTCTCTCAGGTATTACCAGCACCGAGAGATCAAGGAGAGAAACCTGTGGCAGGCAACTGTCATCAAACATGTCATTGAACGCACTGAAAAACAGGTATCTACTGTTCAAATAATCAAACATAGTTGCAGGCTTTCATTTGCTTGCAAGTTGAGTTAAGACTGTTAGACATACTCGAATAACTATCTTACCTACAGAGGAAGAATTTGGATATAGTCATATAATTCCAACCAATCCTACCTGAAAATATTCAATGTAAATGTTGAGAATGTATGTGAAATGACGAGTAATAAAGTGATAAGAAATAATATGGAAGCTACATGTATTGATAGAGTATACAAAATTTTACAAATAATAATGAGATCTATCAACAACATGGGCGTAAGATATTTCAAAAGTTAACGGGGAGGGGGCGGAGGGAGGGGTTTTGTTTTATCTGTTTTGTTTTCCACCCCTAAAAGTATGCAATATGGCTTTTATGAAAGTCATCAAAACTTGTGTATTACCCTTGTCTTCATTTGGGGTATAAAAAATAAACACTGATTTAATGAAAAACATATGACACACTTATTATTGTAATTATCTCAGTATGTGCCATTGCAGAGATAATAAACTTTGATATTCTGCCTGCAGTGCAACCTGTTCGAGCTGAAGGGAGAGACGATAGTGTACAAGAAGTTTGTGAGTCTTTACGTCATCGCTGGCATCTCGGAAGAGGAGGTTGATGTTATGAATCAATTATTCATTGATAATTGAAATTTTCTATAAAATATAACGAAGCATTATAAACTGCATTTTGAAAATATGATTAGTGACGATGAGTTGTCGATGTTTATTGATCAACTTCTAGATTTCATTCCATTTCGTTTGATATTTTTGTCATAATTGAAATGGCTTTTAATTTGAAATTGCAGAATGAACTCGCAATCTTGGAACTGATGCAGAATTTCATAGAAACCCTTGACCAATACTTCCAGAAACTTGTAAGTTCACAGAATACATTGATCATCCATTATCCCCCTTCCACAAAGGGGACATTAAGTGATCATTTTTTATCCCAAAAATTAGAAGGGTTTAAGGAAGATTGTCACCAACCTTCTGCCACTGAGTAAGAAACAATATACAGAAATATTGATGTATCTCCATGTGAAAGCAAAGATACACAAGATACATTTACTTAAGGGAACCACTCTCAAAGTCAGAGCTCCAGATAGGCTTTTACCAATTTTGGTATGAAACCCGCACTTTAAATATTCAGTTGGTTTTCAAATTGCATGTGCGTAATCACACATTTCATACCCTTCATATTTTTAAGTTTTCCCAGTGATTTTACAAGCAGAATACATTTCACAAATAAATCAAAATCTTACTTTGTCTTTAAACAAGATCAATAAGTAAGTAGGTTTGTAATTCGATGTAAAAATATTTTTTAAGTCAAAATAGATGTCAATAAACTTGTAAAATGAATGTGTGCAGATTTTATTCACCAATACAATATTTACATAAAAGTGTTTAGTTATCCATGGCAAGTGACAGCTTATAATTGCTTCTTATTTGTTTGCAACTCATTTGTTTACCCAAAATTTTATTTTTATTGAATTTATTTTCTAGCTTACCGGTATATGTAATATTTTAGTGATTTTTTTTTATACGCAGGCATATATAATTTTTGTGTATTTCAAATTTTATTTTACATGTCATCTGCAAATATGCAGCTTATCTGAAGCTCTGCAAACTTAACATGAATTAACATTTCACACTAGATAAATTTCAAACCTGGGTCAACAGATACAACATTCATTCATTCAACTTTACTTGACATCAAAACCACAACTAAACTGAAACAATGAAAGAGTGAACTCCCTTTAAATCAAAGTATCGGGTCATTCATCTTATCACGAGTATGGTGAATCATTGCTCTTTTCGTCTAGACAATAACTTTTAAATTAGTTATGCCCTTTGGTATTACTCTCTTATTGAAATCAGTTCTTCTCAAATTTCACAGTTGGAGAAGTATTTCATGCTTGTGTATTGTCTGTGATAAGTTCATTATAATACTTCAGAAATCTATTCCTTAATGTCCTACTTTAGAAATTATCAATAATGTCTGTCGTTATTTTTTCAAATTGAAATTTATCAACATAACAAGCTATGCTTTGTCTTTATCTGTTTCAGTCAGAAGTGGATGTATCCTTTGTCCTCCATTGAAAGGAGCTGTTAGCTACCAAGACTTTGTCACTTAATGGTCAAGTAGTATTTTCTATGTTTTGGATAAGATTTTGCTTTGCAACAATCCATTTTAAAAAACACCTAATTTATTTAATTTGGCAATGTGTACCTTAAAAAAACAACCTCAAACTGTTGATGTGATATTTATGATAACAGTATCCAATTATCAAAATATTATAATAATTTAAATCCAAACAGTTTGATGAGTTCAAACTTCTCCTCGTGATCTCTTTTGGATTCAAGCCTCACAAAGGACCTACTTAACCCAAACGCCTGGTCAATATCAGTAGAATATTTCACAGCAGAAGTTCCTTGACCATGTACCAGGTCGTATTCAACACAGAGAGAGTTTACATGATACTGGATGAGATGGTTGTCAATGGTTACGTGGCAGAAACCAGCAAAATGCGTGCTTTGGTTCCTTTGCAGCTGTTAGATGCAGCTAAAAAGTGACATGCTAATTACTGGGCAATGTGCAATTGTACAGGCAATTGTTGACCACTTTATGAAGTCTTCATTCCAAAACTATGCTGTCTTCATTCCAAAACTATGCTAATTAAGGAATTTGCAATGTGTTAAATTTATATTAAATTTCTATTGCCGTTTTTGATATGTATGATGAACACTGTTTATCAGCTGTATCACCAGATATTGAAATTTTATGTTGAATGTATTGTCTTGTTCAAAGTTTGGTCACCTGGTTAATTTGTGTGATGAATGGCTAAATGACTGTATTAAAATAATTGTCAAAATCAAAAAAATATTTTATTGATTTGTGATTTTAATTTTACCGTTTAATATATAATTGGTCCTTTCACATTAGTTTTATCCTCTATGTATTTTGCAACATTTTAATCTTGTCGCCACTTAATGAATAGCAACAAGCTGGCTGTAGCATTTGATACAGCTCCAGATATTGAATTAAATAATGACAATACAAATGGCTGTATAAAATTTAATATGTACAAGTTGCTTTGTATAATAGCTGAATCTTCACATATCCGGCAATCATTCTTCAGTACCCATACTTGTCGTTTAGATGTGTCTTTCCGTCCCCAGACTGACCTGCAACGCATGATACTATTAATTAATATATCAATTACCGGTAATAGTAACATTATTAAAATTTGCCCACTTTGTTTTAGCTTTGACTCACACAGTACACTGCAAGGAGTACCATCTGTTTTAGAATAGGTTAATATGAACAATTATTCTGATCACATAGGAACACGGAAACCAGATAACGTCAAGTCAAGTGTCTAAGTTGAGATCATCAAATCCTTGTTGTTAAACGGTTTAAATCTATGAAGTACTGAAACCAACTGACCGACGGGCGGCATCCACACTGCGTAGTCGGGATCATTCATATCATAGTCTGGACCTCTTGCTGCTGTCTTCTTCTTCTTACTCTTCACCTGGAGACAATGCACGTCGGACGTTACAAATTGGCAGTTGAATGGACAAAACAGAATGCTATTGCATTATAAATCAGTCAAACATCTGTAACAATCAGATTTTTGTAATGTAACAAAAAAACAGCATGTGCCATGTTTTTAAGTGCTTGACCATCTCTCATGATTGGTCAACTTTCATGCTCACTCAAACATTCAAGTTTAAACTACATAGATTAGATTATTGTACAAATAAATCTGTTTTTAACACTTTTAGTACTTGAGAAGAATTCAATAAGATACAAGTGTTTGACACTAACATGGCAATGTCCCCCGCCATTATGATATTTGGCATTATTAATATCGCGTTAACAATGTATTACAGTGGTCAAAGTGTCATGGTGACCATGAAAATGAGGTCAGGGTCACCAATGTCGACTGGCGTCTGAGTCTTCCGCCATTGAAACCTGTCACCAAATATGAACACTCTAGGTCCTAAGCTTTAAGAGATACCGCGTTAACAATGTATTACACAGTGGTCAAAGTGTCGTGGTGACCTTGTAAATGAGGTCAAGGTCATCAAAGTCGACTGGCATCTGAGTCTTCCACCATTGAAGGCTGTCAACAAATATGAACACTAGGTGCACATTAACAATGTATTAGAAATTGGTCAAAGTGTCGTAGTGACCTTGAAAATGATGTCATGGTCACCAATGTCGATTGGCTTCTGAGTCTTCCTCCATTGAAAGCTTTCACCAAATATGAACACTCTAGGTGCTAAGCTTCACAAGATATCGCGTTAACAAGAATCCGGACGGACGTAGTGTCGTGGTGACCTTTAAAATGACGTCAAGGTCACCAAAGTCGACTGGCGACTGAGTCTTTCTCCATTGAAAGCTGTCACCAAATATGAACACTCTAGGTGCTAAGCTTCACGAGTTTGTCGTTGTGACCTTGAAAATGACGTCAAGGTCACCAAAGTCGACTGGCGTCTGAGTCTTCCTCCTTTGAAAGCTGTCACCAAATATGAAAACTCTAGGTGCTAAGCTTCATGAGTTATCGCGTTAACAAGAATCTGGACGTACTTTGTGTCGTGGTGACCTTGAAAATGACGTCAAGGTCACCAAAGTTGACTGGCGTCTGAGTCTTCCTCCATTGAAAGCTGTCACCAAATATGAACACTCTAGGTGCTAAGCTTCACGAGTTATCGCGTTAACAAGAATCTGGACGTACGTACGTACGGATGGACGCCGCTGAATTCATAGTTCCGCGTTGCGGCGGGGGACAAAAAGGGAATGGACTACTTGCAATATCATCATCCGTTAATCACATTGTTACCTTCTGGCAGATAAAAGAATTCATTTTTCAATGTAATGATTTTGATGAAAACATGATATTTCAACAAAATACTCGTTATATAAAAATATATATATGTGGAATGTCGGATTGCTCCCAGTTGTACCATATATGAAGAACTAAATCACCGGTCCCCTTACCTTCCCTTCACCAGTTGAAGGTCTCTTCACAGTTTTCACAGCACTGACTGACTGCACCGAGCCTGTAACAAAGACACAAAGTTAATACACTCAGCTTATAACCAATGTCAGAATAAATCTGCCAGGACATCCAGATTATCTCGCAGCACTCCCTCTCTAGAAGCTCTCCACTGACTAGAAGCTTGTATCCAGTTCAAGATCACGTGTATTATGTACATATGTCTCAGTGATGATGCTCTGTCTTACTTAGCAGATCTTCTCTCAGTATACATACCACCTCAACAGTTACTCTCATCTGACCAAAGCACGCTTACTGTTGCTCGTTCAAAACTAAAAAACTTTGAAATATGATCTTTAAGCTCAACATCTCCTGATCTTTGGTATTAACTACCTCTTCACATCAAGTCATCGGTATCACAGAGTTCATTCAAATCACAGCTTAAAACACATATTTTCTAACAGTATTATATGTGAAGCTCCTGGCACTGCACTTTTACATGTGACTCTCCTGACACTGTATAGAGCACTGAGAGCATGCTTTAGTACTGTATTAATGTAAATATCATATATATTATTATTATTATTATGTCCAGAGAGGGTACATAATGAATCCTGATTAAAATCTGTTAAAAAAATGGGAAAATATTATATCCACCTTGAACAAACTTACTAGATGGTTTGCTCTCCACACAGTGCTATTGAAAAGGTATTAGAAAAAAAGAACTGGGGATCAATGGGGGAGCCTATGGAGAAGACGTCAGCATATAGGTATCTATTCTGGTAGATGCAGTATTTCATCAATATTATTTGTTGGAACAAGGATGATATTAATCAGGTAAGAGGGCAAAAGAATACCATGGAAATATAAAACCATGTTGTAGAATGGTAAATTAGACAAACAATGCTGAAAACATACTTGTGTTGTGAGTGCTGTCTGGGTCCCGGTCAGGCTCTGACGGACCTGTGACTTCTCTCCCCTCAAGGACTGGCTGCTGACTGGAGGTGACTGACGATGGTGGAGGCATAGCTGGACCTTTCACGAGAGGAGCTCGCACCTTTCCAGATGTGCTGTCTGGCTCAGTACAACTTGATTCGGCCTTCAGCCTGGACAGACCTTTGGAGTCATCTGCCCTTGAACTAGAAGAGGAAACGGTACTGGACACATTAGGGCATTCTGCTTCAGTTGAAATTGTGTTTGTGGTAGAGTTAGTTGATGAAATGACTGTGTCAGCAGATTTGTCCTCATCTTCTTCATCTTCCTCTTCTTCAACTTCGTCATCATCATCTTGGGAGACAGGTTGCATCTTCTGTGATGGCTGTTCATAGAAATATGTTTAATTGAATTAAGGACGTAATACACAGGGATTTTTAAAAAATATTTTTTTTAATAAGAATAGCTTATGTAGAGGGCTAATGAACATAGAATAGATTACATAGACGGCTACTGAACATAAGAATGTATTACATTGAGGGCTACTGAACATAAGAATACATTACATAGAGGGCTACTGAACATAAGAATACATTACTGAACAGTAAGGCATAGATTACATAAAAACCTCTTCTAGATTAGCAAGCTATACAAGTCCTCAATCATTATTTAATACTGAATACAAAATGGTCAGATGGGAAAAGAAGCAAACTAATTAATGGGTTCCATAGATTGTTCTTGAGAACATTAGATATGAAAAATTGGAGAAATACATACTGGCTCCAATCTCATCAACATCTAGATTAATTAAATTAACAATCAGGTCAGAAGCCACTTAGCTGGTATTGAATACATATATGGCTTAACGTCTGAAATCGGTGTCATTAAAGTATCGGTGTCTTTCTTACTACAGATGCTCTTAATATTATGGAATTTTCAGCAGATACAACCTTGAGAGGAGGAAGCAGATTATCTACTCTGAAAATTGGTTAAATATAAACAAAAATTGAAATACATAAGTCTACATACCATGGGGTGTTGTTTCTTTGGCCCTTTGTGTATCTTCCCAACAGTGGATGCTGGAGCTGATACAATTGGCTTGGGTGTAATTTTTGGTTGTCTGGAATGATAAATTGCTAGACCCATGATGAACTTCAACCAACAAATTGAATAGGGGATAGGAAGTCTGTTTTAATCCGACTTACGGTTTGTCTCTACAGCATCTTGGTATTTATCAAAACTTTTTTTTTGATAAGCGTTCATGTATAATTCATATGTATGAAAAAATACTTCTTAATGACTTCATAACCAAACTACACTAGACATTTACTTTGCACCTAATATCCATCTTATGAGTCTCTTGTGATTGGTATTCTAAGTTTAGTGGCTTCTTTAACAACAATCATCTTATCAATCAAGTTCCAAAAGAATTGCAAAATATCCAAATCACCCATGTACAAGAGACAGTCCAATTTTGTTATGATAGATTAAATTTTACACTTGCGCTACATTGATCAGGTAGGTACTATGCCCTTGATGTTATAACAGACCTTTGGACATTTAAAGAGTTACAGCCAGTTTTACATTCATCAACTAACAATCATATCCTTGAAAAGAAAAATGTACTCTGATCACAACTGACACTTTGAGTTCTGGGAGCGAGGCGGGTTTAGCAACGTTGACAAGACGTCTGAGTTTGTGTTCCTCCTGCTTCAGTTCTATCAACTGACGCTTGAGTGACATCTTCGTCTTGGTGTCCATCACTCCGGACTTGATGGCACTCATGTACGCGTCTAGAGCGTCAACCTCCTCATCTTCAAATGCTGCGGCATCTGTACAATATTATAATCCATAAACACCTTGCACAATTATTCAACTCTTGGAACAACTTTACACACCTCTCACACTCTTATCTGCCCCTTTAGTAATTGTATATCTTAATAAAAAAGGATATTAAAAGGATTAAGCCCCTACCTATTTGAATAAGCTTTACAATATTAAAAGTTATATCATGTCTCTGATATTCTGAAAATCCTATAATCCTGATTACTAATTCTCTATTAAAATAGTCTTTGAAATACAGATATGATGAACAGTTTCTTTGTTTTTTATTGTTCATACACATTTCAAAATAAACAACAACCTACCAGCCTTTGCCTTCTCTAGTTTTGCTTCAATCTCAGCAATATCCTTAGCAACAATGGTATGTCTTTCCAGCTGAAAGAGATGTGAGATTACCAATAACATCATACAAAAATAAATTAAAAGTTTTTATAGTTTCATTCATAAGGCTAAATCAGCGTATATGAATCTGCTCTCGCTCCTTCCTAATATCCTGATCTCTTTCAAACCAAAAGCCTTGTATCGCTAGCTTACTAACCAGCCAAGGAGACGACTTGCAACCAGCAAGCTAGTAGCTTCAGTTCTTTAATTAACGTCATTTCATTGGCTGAAAAATAACAGGTGAGAATAGCCACGAATATCAAGCCACCAGCCATACGAGGGATTTAGCCCGAAAGAGATCATTATTTAGGAAGGATCGAGAACCGATTCATATAAACTGATTTAGCCGGATGGATAGTTGAGAAATGCAGGTAATTTAAATTTTCAAACTTCCTGGAGGTAAAAACCTTAACATAAGGATATGATACATTACTACTAATTTTACACTCTGTTGTTGTAAAAATACTAGCATATTCATAATTCCTGCCAACTGAACCAACCAGCGAGTCGTAGGTCTCCAGTTTATCCTCCATCTTGCCAGCTCGCTTCATCCTCTGGACCCTCTTCTTTTCTATTGTTCCTGTTCGGTCCAGAAACGTGTCCTCGTCACTGTCATAGAAATCATTCTCCTCCCAGTTCTTAGCTTTCCTCTTGTGACTTTCTGTAAAAGGAAACAAAACTGATTAAAATCCTTATGTAGTAGTATTCTTTACATGTATATCCTCAAACCAACTCCTACTATTCACTTCTTGAAGGGACTGTTCTATCAGCTCTAGTCTGTCTTCGTGATCATTTATGCATTTTGTGAACCAATGTTTATGAAGTAATAAGAATATAATACCATTCTTGATAGATTATCAACAATCTTTAAACAAAAATAATGTTGAGACTGAACAGCAATGCCTCTTAAGGTTGTAGCAAGGCTTTCACATTCATGGCACAGATAGCAAGTAGCACTGGTGATGGTTTCATTTCTCAATTTTGTTCTTGGTTAATGCATGTTTTTAATCCTTTGCTTAATTGTCAAATCTAAGCAACCAAAATTGTACGCTGCGACATACATTTAAAGTGACTTGTGCTATAATGATATATTAATGACTTCTTGTATGAAAATAATTGCACCCTCAGATTTGTTTCCAAAAAAATAAAGATTAGGTTGAGCTACTTAGGACAAATTAGCAGGATTAAGAAACTAAATAACACTTTAGCAATGACTTTCACATACAATATTCTCGAATGTTTTAAAGCAATAAAAAGTTTCTTCCTCGATTTCAAATGTTTAACGTAAATTGTTTCATAACATATATACACCAAAAATAATCAGTCATAAAAAGACAAATAAAAATCTGGATATCCTTGCATCACCATGTTTTGATTTGCGTAGCTCTCCATGTTTATCCAACAGTCGACAAGCCTCCAGTGCACAGGCAACCACTGCGTCTTTTCTCTTCCCAGAAACCACTACTTCTGCGATAACTGGCTCTCCCGTAGGTGTGTCCACAGGCAATCTTTAACAATCAACAGAATTTAGCAAAATTATGAAAATAACTGTATCTTGACTTCAAACGTCTCAGAAACAGACATCAAACCTCAAATTCTATTTTTGAACAAATTAGGAAAAATATTTCCATATGCAAATCAATTTCCTGGAGTAGACATAAAAGACATGATTTTTTGAGACATGGAAAGTTCTAAAACCTCAGTCAACCAACAAGTATACTTACTCAACAGTACATTTGTGTTTTCCTGGTCCACAGTCAACAAACTGATACTCTGGTAAATCATAGCCTGAAAATATTCAACCCAAAACATTAAAGCAGTTGTTTAAGGCTCTGTAGCTCATCAGTCTTTGTATTGTGGATGTTCAAGACTAAGATATACACCTGTTAGTAAGAAAATGAAATTTCCACATCTTTGTCTCGAACCTACAAAGATTAAATTCCCCCAAATTTTAGATCCCTAGCATGATTGGTATCTGAAGAAAAAAACCCAGAATATTTGAGGGTGGGTACCCTGCCACACCCCTACTTGTCAAGATCAAATCTACAAACTTTCTCTTCAAGGAACAAACATTTTACTCTGAAAACTTGAACTTCCTATGCCAAAAAGGTTTGGTTTTGTTATGTCACCATAAATATGCACTCCTGCCACACCAATATTATTTGGGGTAGAAACAAAACTTACACATCTTAGTTTCAATCCTAACTAGATGATAATTTCAGGACAATATCTAAAGGGGGTTCAACACCAAAGTTGAAAAACTCAGACAAATATAACTCTTTAAATATCATCCTTCCGTACAAATTGTAATCAGATAATTCAGATAACATAGGTACAACGTGCATCCCCACAAAATGTCAACATTGGTTGTGTAGAAGTTTTGAAGAAGATGTAAAAAATATTAGAAGTTTACGGACGACGGACAATGGGCCATGCCATAAGCCCATTTGACCTTTTAGGTCTTACGAGTAAAAAAAAGGTCACGGCTTAGGTTAATAAAAAGTATTGTAATCTTGATAATTTTGGTTTTGATGAAAAAAATACAGACGGCCACTGTAATAATCAACGACTATTAGTATATCTGAAAATGTTGATTTTATACAAAGTAATATATCTAGTAATACATGCTACAATCTTTAAGGTATAAAACAAATGAACTTAAAAGAAACAAATCTGATGGGGAATATATGATATGAAAAAGAAAGACTTTTAATGAGGTGCATAAACTTAATTCAGAATGGCCACCATCTTGAGCTGATTTCAGCTATTTAAATGAAACCTGCTCTTATCACAACTAGTGATTACCGGGGATGAGTTGGTTGTCTCAGATGGTGAACATCCGGAAAATAGGTTGACAATGGCTGTACCATTTGGTTGCAGTTATATCAATTGGATATAATGCGATGATATATTTTACTAACATTTAAACAGATGATTACCTTCTCGTTCAAAATATCCCTTCAAAGCCTTTTTAGGATCGTCAATATACAGGTGCTCATTTTGTGGGATCACACTTGTTGGGATGAAAGGATTTTCCTCACTTGGTTCAACTGCATCCTCATCTTAGGGTTGAAAGAAGTGGAAAATAAGACAGGGTCTGGTTTGTTCACATAAACAAGTTATCAATGTATAACAATCTCAATTTCTCAAAATAACTCTGTGGTTAGGGTAAGGGTTAGGTTATACTTTTTTATTAAGATCCTGGTACAAAACAATCTGTTGGGGAACAATGACAAAAACATATCTATAATATTTATACCTCAAATCAAGACAACAAATCATTGAAACTAAAAGGTTTGGTTGATGTAAGGTTAGAATTGGCTAAATTGATAATCTATTGGTGATAACTCTCATATCAGATAATGCCAAGTTCCAACATCAAAGTGTATAGCCCTATAGTAAAAGTAGTAGTTACAAGTAAGATCGCTTTTTGGTTAGCTGACGTTATCAAAAACAATATACTGCAGTTGAACTAATGTAGTAGCTTCTCCCCTACTATTATGGAGACTAGAATCTATTATTTGAAATGAATATTGCAGTTCATGTACCAATGCCCCAGGTGCAACCACGATCCTCCATGCGCTGCTTCTCCTTCTGGAGGCGTGTCTCCTGCTCTAGCAGCTCCGCCTGGTGGAGAACCTCCGCCTCCTTCTTCTGCTTCTCCTTCTGCTCCATTAACTCTGTTACACTAAGTTCTGTCTCCTCCTCCTGGTCCTCTTCAGGACCCTGAACAAAAACATAAATTAGTTAATTGATGGATTACTCATAAATAGATAGTACATGATTTTCCATGGGAAAATTAATATACCAGTCATCTACCACAGAAAAATTGCATGAAAAATATGACTTTAATTTTGTAATAGAATTGATTATAAGGTGATTTGGGGGTTCTCAGGGAAATTTGTTAAAAATCATTAGGGTTAAATATTGCACCAAATTTAGTATTCAATTAGTTGCAATATACAGCTCATGTATTGCAGTAATATTGCATTATATTGAATGAAAACTAAATATATACATATACCACAATATATTGGTCATGCAATAATATTGCACAGCCCTAAAATAATTATACAAACCTGAAGTATGTGAAGTCTGGAACTACCACCAAATTTTACAACATGACCAACCCGTACTCTGTTGTAAACCTTTGGTTGAATTTTCGCTTTGTTAATCCATGTCCCATGTGTACTGTCAAGATCATACAAATACCAACCCTTTTCTCGATCTTTACCAGCACTAGTAGAATATTGCATTACAGCATGGTGACGAGACAAAGATGGATGTTCCATTGTCACATCACAACTTGGTAACCGTCCAAAAACATGAAATGGCTTTTTTGTAAGATCAATATTGTCAATAATAGAACCATTTTTCAAAACTTCAAACTGATATCCTTCCTCGCATAAACCACTCCACGCTGGTTCTTTGTAAGGAAATACAACTTGAGCAGTTTTCAATTGTTCTGCTGGAGAAAGGGATGATATAGTTGTTTTTTTAGATTCATTTTGCCCTTCACTCTGATTTTCTTCTTGTGAAAATTTGGAATCTGTTGAGTTAGAATCTTGCTTTGGATCTGTATCAAGTTTTGGGAGACTTGGGGTTTCTACTTTTTTAACTGTTAGTTTTGGCGGAATTAACTTAGGAATTCCACCTGGAACTTTAAATGATATCTTAGCTTGATTGGCATCTTCCTTTTCTTTATTGGCAACAGTAGAAGTGTTGTCTTCGCTTTCTGCCATACTGTCAACGATGGACGAAGTAAAATCATCCGCTGAGACGGGTGAAGAACGTTGTATGTCAGCCATGACACCTGCCGTTGGCCACTTCGATAAAGAACAAATGTAGAATTATTTTCAGTGTGGGTTCAAGATAGTAAATTTGATTTGATAGGAAAACAATTTAGAAATGGTTAGAAATTCAATTCCAGTCGCACCACAGTAGAGTTTGATTCGCTGCATATTTTTTTGTGTTTTTTTGTGTGGACAGTAAGCGACAGTAATTGTATATTCATTGCATACCGCTAAAGCATTGTCGTTATGATTCCTTTAGACCTGTATATTACTATATACCATAACTTTTGATAAATTACCTTTTAAACTAGGAATGAAAGAAAAGTTTTGTTTATGAACATTCACTTATATATACTTCAGACAACAATTTATCTAAATTAAAACACACAAATATTTTTTTCCTTCTTTTTTCTGCTTTGCTTAATTAAAGGATTTTTACATCCATCTTCTACGCAATCATTATGTATCATTTGGTGTTATCACTTGTTATGAAACGCATTTTTTCCTTTCTTTAGTGCAGGTCAGTGTTGCAATATAAGATATTCCATGTTGTTTTCTTGCATTCATAAATTATTACGACAAACCTAAATAATATATAAAAATTAGCAATATAGTTCTTTTGCCAATATTGAATAGTAAAATAAAGGAATGCTTGAAGATCAAAGTTAACCCTTATCCAACCAAGGTGGGTCTTAGAGGCTCAGAGGAGTCTTTATATTCCAACACAAACTAAACCGTTCAATCATCAGGTCACATACCCTTCATATAATCCTCTAACTCGGTATATGACATGTATACCTTTAATCAAATATGACATACTTTGTCCATAACATTTTGGGAGAGAAATTTAAATTTTGCATACAATAAGTCCCAAGCCGGGCCTCTGAGGCCCGATCACATCCGCTTTCTCAGGTGCATCATAACTAACTGTGTCTACTACAGCCCCTTTTTGAGACAACTTCCAGTCATTCCAGATGAAGCGCCATCCCAGTAGTAGAGACAAATGGGGGTCATTTGTTGTAGATGTCTATGATGATGAAGACATTGGGGCGTTTTCGTCAGATGACGGATCTGATAGTGACTTTTTATTAGTACGTGGGAGTGACTAATCAGAAGAAGATATCTCAAACGTTGTACCCAATTATGCAGAACGACTCTTCTATGCAGGACGGAACACAATGGAATGTTCTTCCACCTGCCAGATCACGCATTCAAGAATATTTTACGTGAACCATTTAAAAAAGTGACCATATTGCAACAGATGCTTTTGGATTTGACACCACTAAAGATACCATAAAGGATATAGTTATGTACAGATACATAATATTGAGACCAAGCGGGCATATGAAAGTCAATCAACACCTTGTAAGGACACTGACGAGGTTGAAGTTAGCTATAAAGCACTTATTTGTGTTCAAATTTGTCTGGTACAAATGAAGCAGGACATGGTAGACTCAAGTATTGTGTAAGTTATGGCACAGCGTAACAAACTGATTTGTGATAATTGTAAACATTCTGAAGTATAAGTGTGTTAGCAAACACCTTACATTTATTACGTCCATCATGTTGCATGCCAGTGTTGTATATGATCTCCAGTGCATCAAATGCTGATATATTGAAAAGCTAAAACAATAACATTGTTCAGATTGATTTTATTTGTCAAGTTTGTAGCCTCTGCCAACTTTACTCCATACTGAAATTTAGATTATTGCATATTTGATATCATTCATATTTCATAATTTTAGGAAAAAAGTTATCTCTTCCCCATGGTACTGTGTCATATCAAATGAATATTTTATTGTCATGAAGCATTACATTTAATTTCTAGGAAGTTTACTTTTGAGTGATTTAACATTATAATGATTTAAAGCAAACATTTTTTAAAAGAACACATCGGACTGGGGCATACTTTAATTCTCCTCTAAGGTTTCAATACAAGTTTCTTGATATTTTGGAAATTCCTGTAATTCAGTTTCTAAAACGTATCTGTGATCAAGATCTTTGTGCCTTTTTGATGAAGAGGCTCAGCTAGAGTTATATAAAAATCCTAAGAGAGAGTAAATTAATTTTATTACTCGCCCGTGTAAGATACCGCAGTGTAATATTTATACGGCGATATTAAACTAGTGTAATACCGCTCCCCGTATGACGTCATAATATTGTGTGGTTGTGACGTCACAATCTTGGCACCGACGTCTCAATGGCGGCTTAGTCGCGGAAATGCTTCGTTCAATACACTTTCAGTAATAATGCTTGAATACTGAGGTCAAGTAATAAACAGAATACTAAACTTCCTTCCATTTAATACTATTTGTATTAAACTCGTTAATGATTTGGTATCAAACTCGCTTTCGCTCGTTTTATACTTAATCATTAACTCGTTTAATAAAAATAGTATTAAATGGAAGGTCGTTTAGTATCCTCTATATATCAACATAAAACTAACTGTCCATATAAAGCTCTATAAACGTATTTCCGGTTGTCCCCACGATGTTACAAGAGGTGCAAAAGATGCAGAAAGAGCAGATAAGCTAAAATAGCAGAACGACAGTTGCTTACTATTCATGTTATGTCATATATTTTATTTATAATTACTAATTAATTCAATTGAGGAGAAATAGATTTATATTTAGAGGGCAACATTTACATTTTGTAAACATCTTGTACTACAAGAAGCAAAATACTGATCGAGTTCTGTGAAACATCTTTAACTAATTCTTTTGACAAAATTTGCGTTTACCAATGTTCATGGTAACATCTTAGTTAAGATATATTTAAAAGAAGAAAAAAAATTGAAATGGTTCTGTCCCATTGTTCAGGAAGGAAGTAAAGGTTGAAAAGTCAACCAATGACTTCAACGATTCTAGTTGTGATCTGATATCTAGGAAGGGTATGACGGGCCTCTAAGGCACGACTTGGTACTTACTGTCGACAAAAAAGCTTGGTAGGATAAGGGTTAAAAGACAAGTCAAAGTACTCGACAACATTGGTCAATCAAAATATCTCAGGCGAGAGTTCTTATAGGATGCTTTACTTACGTCGGGATATGATCAAGGTATCTTAATCTGACCTTACAACCACAAAGTTTGTCTTGATGCTTGAAAGTTCTTTTAGATTTGAATCTTAAAAACAAAATTTTAATGACCTGTTTCCCCTAAAAGAATAAGTGCAGATACATCCAAGTTGTTTCCATTGACCTTGATCTGATTATCTTCCAAGAGTATCATGCTTCATACACTTCCTATAACCTTGACCTTCAGGATGTGGATGTTGGGACCGAAGACGGTGCACGGGTCGTTCAAGGTGTTGGTATTGTGGATGAGAACGGTGACTTAGCTCGTGAAGATGTGGCTAATGTAGATGAAGACTGTGCCATGACCTAGCCCTTCAAGGTGTGGCTATTTCAGATAACGGTGATTTGATCATGACGGACTCCGTAATGGCAACAAAGACTCTTGAAGAGCTTAAGCTTCTACGAGACTTGTTTAGCGTTCCACCTGGGGTCATGTGGGTCTGTCAAGATGCCAGTAGGACTTCTTGCTATTGCTTCTCATGGGAACTTATGGTGATGCTATTGCAGCTTCTGTCTCTACGGATAGGAAATAGGAAGAGGAAATGAAGATGAAGGACAATTGCCGTTCTGTAGTCAACGTTTCTGCTAATAAAGAGGAAGATAATGCTATTTCTGTTGATCTGTTGTATGTGATGTCAGTTTTATTCGTTGCCTCCATCTACACAATTTGAGAAATTCGACAAGCAAATATTGTACATCTTAGTCATATTTTTATACTTCTCATAGAGACAATAATTCATTTATCTTTTTTTGCATCATTGCTGTTTTCATTACCAATTCTTGCAGTAAATATATCATTTGCCTTTGTGTCTATTTGATGGATATGAACAGCTAACAAGTTGCCTAAATATGACATAGGTATGTAAGGATATATTAATTTTATAAAACTATAATTAACTCATTATGTTATATTCAGAGTTGTGCTTTATAGTGTTGATGCAGTCTTCATTTCTAAACGAAAATCCAATTTATCGTGAGTACACCTCGAGTCTCCCGCTGTTCATTTAGGTAACGTTTATATTTTTCAGTTAATGCTTGAGATATACAAAACTAATTTTCAACACTTTCAACGGAAAAAATAAGTTTATATTATTAGATCAATCTTCAGACTTTAGTCCTATCTCTGCACACGATTTCAGTATTCTAGTGCCATTCATTCGTTAGAGTAAGAAACACAACAGCTTATTGATAAAGATAAATTTGACTTGTACATACTGAATCAATACCGCACTCTATTATACGCACATTTGCTCTCAGTCTTTACTTCTTCACTTCTTGTCAACATGTCAGATTAAATTTTAAAGCTTTAAACGATTATAAAAAACCCCGCCAAAAGCCTTTAAGAACAAATGTTTTCCAGGGTAATGTTCACCACTGTTGTACCGAAACAAGGAAATTAGACCTGTGTATCCTGGCCTTAGTGGCGAGACGATATATCCCGATTCTAGTTTTATTAGGCGAGACGATATATCATGCAATTATTGCCAAGGAACCTGCGAGACGATTATCATCACAATACAGTGGTTGCGAGACAATACATATCCCGATTCTCTACAGTTTATGAAAGAACTTTTGACAGGACATAGAACAGTAATGTTAATCCTTTGATACCAAATTGTCATAGATATTACATGAAGGGAAATCACAAAAATAGAGTGACTGTAAAATTACATATAAAATATCAGAAATATCATATAATTTCTGTTTCTGTTCTAATCACTTATATCTCTGAAATGTTAACAGTATCGGGATATATTGTCTCTTATGGCGATACATTGATGTATTGTGGACCCTCAGGATATAAATATCCTGATATATTGTCTAAACATGTTTTGTATCGATGCACTCGTATCGCGTAGTAGACGATGCAAACATCGATACTATCGATGAATCGTTACACCACTAAAGGAAATAGAGATTGTTTTTTTTGTTATTTGTTGGATCAATAACCATTATTTATTGCGTTAATGCCCATGACAATTTTTAAAATAAGTTTCTTAAAACCAATGCAAACAATATTTCCAAAGCGCGTCATTGTCTGTATCACCCTAACGTAACGCCCTATAGAATGCGGAGACATTCGTCACGATCCATAATAATATTGCGTTTACAAGATTTGAAAAGTCGTCAAAATGTCGTGGCGACCTACAATTGGGTTTCAAATTGTATACTTTGAGTGTCGTCCAACTTGGAGAGTTTCTGTGCAACGGTTCATGAGATATCGCGTAAACGTGAGATACGCAGTGGTCGAGTTGAAAAGTTGTCTAAGTCACGTGGTGATCTTGAAAATAAGTCTACCATAATCGGTGTCTGCGTTACCCTCTCATGTGAGGTGTTGCGAGTTCCTAGTATGTTGAAAATATGAGTTGACATCATGTATGTCCCCAAAATGTGCTCCTTGCTCGTTCCTTTGAGAAGTTGAAAGGTTTTGAGAGAACGTGCAGAGGGGATCACCCCAGAGGTTGATGATATCAGAAAGATGTAACTCTTTAACAATTTCAGCATCCTATGCTAATTGGTTTTGGGGAAGATTTTAGAAAATAATTAGTGAAAATGTAAGATCAGCCTAAATCTAGGAAGTTTGATAACCTAGGAGCAAGTTATATCCCAAAAATGTTTTTCATGCAAAATATTTTCTTTGGACTCAGTCATTGCAAGCTCTTAAGTAACAGGGTAACATGACAAAAAAACTTTCAGCTTGATATCTTAAAAAGTATAGCCATTGGCTGTGTAGCTCATCAGGCTAATTTTCTTCCCAGGGTCACCAGTTGGAAGGGGTGTTAAAATCACAAAATCTATAAAGTACAATCCCCATGACCTAGGAGTCTGTACACAAAGTCACGGGATAAACAAATCTACAAATTAAAAGCCTCATAATTCAATTAGTCTGTACACAAGATTTAAGTTTTCCTGAGTTAATAGTTCTGGAGAGGATGATGAAATGGTGAAAAGTTTACTATTGGAGAAGAGGCAGTTTTTACTTCTTGCATCATCACCGTTTGTTAGCCAACTTACAAGCTCCTGAAAACTTTTCTCCAACCTCCACCATAAATATTCTCTTACCTTTCAATACCTTACCTAACCTATGCATATTATTTTCTTTATATTACCATAGCCATGTTTACAATTGTATCTTGCATCTTACGCAATGTTGACTGGCTGTACTCTGCACACAGGCAGTATCTTTTATCTTTATCAACCATTTATTAAAGCAATTTTCCAAGATATCAACCTTTATATTCTATTTTCATAGCTCCTTTACTTCACAAGCATACTTATTTGAGTTAAAGTGCTTACATCAGCGATGACATTATTACCAGTTGCAGTCCAAATGCTTGGAAGCGACAAATGCTTGGTTGTGTAATTCTATACCACAACTTTAATAATATACATGTTGGTCCCCAGGCGGGGACTTTCTAGCAAGTGAGAATGCTTGATAACGCTTACTTATATACATGTATATGGTAACAAAACTTTGTGTGTAATTAGTGTCGGGTTGTCATTACAAATAACCGATATTACCATGTCAACTCCAGAGATTAGATGCATGCGTTGTTGATGGAATCATGAGAACATGACAAGTTTGAAGTTTATGTTACAAATGCAACCTTATTGTGGTTGGTGCAGGTAGATCCCACAAGCAGGATGCACCTGGTGCAAAACACTGCTATGAACAAGAGCTGCATTTTCACATAAATAATCTTTGATCAATCAAGATTTTATTAATGCAAGCAATGGATCATTTCAATATCATACTAAGATTTGATATTTATATAATGACAAGAACAGGCATGCGCGTCTTTTAATCAAGTGGGAGAGGTTGCTCACCCTCCTAGAAATATTAACAAACAAAAGAACCTGCTAAATGATCAATGCATTTTATTCTGTGAAATAGTGCAAAATCTGTTTTCAATGATTCCAAATTAATTCCGCAATGGTCAATGAGTTCAATGATTAAAACTGTGCAAATGGGTACAACAAATGTTTGCACTAGAAATTTAAAAGTTGATGGATGTTTTAACAGGCATCTTTGTTTCCAACTGTTCAAACTTTCCACCAGATTTATTGTGCTAAAGAAACAACAGTTGGAACTATGTTCATCAAAACAACCATTTTCAGCACCTTAATACAAACTCGTAGCTGCATATGTGCAACTTAAAATGACCAAACAGATAATATTAGAAGGCAAATAATTCAATCTTTGTACCCAAATTGTATCCTTAAATTTTGTTTAAAAAAAGCTGATGTTTAAAAGAATATGCTGTTTTTAAATGATGCACACATATACAGCTACAAAATAAAGATGAACAAAACGTCAATATCCATGATGAATGAAAGTAGCAACCCCACCTACCTTTGGACAACATTCTTTTTGAGACAATTTCGACACAGGATGAAATAACAATGACATGATTTAAGAAATAGTTTAACTCAAGAATATGGTCACCCAAATATATACAATGGTATTTTCTAAAGAATTTTGACTTAAGGGTGAAGGTTAGAATTCAGTTTTGGACTTTGTACTTTAACAATCTGTTAAGTGCCATTTCAACAAAGATGTAGACTGATGACATTGACAGACATTAAACAAATTTAATTTCCTTCACGTCAACTGTCAGAAGCAATGATATGAACATAACAGGAAAATGAAATTTGATCCAGTGTAGGAAGAGAATAATTGAGTCTAATCATCATGATCGGACTGATCATTCTGCTGTACTGGTTTTGGAGACGCCTCACGCTCTGCTGGGGAACGGGAACGAGACCTGGAGTAGGATCGGGACCGAGATCTCCTGGCAGGACTCGGCGACTTGCTCCTGGACCGACTGCGGCTCTTGGATCTGGAGCGTGATCTGCTTCTAGATCTTGATCTTGACCGACTTCTGCGGGATCGGCTGCGGCTGCGGGATCGGCTGCGGCTCCTGGAGTATGATCTGATGAAGAGAAAGTCAAATTAACATTATCTAGCATACTTGGGTTTGAATCTACAGACATCCTGGAAGCAGTAACAATGGACAATTTTAGTTATTGCTGTTAAGCTCTTCCCAGTATTATTACATTCTTTAACCTTGAATATTGACCAGGGAAACAGGAATCTAAAGTACTCAGAACTCATCCAAAAAACAAATATCAAAATTACTCTCATTAAGTTAGGTTGTAAAAAAAGTCAAGTATTTCTTACTAAGACTGCACTGCTGACACTTCAGGAAAAGACGCTACATAGATAAAATGCCTTCATGTTTTGATGTCTCACCTCTTTCTCTTAGGTCTGTCTTCAACGATTGTGATCTTCCTCCCATTGATCTCTGTGCCATCCAATTTGTCAAGAGCATTCTTCATGTCGGAGTATGTGGAAAATTCCACAATCCTGAAGTCATAGGAAGATGTTCAAACCTCTAATTACACAAGAAGCTATATCTACAGAACAAGCATGTATCTTCAAACATCAATGTGTACTTAATACTTTAAACTGTTAGATGACAAACCTTTGTCACTTAAATATGCTTATTTGTCAAGTACAAATGTTTCTTATTCATTGATAGTTTGTAACCCAGGGTAGTATTTGGATTTCTCACATTTTTTGAGCACTCTGATAGTAATTTTTTGTCAAGAGTATTTTACTGACCCTTCATTCTTGTGTTTCTTGTGTGCATCGGCGTAGGTTACCTCCCCTGCCTGCCGCATGTAGTCCTTCAGATCCTTTCCAACAGAGAAAACAGAGTTGATATAATATAACCAATATATACAGTATATGTACAAAGTAAAATGGTACACAATGTAACTTTTCTCACAAAACCATAAATGAAGGACTATCCCACCTGTCAATATCTAAACATATAATGGTTTAGATTTTAACAAACAAAACTGATCATTAGGCTGGTTCATAGGCAAGTTGTGGACAACATCTGGTTCAAAATAAGCACTTGCCCTAAAACAAACTGCTACTTCGCAAGTGACTTAGGCAGTATATTGTTTAATCAGAGAGTGAAGAATGACTAACTAGTTGGAATGGTTTTACAAAATACATCAAATATGTACTCTGGACATATTCTCTGCCTCACTTGTAAGTTGTTTGTAGAGTAATTTAAAATTCTGCATTAGAAAAACCCTCATTTTTACAACTCATTTCATGAACATAAGTTTCAACAAAAGATGATGTGGTACAGATGATTCAAATTGATTATTTTCATTTTAAATAAAAAACTGATGAAAACAATGATGAAATGCATGTCGGCGGACCTTCTGAAAGTGAAGCATAGTTAACAGGCAAACGATACTGTTTGTTTAAAAGAGAAACTCTTTCTTTTACCTGCTGTCACGAAAGCAATAGTCAAAGCCGCAAAAGAATGGAACCTGGCTGTAATAGAACCTCGGGAGAGGACCAAACGGAGGGACTGACACTCAGACAGCATCGACATCGTGACAGATGGTCTAGTGACCAAGGTGACCACGCCAAGCCAAGGATACATCAAGGTTTTAGTTAGCTCTTATTTCTACCGTACATCTGGGCAAGGAGTGGAATAGCCTTCTCTAAGTGGGTAACCCAATTTAGCAGGGGCTTCATGACGTCTCGCATTGATAGGTGAACGATCTCTTTACAACTTAAGACATCAGAACTTCCAAAGCATTCTTTTACTCAAAGAGTGACCAATCGTCTGAAAGGTTTGTTTTCTGAAAGCCTTGACGAGGCTGTGAAACCATGTCAAGGTTCTTGGAGACTGAGCAAGTGAGAGTGGGAGAGACATCTGTCTGGCAACTGGGAACAAGTCGTCTTGTTCAGACTCCCGAGACCAAGCAGACGATGAACGTACAGCGCTAGGATTCCCCGTGTCAAGCCCGACCCTCCTCAATTTCTGACCTCTAAGATTGACCTTTGACCTTTGCCCGTCTAGCAGCCGTTCATCTTTGCGGTTATCTTTGAGGGAAGGAAGATAACATTAAAATGAAGTAATTGGCAATTTGGAAATTTAAAAGCTACTGTCTACGGATTACTTGTGAACATTTCTTCATAAGATCAGCTTGTAAATAGTTTACAATCCTTGACCTGTCACAAAAAGATAATTTCTTGTAATGAAATTTTGATCTTTAGCCTAAAATTTTATTGTGAAGTTAAGGACAAGTTAATAAATGTACAAGGTCAAGCACTGCATCCTATTGTTTAGAAACACTGTTCACTTGTCATTCAAACCCCCTGCCCGCTGGCCAGACATCAAGGTCTCAATCTAGGCTTCCAATTTCTCAGCAAATGAGAGGCACATGTACATCTTCATACTTACAATATTCTTACCAACTAAAGAAACATATGACCTAAATTAAGTCTTCATTTTCAAACATGAAAAGTAAGTTTCAACACTGATGAAAAGTGATAAATCAATCAACAAGTAATACAAACCTGCCAGCTGACCCTCGAGGAGAGATTTTCAACAATAAGACGGAACTCCGTCCTGGTGGGGGGTCCGTACCTGGAAGACATACTACGAACCTTATTACAGTAATGACTCTAGGCATTCTCAATTGCACAAAAACTTTCTGCTTAGTTATTTACATGATCTTAATGTTCCTGATTTAGGAGAATAATCTCATTATTTAATCTGTTAGATTCAAAGGTAATATGCTTTGAACAATGAAATAAGTCCATCACATAAAATCTTCATTAGTAACAAAAGTCAACAAAAGTAACAAAACTAACAAACTATATATTATGGCTTAACTGTCTCTACACAAAAATTTTGTAATTCTTACGGCAAAATATTATGAAGCATAGCTTGATTTACTACACATATCATACAGATAATTACTCTGAATTGCACACACAGTTAGGTTAGATATATTGCAGTCAAGGCCATATTAGAAGTCCATAGAGGATATCATAAATCTGATTATTACTTGTCTCTGCCGCCGCCACCTCGCCTCCTGGGAGGGTAACCGCGATCTCTAAATCCATCGTCTCCCCGTGGGCCCCGAGCGTGTTCAACAATTACCCTGCAAAATAAGCAATATGTAACACAACTTTCAAAGATTACTTTCATATAAAATGCAAGCTGTATTATTATACAATGATTTATATATAGACCTTTAATCAAAGATATGATTTTACTTTTAAGAATCCTTGTGGTACTTTAAATTCACTTTGATGGAAAAAAATGTTCACCTTTCCCCACAAAGCTCTTTGCCATTGAGCTCATAGACTGCATCTTCAGCATCCCGATAATCTTCGAATTCCTGAAATACAAAATTAGTCAAAATGAGCTTGTGAAAGAACACATTGTTATCCTTTGGCATGTGATACATAGAAACATTTGGAAAAGGTACAGTTTGAAACAATCTTTTACTTAATGATTACACAAGAAGCTAAAAAGTAAGTACTTCAGGAATCTTACCACAAAACCATATCCATTTTTCAGCATGACATCTCGCATTCTTCCATAATTTCTGAAGAATTTCTCCACATCCCTTTCCCTTGCATGATGCGACAGACGACCGATGTACACTCGTGTTCCCATTGTTCTGAAAAATTATGGTGACACTCATAATTTTCATTACATGAAAACAAAAATTTATTGTCTATAACGAAAAGTAAATGTTTAAAACTTTTCAATGCACGTTTTCTCTGCAACACTTGACACAATGGGAATATTGCAGAGACTGCATGCTGTACAAGTCTTACCCTCAAGTCACATTTACAAGACACTAAACATTTATCAAAATTCACACATGCTACATAAATGTTAAAGTTAAAGTCAAGTGACACAGGATTTAAAAAAAAAATATATTTGGATGAAACCATGAAAAGTAAGATAAAGAATTATCAATTATGGTTAATATTGCATTTACAGTTTGAGTTCCAGAGTAAATACAACTTAAGCAAATATATTGGTTAATATTTCAAAACTTTAAGTACCCGAGTTCAGTGACCACAATATGGCTAATATCAAAAACAAATTTCAAGAAACAGAGATATGCTCCAAAATCTAAATAACTTGAGGAAAAGTGGTTGTTTTTAATTAAAATTTACCAGATTACACTGATTAAAATGTACACTAAATGGAAACTTCCAGACATAATTTATAGTTAGTTTTCTAGTCATGCTCCAAAAACAGATGATGCGAGTGAACTATGTTGTATCATTGGTAAATTTTCTTGAGTATATTTTTTATTCGACTGCATGATGACAGTATGATTGTACATACTAGTGCAGTCTTTATATTTCATACACTGTATTGTTCAAAATGATTTAATGACAATTAAAGGAATGCAAAAGATTAGAGAATTGTTTTATTCACTTGGGTTAGCTCTGCATATACAGTTGCTGAGAAATTAAATGTAAAAGTTTCTTAATGTTATGTTCTCAGTAACTGTGACTTTAAGCTGCCGCAAGTGCAGCAAAAGAAAAGACAGCACAAAGAAAACTTACAAGGCTGCATTTACAATTAAACATAACATTGAGAAATGAACTTATACGTCAAGACCCCAAAAAAATTTAAAGCAAGATTTTCAAGCATCTTTCAGGTGTTAATATGACTAAATAATCATTACCAATCCAGAATTGGCTATCCTTATTCGTAATTATAATGTTGGACTTTACAGAGCCCTTCCTTGTGAATGTAAGTTTTTTTTCAATATTTGATACAAAGGAAATACACACAATTTGATGAAACAGAATCATGAAGCAAGACTAATCTATTATCAACTTTAGGTCAACCATTTCGTTACAAAATTACGAGTTTCTGACTACTTTCAAAATATAAAAATAATGATATAAAAAAATAAATGCATACTCAAGCAATGATTAGGATAGACAACTTTGACGATTTGCCATTTTAAAGCCATTCACTCATTTTCAAAAGTCTTAATGGGCCATTTCCCTTTGTAGCGATAACAAAATTTCTAATTTGACTGGGGCATGTTTTCATCTAAAGATCAAAATGGTCCCTGCATTTCCCAATCCTTGCTCAAACTAACATAATGATCGCACTCTAAAATGGAATCTAACCTGCATACCTGAAAATTTTGAATTGATCTACAATTCTCAAACATTTGGCGGTAAATATATAAACCTAGATGTTGAGAACGTAAGGTAAACGTATGTTTTGTTTTGACGACCGTATCTAAACGTGCTATCAAACGATTTTGAAACGTTTTTATCAACGACAACGTAAATCATACGCCTGAAAATGGAAGCCAGTCCTGCCACAGCGTGGTTTGGTCACTTTCAAAATTGCAAATTTGAGCTTGGCTCTTTTCTTACGAACGGCAAGAAAATCCTTGAACCACAACTGATATTACATGTGCACATAGACTAAGAGGTATAAGACATTTTAAAACGTTGTTTTACAATATCAAAACTTGTCCAATTTTCACACCACAAACCTTTCTTTCTCAGTCGAATAAAATGGCCGAATGTCACGTGACGTGAAATTTATCTCCTTTTCCCTGCTAGCTCAGACTGGTCACACTCCTTTGCTCCGTATCTTGACATGCGCACAGTGTCTCGTTAATCTCCCTTGCGTACCACAATGAATACTGTAGCTAGACAGACTTTTGCTTGATCAAGGATGCATCTTTCTGGTCTGATTTAATTTGAATAACTAATTAATAAAGTTTGAGTTTTCTTATTCATTCGGATCATAATTGTTTAATATGTTTATATAGATATGTGATTAATTACAAGGAAGGAACCATGTTAGGACGATTCTGGGATCTGTAACGACGATACACTACCAAAAGTAATAAACTCGATTTCATAAGCTATAGAGACAACCATTTATCTGTAATCCTACACGTTTCTTATTCAAGAAGAATTCTGTATTTTACCCCATTAACGAGAAACAAGGTAAATGTTCGTATATTCATTATAAATAATTAAGGCCTATCGAACATGGTAATTAACGAAATTCTCCTATATATCAAAGAAAATTACAGTTAGAATATGAAGTATGAAATAATTCAATTGGTATAATAAATTGATAATGGAATGCTGGGTTTGATGTCAATTCTAATGCTACACAAAGTGTCGAATTCTTCCAGACCATTGTATTGTACGTATTGTAGGAATATCAATATCTTTAATAAACATTAAACGTATTGATATCTTAATGTCAATACAAATGTATATATAGCTAAGCTTCCGAACATCGAATTGGTATTGCAGAGAGGCAATTAACCATCTAAAAACCTTTCTCGATAAATTTCTGATTTGATGTGTCTGCAGTGCCAAATCCCATTACCATTAAAATTAGATAATACTTGAGGAATAGAATCTGATTTCAATGAGATAAATATTGTATCTACATAAAGAATGTTAGAAATCAAACACAAAGTAAATACATCCTACCAAATGACTATATTCCCCCTCCGCAACTAGAAGATAATTGTAAAATAACAAAATATGTCAGGTAGCCAGTAGCCACTCATTTGGCTTGTGAAAGTAATCTATATATTTGTTTCATGTGTAAACCCTTCATTGTAATTCCCGCAAAAATTGATAATACCGAACCCAGTCTGTAAAGAGGCTGCAGGGAACTATGGGTATAGTATTATCATGGAAGTGTTATTTTTATGACGTAACCAATATTTATATATATCTTTCTGCTTACAAACAACATGAACATAAAATTAATGCACTGATAATATTTGCTAAAAATCGTTAAGTGGAAATATTTATTTATTCCCGTAGATTCCCGTAAAGCCGAAAGTAGGTCACACTCTCTAACACTCAAGTCATAATTTTACCATTAAAGAGTGTATAACACAGATACATTACAGTCTGTGGTAATATTTCAAATAGTTAATGAATATAGAAATATATGCGATTATTTGATATTCAATTTTTAATGCACTTTTTGCAAATCGCGTTGAAGATTTTGGGTTTCAGATGAATGCGAATAATGGCGGGAGACCCCCTGCGACGCGAGAGGAAAGTCATGGTTTATTTGCGGCTGCCTGCCATTGCCCGCTCCCAATACTACGACTCGCAAATCGCCATATTGGTCGCTAGCGTTCTGGGGACTTTGTTCCGGATGCATGCAGACATTTTGTGCATAATACAACAAAGAAGGTATGAAACAATCATTTGTTGTCATTCCCTTCGCATTCGTTGTCGTGTTTTCGTCTGCTTTTGCCGGTTTTGGAATAAGGTTGACGGTTTTAGCGAGAGAAAGAAGGAAATGTCGATTTGCAGGCGAAGCAGGAACACGAAGCACGAGGTCGCGGTCATACAAATGTTGATTTCTTGTACGAAATAAAAACTGTTGCAAAGTCGTTCTCTCCCATAAAAACGCTTTCAGTGATAATTAAAGAAAAAACAACAAACACACGTGTTGTCTCTTGGATATATGAGATCACCCTCTATTGGGCCTATATTCATCATGTAACCTTGATATCGAGACCACCTTGGAGACTGTATTTTACATGTGTTGTGTGCTCGATAAATGATTTTGATTGATATGGACTTTTATAGTATTCAGAAGAAAACAATAAATTAGTGTACCATGATGTCCGTAAAGTATGTCATTCAGTGAAAATGTCATGTAGTTACAAGCCGAAACTGGATTTTCAATATATTTTCTTAGTATTATATATGTAGATGTAGGTCTTACCTCCACTTTTATTGAACAAGTTATATTTAAATTGGTAAGATATATTTTAATTATTTGGCACCTTTGCATCAAATTTCAAGAGCCCGATCATATTTGTTTTGAAAAATGAGATAAAAATAGATGCTGTACTTTTATGACATTGTAAACAAAATCAATGTGTATGGAAATAATATTCCCATATTTCAAATGATAATCAACAACACCCTGTTATGCCAAAGCAAGGATTTTCACACTCAAAATGCGGATGAATGGCTTCACTTCTCATTCCTGTTTTATTTTACAGAGTGTGCACTTATATGTATCTACCTGTTGAAATTAAATGTAACCAAATTTTCCTCTCAGTTACATGTTTCGTCTTGGTTATGCTATGATCATGTACTTTTATTATACACATATAAACTGGAATGTCCTTTTCATTTTCTTTCGTCAAAAATACCCTTATAGGACTATTTTCAGGGAAATAATTAGTATTTATGGTTATATATATATGGTTATGATAAAAAACCCACCAAACAATAATGCCACACACTATGTTCTAATAAATTCAACAAATTAAAACATAATTATGTATCTATATGTTTTCAATCAAGGCTATAGCACTGGTGATTACTTTACTATTTTGGATTAAAATATGATTGTACACCAATGTTGCAAGTTGTATACCTATTCTGAAAAACTAATTTCTTCATTTCAATATTTTTGGAGTATTGAGTGCTTAAATATTAAAAAGTTTAATTTGAACTGTATATTATTAGCTAACAAAGTGAGAAAAGTTTTAGAAATGTCAAGCCATATGCTTAAACGCACTAGTGCACACCAATATTTCTTTAACACAGCGAATGCACAGATACTGCATATCTCTCGATGTTATTCAAGATCCTCACTGAAGTAATCTACCTCGTAAGTTATTTAACAAATATTTACGTATTCAGGTAGTAAAGTTGATTTTTAAAGACCGGAAGTATTTGATGTTACGTTACAATAAATCCGCATGAACTACGATATCGGAAGTATTAAGATTTTGCTTATAACCAAAAAAGTGGAAACGGCAGCCGCTTTGGTCAATCTAATAGCAATGCTAATGTTGTGTTATTAAATCGGTTTATTTACAACACTGCTTTCATAAAACATAATTCATTATTTGTTCTCAGTTCAGAGTTTAGGTAAATTCAACAGCTGCACATAACATAGTTCAGCCGCTTTCAACTGTCTATAATTTATCCGTTTTGTGCACAGCTAACCTTAGATTTGTTATATGTCCAAGCCGACAGCGGCTGTCTAAAATTTTTCATTGTTGATTGCAGGTCAATTGTAAAGAATTTTAAGTATTTCATTGCATCGATAGAAAGCTTAAGTGAATGCATAAGTCCTCTTAAACCTTAAAATAGCCAAATGGTAAAACAACTACCTTCTTTTTTTTGTACACATAAGAGTTACAATACACATTTTAGTATGAATATTTTTACACATTCACCAAACATTGAACAACCTAATCAATTCACTTTACAGATGTTAACAGTATAATATATTGAATAATATTTTTCATACTGAAGTCTGGTTGTATAATTAAAAAAAAAAATCACAAGAGTCTATTATCCCTTACACAAAATCTAGGTGGAAGAGGGCAAGTAATGCCAAAAAATTTTCATGAGTCTTGGTTTATGTATACAGCAATTTTTTGGATGTGCATGGTTAAAAAAACATGGTTAAATTATTTCAAAAAGAGTTTCATCTAGTTTATAAGCAGAGTTCTGGTTCATATATATATTTAAACACTTCAATTAGAGTAGGTATAAAATCCTAAAAGAGCATGTTCAATCATGAACCGATTCCTAGTAAAAGTAACCAATCAAAATCAAATATCCAGCAGTGTCATGGTAGAATTGAACAATCACAGCACTGCCACAAACTGAGCCTAAGATTGCTCTTGTAACTAACATTGAGACTAGAGTCCCTTCACCTGTGCACCTGCACATGTATCTAGAAAGATAGAAGTTTTTGAACAAATAAAGATTTTCACCCATCAGCAGAATTTTCAACGCCAGTAATGGTTTAAAGGCAGTGTAATATCAGGGTAATATTTTTTACGAAATTAAAGGTGACATTGATGTGTTAATAGGGTTGGAAACCCCAGGTTCAGATATATGGTGCCATTTATAACACCTTTTCCTCATGGCAAATTTGTATGTTATCTTAGGCCTCACTTTTGTGTGCTTTAATGATAATTATGTTTATTTTGTAATTGGTCATTGACCTATACAGAAATAAAACATTTCATTTATTGGATATATTTATACACATAATTTTGTTATTCTTACCTGATTAATTCACAGTAACTTAGTATAACATTTTGGTTGCATAAGATTCTAATTGTTTGTGATAATTTGTAACCTCCTTGGTAGAACATAAAGTCATGTTTATGAAGCCCAATCTCATTGAAATCAAATCATTAATTAGCTTCCCAGTCTTATATATTAAGTTGTTACTAGTCACTCATTTATGACGGACGGAATCCTGTAAAGATCGGAGACGGGATAGCGCGGATCAAGAGGTTTATGGTTCAAATCCCGCCAGGGGCTCGTCAACTTTGTCTGAATTTCAGCGCAGAACCACCCATGGTTTGCTAGTTCCAGCCGATGCTCGCAGTTTTCACCGCATTGCATAGCCACAAAGGTGTTGTGGGCTTTCTCCCTGTAATGACACTAGCAGCTGCGATATAAGTGGAATAATCTTGAAAGCAGCATTAAACCCCAAGTCACCTCACCTTACCTCACCCGTATAGATCTTGAGTCAACATGAACTTTAAACAGGAAATCACCCCAAAGTGGAAGCTAATTATTCAGAATCCAGGTGTTTAGAAATTTTAGCTTTACAATTAAGATGGCTACCCTGAAACTAGCACTTAATTAATTTATATCCTCAAAAAGTAACTTATATTTGGGGATATGCTAGTGAGAGATGTATGGTTGCAGCCACATAACAAACATTAGGAAAACTTTGTTAATTTCTATTACGGTATACTCCTTGCAGCGTTACTCAAAAAAGTGATGATTAAAATTTTAAGTTACTTTCAGAAACTTTTAAGCACGTTAGTGAAAGATAATATTATAACTTCATGTGGACAAGGATCTCTATGGAATTCAGTGTTTCCGCTGGCATTTTTGACAGCCGGTCATCATGTCCGACGGCTTTGAAAAATACCGGACAGATACATTTTTTACCGGTCAGATAAATGTAGCTAATAAATTTTTCATTTGCTGATTTTTTTGCTAGTAATAAGAATACCTGCGTCATCTTCTGATATTCTCTTTCATTTGTTTAATTGACTGTTTTGCCACCAAAGTAGAAAGAAAGATTCGTCTGCTTTTACATTGTAATTTCCGTATACATTTCACGCAAACATTGAAATTGAGGTAAATAAATTCAGCTGCAGTTATTCGAATGATTATGTCATGCTCACTTCGTTGTGTTCTATTTCAAGCTACAGAAGCGAGTGGGATTTCTAGACAAATACGATCGGGGTATCGCATCACTAGATGTTACAAGTGTTTTTTTCAAATAAAAGTTTATGAAATGAGTTCGACAGCTTGATATTTAATCGGACATCATGTCCGACAGGTTTTTTAAATACCGGACAATCATATTTTTTATCGGACTATGACCGGTATTTACCGGACAACGGAAACACTGGAATTCTGTCAGATCATAGATGAGTGACAATCCAATTTAAGACTAGAAAGCGAATCGGTGATTTGATTATAATCAGATGGGTATGATGCAAATGTTATCACATATGTCAACATTGCTTTCTTGTGTCTTAGTCTTTTGTTCACCTGCCTGTATTGAATTCATATTTTTTTGTCATTATTTGGGGTTGAAAGGACCGTTTAGAATATTAAGTTTAACAATGATTGGATATTTTCTCACGGGTTAGTTGACAAAAGTATCAGTAGTTTAATTGCCTGAAGTTGAGAATCAGCTAATTTTTTTCAATATATCCCAACATGGACCATGCTCCTTATCTCTGTTTATAAATCTTACATTTATCTTAACAGTATTTACCTTATAAATTTAAGACTTCTGCTAACTGGTATTTGCTTTGCAGGACAATGCACAATGTCCTCAGAGGCCTCCTTGGAACATAACTACGGACAACAGCTGGCCAAACCGCTTCATGTACAGAGTCTTGAGAGGTCACTCAGTATAGCCCCGCTTCTCTCGTATGTGGAAAATCTACTCACAGAGCCAATAGGGGAAAGGTAGTGTGTATTTTATAACATTTAGGAAGAATGAAAGAGCTGAAAACTACATCAGTTGAACAGTGGTATTTAGCCTTGGAACTTTTGGTACATTTCCCATGTAAATAACAGTAATAACAAAGCAGTTAGGAAAATGAAATATTAATTCTTTTGAACTATTAAATAATTACCATATTGAGTTCCTTCTAACTTCCAATACCATATATTTATTATATTTCAAATGGTGAAATATGCCATTTATCGGTGAAAATAAAACCCGTATTTTCACTGAGTGAAATAAAGATGGTATTCTACTCAGTGAAATGATGCAACAATCATATGACGTCGTCTGTGACATCATGAAACAATTGAATGACGTCATGCAAAGGCCACGCTTCTGCGTTCATATAGTTTGGGTCATTTACGGTGTTTTGGGAAACATAATAAATAAAACATTTGACATTTCTCGTCGAATACCATGGATATCTCATCTCGTGAAGTAGAAAATCATATATTTACACTCATGGCTACGTCACTCGTGAAAATATGAATTTCTATTTCACTCAATGAGATATCCATGGTATTCGACGAGAAATGTCAAATATCCTCTATGTATTATACAAGTTAAATCAAACTGTCAAGGTATAATGTAAGTTCTTGTTTGTTGCTGAATAATTGCAGTGATGGGACGGACACAGATGCAGAATGTGATATTCTGAGACCATGTTTGAGAGATAGTGAAGACAACAAGATCCTGAATGGGATCACCATAACCAAAGATGGTGAGTTGTCTTGTCTCTTGAACTCTCTCCTTAATATGAGTACTCCCTTTTCTTTCTACAATATTGAGATGATTGAAAAAATATTATTAATCCATACACTTAATTCATCCATTGTTATCCTAGAGAATTTGAATCCAAGAGCTATTGTTGGTTGATTGACTTATCTTTTAAATCCATAATGCCCTTTCAATATTACCAGCTTGCAAAACATTCTGGATTATGTTTTACCCATCAGGCCAATGAGGCATTAGTATTTCCTGACCTTAAATGAGATGGTGAGGGTTATTTTAGTTTCCAACTTAAATTGAATTAGTGAGTACTGAAACCATTTCAAAATGTGCTATATTTGAAAAAAAGGAATTGTTATTTTTTGTGTTATTTCAGAGAGGAAAGCGGATAAAACTAGGCTCTACAACTTTGGTAAAGTGAAAAAGAGTCGTAAGTGGTTAAAGGTTAGTATGCAAGTGGGGCATTCTTTATTGCAGTTTTTTGTATCCGGAACAATAATGACCGATGACTCTTCAATCATGAGAATGAATTTTCAGAAACAGATGTAAAATAAATTTTGTATGTTTCCATGATCCAGTTCAGCATCATGCAATACGTGAGGAGTTATTTGATTTTCTATTTTATGCACAGGATCAGGGTAAATTTATGAATTCAGTTTACCCTTAGACTTCATTATACAAAATAATGGTCTCTAGGCTACGGCTGGGATTAAAACTGGAATCAAGAATCCTCATTCCTGGAATCTGAACTTAGTACCAGGAATACAAAGTTTATGTGTGTTATGTTGCATTGAATATCAATACCGTGACACCATTGATTTGCTAGTTCAAACTACTGCTCACTTGCTTCAGCTAATCGCAGTGGCAATCTGTTCTTTTTGCCCCAAATGAAATAGTAAAGTGTGATGAAAGGAGCATTTAACTCCTTATCACTTATTCCTGCCTGTTCCTATATTTATGTTGCACATTGCAGAACATTTTGCTGAGTGACACATCATCGGACGAAGATGAAGACAAACCAATCTCTCAGGAGGAGCTCCAGTCAATGCTCAAGTTCCACAAGTTCCAGAAGAAACATCAGATGCACTTTTATCAAGATGTTGGGGTAAACTTGCTTTTAAACTTCAATAAAGCACGCCTGGAGCTTTGAACATGGTGCAATATTAGTATCAATATTGTTGTTATTATTACTTTCCTACCAATACTTCTACATGTTCTTTTCTCAAATTGTTTACTAATTGATTTACTGCATATCGTACATTTGCCAGGATAAGCTGATACTTAAATTACATGAATATTTCTATTTCTCTGTTTTGCTAATGACTACATCTAGTTCAATTCAAAACCCTAATTTGTGAACTTTGCATTGAAAAACATCATTCTGCAAACATGGTGTAACTCTGAAAACAATTTTTAACTGATTCCTGTTTGTAGCTGGCGTGTACTTAAATTCTCTTCATAACATTTTTTTTCGTCCATAACTTACTATCCCTGCATTTTGAACTGACTCCTTCGCCTTACGTTGCTGGACATGACGATGATCAAGTTCCTCTTGCCCACAGCTTCACCAGTACCAGTACTATAGTACCGGGCTCCTGTCCAACTACGACAAGTATCCTGAACACTTCAAGTCTATTGCTGGCCCGAGGAAGAAAATATCGCGTGAGCAGAAAAAGATGGAAAGAAAAGTTAAAGGTAAGAACTAATACAGGACAAAGCAAGGTAATAAAAAGATAGTTTTGACTTTCTGATAGAGAAACAAAACCTTCTAGTGAACTTAATTGAAATTATTACTTTACAAAGTTTAATAGTTTTAGCATTAAAACAAATCTTCAGCCTTGCTTCATGTTCCAGCAATTTTCCACCCTATGATTAAGCATTGTGTAATGCTGATTTTATCCAAAGAATTCATGACAAATATTACATTGTTTTTTCTTTCAGCTAAGCTGAAGAAACTGAAGAAAGAGAAGGATCATGATAATGGAGATTTGGAAGCAAGTATAAGTCGTTGATATGATTCACTGTTTCAGTTGTTCTTGAACTATCAATTTGATAGTGAGTAACATTCATTGAGGGAGAATCTTGAAATGTCGCTGTGACTATCTTTTATGTTGAACAAATATGCGGCCCTAAATGCGCTTATAAGTATTAACTCCTCTACACTAAGGAAGATGTTTGATTATTTGCAGAGCCTGGGTGAGATAGATCCCGCCATCCTTGAGATGTTGATGCATCAGTCCAGGATGGCCAAGCGGTCAGGAAAACAAAAGAAGTTGACTCCTGAACAAGCTGATATAAAGCGGAAGAGAATCTGGATGGCAATAGCTAAGAAAGAAATCCCAAAGGTTTGTTGTTTTTTCAGATTAATAGTAGATAAATGTACAATAAGAATGTTGCCGAGGTAACTTCTGCAAGGTCAGACTTGCTGTTTTTCAAGTGTCACAGAGTATGTTTCATGAATTTTGTGTGTTGCTTGAATAAGGCCAAGGTATCATTTGACCTGAGTTAAGTTCAAATCCCCTAAAGTTGCATCTTTATCCCTTGAATGCCAAAATTATGACATTTTCTTGTTTTTGATTGTAAATTAAAAATGGCTATATGAACGTTTAGAAGTCTAAATTTTGCGTCCCATTTACATGTATATTAGTTAAATAACTTTCAAAGCAAAACCAATCTATATTTCACGTGTCAGTTCGAAAAATTACGTTTGAGTCATTGACATGTGTCAATGTCCGGTTTTCCATCGTAAATCTTTACTTTTGTCCTGTTTATTGTCATTATGCTAACTTATAAGCAATGAGATCTTAATTTTCACTAACAACCACAACTTTTGGATGAAATAACATCTTTGATGAACTTTGGCATTTTGACTCCAACAACATATTGTGCTCCTTAATGATAACATCAGAAATAAACAATACATTTGGTGTTAGAATCTTAAAAAATTATGGTCTTCAATTACTTCAATTTTGCAGGCACAAAAGCAGAAAGCGTCGGCGAGAAAGGAAATGCTCACATTATTGAAAAAGGTAACAATTTGAGTATTTAGTAGATAGAATTTTTAGCTCATCAGGTCTGAAAGACCCGATGGGCTTATGGTATGGCATGGCGTCCGTCCATCTGTCCGTCCATCCGTAAACTTTTCACTTTTTCGACTTCTTCTCCAGAACCAATGACTCTAGAGAGCTGAAATTTTATGTGCATACTCCTTGGCAAATGGGGATTCTAAATTGTAGATTTCGTGACCCCATGACCCCAAATGGGGTCACAAGGGTCAAAACCTTAAAAATCTATTTTAATCTTCTTCTCCAGTTCCAAAAGGTCCAGAGAGCTGAATAGTTGTGTGTAGACTCCTTGGGCACTGGAGATTCTAAATTGTAGGTTTGGTGACCCCATGACCCCAAATGGGGTCAGAGGGGTCAAAACATGAAAAACCTATTTTCATCTTCTTCTCCAGTTCCAAAAGGTCCAGAGAGCTGAATAGTTGTGTGTAGACTCCTTGGGCACTGGAGATTCTAAATTGTAGGTTTGGTGACCCCATGACCCCAAATGGGGTCACAGGGGTCAAAACCTGAAACACCTATTTTCATCTTCTTCCCTAGTTCCAAAAGGTCTAGAGAGCTGAATAGTTGTGTGTAGACTCCTTGGCCAACGGGGATTCTAAATTGTAGGTTTGGTGACCCCATGACCCTAAATGGGGTCACAGGGGTCAAAACCTAAAAAAAAACTAATTTCATTTTTCCCTAGTTCCAAAAGGTCTAGAGAGCTGAAAAGGTGTGTGTAGACTCCTTGGCCAACGGGGATTCTAAATTGTAGGTTTGGTGACCCCATGACCCCAAATGGGGTCACAGGGGTCAAAACCTAAAAAACCTAATTTCATCTTTTTCCCTAGTTCCAAAAGGTCTAGAGAGCTGAAAAATTGTGTGAAGACTCCTTGGACACTGGGGATTCTAAATTGTAGGTTTGGTGACCACTTGACCCTAAATGGGGTCACAGGGGTCGAAACCTTAAAATCCTACTTTCATCTTCTTCTCCAGTTCCAAAAGGTCTTGATAGCTTAATAGTTGTGTGTAGACTCCTTGGACAATGGGGATTCTGAATTGTAGGTTCGGTGACCCCTTGACCCCAAATGGGCAATGTTTTTATTTGATTGTGAATAACTCGGACGTTGGGACAGGCTATCTTTCCTACACTGCCCATGACCCCATGGTCTAAACCCAAACACCTATTTCTATCAAAAGTCTGATGAGCTACAGAGCCCATGGCTCTATTTTTATTTTTTGAAGTGTGTTTGTCAAAAGTAACAATTATAATTAGAGATCATCAAGTCCATTTGGTAGAGCTGATTCTGAATACAACTGCTACACTTTTTGTTGAAAACTGTTAGAACCACTGGCTCATAGCTAAGAGAAATCTTAGTAGATATGTTTTGCAACTTTCACACATACTCAAAGACACCCAGATGTTAAATTACAAATATTAAATATTTATCTTAACTTAATATATGCCATACTTAGTCATTGATAGAAATGTGTTTAGAGATTGCTGAACACTGAAAGTGGAAGCTACCCATGAAACTTCACGCATGGCAAGTTTGATATACTGTAAAATCATTTATTTTCGCGGGGTGTTATTTTCGCGCAAACATAAAAAATGACTGATTCGCGGGGTTTAATTTTCGCGCACATCGACAAAGCAATAGCAAAAATTTAGTGAGCAAAACTTAATGCACCGTGCAGCAAAGATTACAGTGAAACTAGTAGTAATTAACTTATAAAAACAATAATATTTATTCAAAAAGTCAATGATCAAAATTTTTGTATCTATTTGTCATTAAACGTCTTCAAGTTTTGAAGTGGTAACGATACCTGTCGCCAAGTTTTCCCGGAAGTAAACATTTGGATCGGTTTAGTTTGATCTTTAACTCAAAACAATAGTGTTCGAATGATGTGACTTCTCGAGATCTCATTCACAGAAATGTCATACCAAACCGAAAATATACCAAACCGAGGTTCTTGTACCGCAATACGCACCGAATCGAATCTCAAGCGTACCGCAATCAAAACATCAGGACGCGTATATTGGCGATCAAGAGTGGATTCCGCCAAACCGGATTATTGTGATAACTGTGTTTGCACAACAAACAACGTGCATATCGGCGTACGATGTACACACTTGTGAGAACTCTAATTAGTGACTCGTCATTAATGAACGAACCATACATTCCTGTGAGTAATAAAATGTGTCAACCAAATTATGTGTCTCTTATTGGTTTTCTTCACGTTCATGAACCATAATATTTCGCGATGTTTTATTATTCGCGCATGATGGCTTTGCGCGAATAGCGCGAAAATTAAACCCCCGCGAAATATTATGATTTTACAGTATTGCATTTTCTCACTATCAATTGTACCTATTATTTATGTGTTAACAAGGCACAACCGTTGCTATGTACAGGTATCAACTCAATGCATGAAGGAGTGTCGTAGGGCGGCAATACAGTCACAGAAAGTGATGAAGGAGACCCCATCACGTGCACGGCGGATTACTCGTGAGATGCTGGTGTACTGGAAGAGGTTCGACAAGGTGGAGAAGGAACACCGGCGGAAGGCAGAGAAGGAGGCTCTTGAACAGCGGAAGATGGACCTGGAACTAAGAGAGGTTTGTCAATCATTACCTTTAGTTCTTGTATATTCTTTGTTTGTCATTTACCGGGTATACAAACTTTTTTGGTCCATTCATCATTGGGTTAAGTGAATCTAACTTGAGAAACCCTGTTTGCTATTAGAGATGTCAGTCTATGTGTACAAACATGTAAATGCATTGACAGTCAAACTCATACCAATGAATAGACTTGAGATTGTACTCTGCAGAATTAATGAGTGAAAAATATTCATATTTCTCTCTAATTTCATACCTTTCGACACGTTTAAAAGTAAGTCTTGATTTTCTTCAAATATTCTCTGAACAGAAATTGCTTTTATACATGAACTTGTTTATAGATGTTGCTATTTCATAAAATGTGATTTTAACACTCTAAACACGTTACAGGCGAGACGACAGCAGAGGAAACTGAACTTCTTGATTACTCAGACGGAGCTGTATGCTCATTTCATGGCTCGCAAGTTAACAGGAGACTCTGAAGAAAAGAAACAAAAGATTTTGAGTCAGCTCGAAGATGAAGATTCTGGCAGTTACCTGAGTGGATACAATGGAATAGATGATGACTATGGTAATGACTTCGCTGTTAGTTTGTTATTTATGTGTTACCACTCTATTTAAAACGTATTGTAAATTTAATTTTCCCTACTTAGATGAGTAGCCTGATTTTGATTTTGCTCTCTTACTTACTTAAAGTGGTTAGATGACATGATGAATTAGCTCAGCCACCAATGATTTATAGAGGTTAAACAAATGTCTTTCTTTTACAGTAATTTCAAAAGTTGTAGAGATAAAGAAAAAACAAGTAGTCAAATTCTTTTATGTAAATGCATTTTATGTTACATGGGAAGCAAGTGAAACTAAGGTTAGGAACTGAAGGGTGTAGCTTAGTGAACATAACCATTTGCCACGGTTTGTTGAGATAATTTATTTGGATTGTTTGCTTTGTTTTCAGACAGTGAAGAAATGAAGAGAATAGCGCTAACAAATGCTGAACAGGCCTATCAAACACATCAGTCCAAGGTACATAGTGTCCTAGATTTTCTTGAATTCTTTCTGTAATTATATATATTATATTACCCTTATAGCAACATATTTACCCGTGTTGTTCTTGGTATGTATGGAATGATGCTGTTGTGTTAATATCTAATATCAACTTCAATCTTTTGCCACAAATTGGAAGGGGGATTTGTTGAGTTGAGTTGTTGCTCACTTAGTTCAAGGGTATTATTACCATAGGAGACAACTTTTCTCAGAAACTATTTAAGATAGGATAACCAAATTTTTATGTGTGGCTTCAGGGTATCATTATCTTTTATTATGTTTAAATTAGAAGCATGTGATTATTTTAAACAGAGTTATTGCCCTTGTTCCGTTTTTAGACTTTTAAGTTCAAGGAAATCTTCAGAGATAGCTGATAAAGCCTATTTCAGATATGATTAATAAATTTGTTTGTGGCTTTAAGGTTTGAGTACCGCAATGGAGTTCTAAAGTGAGAAGTGTAAAGTTATTTTTTCCTGCTCTGTTCTGTTTCTCTGGTCGAGGGCATCTTCAAAGGGGAAAATTTGTTAAAGAAACTATTCAAGATAGGTATATCATATTTTGTGTGTTGCTTCAGGTATCAATACCTTGATGGAGGTATAAAATGACAGAAGTGCAATTCTTTGTTATTTTTGGGGACTTTGATATTGCCCATGTTCTGCTCTCATTTAGGACATTGAGGAAAACATAAAAAGTTAAAGTGAAAAGCAATTTGACTGGGGATGTTGATGACCATGTCGTCTTGTTTAAACCTGTCATTAACTTTTAATAACTTGATTTGTTTGCAGACTTGCTCATTTGATGATAGACTGAGTAAAAGTAATGGAAATATGTTGTGTAAGTAGATGGACTTTGTCGAAAGGTTATTTTTGAAATTTTTTAGATACTAATCATGTGGAAACATGAATAATATAGATATAAGATATAGAATGATATATTATTTTAAGAGGAATTCAATTAAATTATTTGGGAAAATAAGTTTTTTGCTTGATTTCAATCAAAATGGGAAGGAATTGAACTTTTGAGTGCAAAACAATCAGCATGTAATCACAAATGAATTTCTCCCTGTTCATAAAAGGAGATTTTTTAATATTCCTATTTCTGGTTATTCATAACTTTGAAAATTAATTAGAGCAACTTTTTTCACCAGTGGATTCCAGTCTAGCCAACCCTGTGATGGATGCAAAAGATGAGAGGCCACAGCCAAGTATATTCCAGGGAAAACTAAAAGGTTACCAGCTTAAGGTAGGGAAGATACTCCGTCTGACTAGTGACAATATTACACTCACAGATTCCAAGCATTTTCATTGTTTCTTTCACAATTACTGTCCCATATCCTGCCGCGGAGCTGAAGCTTAAATTTGGTGATAAAAACTTCATAATTATGTTACTGTAGCATTCAAACTGTGATTGCCTCATATATGTGTGATTAATGTGACTTGCCTGTAAATAAAGTAACAAACAAAACTGATGCGATATTGATGACATATCTCAATAGTGAAAGGTATTGTTGTGAAGCCATATAGTGAAAAATATCTAAAGTCTTATTTGCACCTTTTCAAGGTGTATATCTATAATATTTAAACAAGTATATGCTCAAATGCTAGGTTTCTTTCCTCATGCAACATTCTATTTCCACAATTAGGAAGTCATTTCACTTGACCTATTTCACTCTCAACTTGCCTGTTGAGAACATTCTTAGCCTCAGTAATATTCAAATACTTTTGAATTCTTTCAGGGTATGAACTGGCTGGCCAATCTCTACAATCAGGGCATCAACGGAATCTTGGCTGATGAAATGGGTTTGGGGAAGACAGTACAGAGCATAGCTTTCCTTGCACATCTAGCAGAGGTATGATTGTGTACTTGTTCAACATTTTTACACTTAAATTGAAAGACAGCAGTGTATTATTTGTGTTCTTTTCATTACAGGAAAGAAATTTTGCCCACAAAACAAGTAGAATTTAACAATTCTTGATAAATTTTCTATTGTGAAATTTTATTCCTATTGTGTTTTATTTCAGTTTCAAAGTATTTGGGGTCCATTTCTTGTGATAGCTCCGGCCTCAACTTTACACAACTGGCAACAGGAATGTGCAAGATTTGTTTCAAAGTTTAAGGTTAGTTCCATACCTATTACATGTGAACCAATAAGGAACAGAAACAAACTGCCCATCAGATAAGAGAGTAAAGTGAACATTTATCATGTTTAGTACATAGGTAAAAATATTATGTAGCATTTTAAATGTTTTTTAACCACATCACTTCCAGGTTGTCCCATATTGGGGCAATGCACAAGATAGGCGGATCCTTCGTAAGTTCTGGGACCAGCGCAGCCTGCACACAGAGGATGCATCATTCCACGTGGTTATTACGAGCTACCAGCTGGTCATCCAGGACGTCAAGTACTTCCAGCGCATCAAGTGGCAGTACATGATCCTGGATGAGGCTCAGGCACTCAAGAGCAGCTCCAGGTTCTTTTTTTTTTTAAATATTTCAAAATAATGCATGCACCAGGATATCAACAGATTCCATCAGGGAATTATTTCTGTACAACAATCAGAGGAAGGCCTCTTTCTTAAAAAGAGTCAATTAGTAAATTCAAAAAAATTCTAATAAAGCCCTCATTGAGAGAAGAAGGGGAAAGTAACTCTAATGGAGTATCCTTTCATCCATGTCCATAACATCTCTAATTTGAAAACCATTTGTTTTGAAGCTTTCAAAATAGCAAAAATTAGGTTGCTTTTGACTTAGTTTTCCCTCTCATTAAATTGGAAGATACGCCTATATGGAGTGTCGGCAGACATTTGAGAAAAATTTGGAACAAGTTTATAACCATGTTTGGTAAAAGTTTTACTTATGATAGTAGTGTCAATGATAAGAAACGTAAGATATTGATCAAATGACTGTTTAGTTTATGCAGCTTGAGGTAAAAGAAGTATTGATCCTATCAAACTATCAATGTTTGTAGTGAAAATTAACCCTCAAGTTGCTGAATATTATTTTGACCAGTTTTGTCCCCGTGGCTGAATTTTCAAGCACTCGCCTCGCTACCGTTAATGCGTAATTAGCACCAGTGGCTGAATTTTCCAGTGCTGCGAGTCGCGACCGTTTTGCCAATATATGGTTTGTTTACGTGGCGAAATACGGATGTAAATATCGTTGTATACAAAACTAGTCGGCGAATACCGTATAACAAATGGATGATACTTACCTGGCACTTTGAATGGAATTTATATCACCCCTAGAACGGTTTCTATAACCGAAGTAAACTTGTTTTTAATTCGAGCGCCGTAACTCTAAAATTGTGAGAGCGCATGCGCGAAATCAAAACGAAACTAAAGGCGAATAGTTCCTCTTGACATCGATATAAAAATTATTACAAAAATATGTCTAGAACGAATTTTACGATTATTTAAAAATTGTCTTTATTTCAAACTCTACAAAATCATTTCATCACTGAGTGCACAGAGACAAATTATATACGGAAATGAAGCTAATTTATTGCTCTATATTTTACGATAAATTTCATGATGATACACCATCCTAAACGAAAGATATAAATTACGAAAGCAAGGTAGTGATAAACCCCGATAACGTTCTGACCCCCACAGTAATATTACTAAGCTAGTAGCCCCGGGCAAACACACGCGCTCAGCGCGTGCAGGCGGGGTGCCCCCGCTGAAAAATACACTCACACATAATATAAATTGTCTTTATTTCCAACTGTATAAATCAAGTTTTTCGCTTTGTATACATGCAACTTATATATGGAATTGAAGGCAATTTATACTTCTTGACGAAGAAATAAAACATAACAATCTTTCGCACTGTAATTAGAAGTTATTACCAACGAAACGTAGGTATAGCTAGTGAATAAAATCTTTGATAATCGCCTTACCGCGACATTTGTCGCATCATTTCCACACGTTTTATTTTGATGCAAATATGGGCAAATTACACATGAAAAGGAAGGTATTTATTTCTTCATTAGGATGATATAAAAATAATAGATATAAACCACTTGGTTTGGAATATATATAGTTTGAAAATATGGTACCCTTAGGTATTTGAGAACAGAATTTGATCATTGCGACATCCCTTAACACTCGTTTATTTTCTCGGAGTAATTTGCAAATTTTATATAGAATTGAAGACGATCCTTTCCTCTTTATTGTGATATAGAAATGTTGATAATGCGCTGTGCTGTTAAATGGATAGGAAGTGTAAACATCAGGTTAAAAAAATCGCTTCTCGGTTAACAAAATATGAATAGAGAAATTGCCGGTTTGTGCGATGCTCGCCGGGTCTTTACTGATTTTCGTTTACATACCAATTTTATATGGAAATGAAGATCGTCCTTTTCTCTCTAATTTGATATATAAAATTTCAAAATGTGCCGAGAATTTTATGTGATATAAAGTGCGAGAAAATGGTAAAAACCTAAAGAATAAACAAAACTCACATTTTTGCGGCACTTGCTGTATCTTTATTTTACATAGCATATATACAAATTTTATATCAAATCGAAGACAATTATTCCATCTTTATCACGAGGTAATCAATTTCAATATATGCCTAGCTGTTGAGAAGATACGATCGAAAGAAAGGCATATGTCAAAATCGCCGTTCAGTTCACATGATTTGAATAGAGAAATTAGCTTTTTGTGCGTCGCTTGCTGTGTCTTAGTTTATTTTTGCGCATGCACAAATTTTACATGGAATAAAAGACAATCTTTTTCTCTATCTTGTGATATAATTTTTTTTTTAATACGATGAGCACCTCATGAGAAAATTGATGTGACAAAATGGTGCAAAACTAAAATTATGTAAAATCACCTTTTTTACGGCACATGCTGTATCTTCAGTTCAGGTAGCGCATGTTCGTAATTTATATCGAATTGAAGACACTTTTCTGCTCTTTCAAATGATCCCACCTGTATTGAAATCCGCCCAAGGGTTTAGATCACAGGGCGTGCGATAGCAAGGTGAGCTTTTGTTTTGAGTGCGCACGCCTGAGCAAACGATAACATTTTTTTTTTTTTAATTTTTTATTTTGTTGCATTTTCATACATGAGATGGTTACATATATAAATACGGTATTCAGACATCAAAAAGGAGATGACATGATGACCAGAACTGATAAAATCTGTCTATGCCTGGGCCAATAAGGGCTGCAGCTTTAGTCAATAGATAATATTTATGAATCTCTTCTTGCATGAACTGGAAGCTTGGTACTTTTTTGGATTGTCTATTATCAAAAATTAAGGATTTGAAGATAATCATAATAACATTGATAGGGTCATTGTTTCGTTGATGGAAACCCAACAGAACATGTTGTTTTGTAAATGAAAGTTTTACCTGAATTTTTTCTGAGAGCCAGAGTTCCAGTTCCTGCCAAAGCATTTTTACCTTGCTACAATCATACAGTACATGGGCGATTGATTCTATATGGGTTAAGCAAAAACTGCAAACCTCCGTATCGGTAAGTTGCATTTTGTGCAGTCGCCTGTTTGTCGGCAGGATGTGGTGCAGCAATTTATATTGGAACCATTGTAATTTTGTATCGTGAGTGCATCTGAAAGGAAGGTTATTGTAGAGTTTCCATATATCTGGTCGTAGGTTGGTTTCAACTATATGATTCCATTTGTAAACATGCTGGTTAGTTGTGGTATAATTAGTAATTAGTGTTCTGTAGAAGGTTTGGCTGGTGCCTTTAATTATATTTTTAAGACGCGGAGGTAATATATCCGCGTCTCGATAAGCTCGTGCGCGAGGGGAGCAATAATTCACAAGCCTATAGCAAGCCCGGCGGGTAGTGGGGGAATGCATATTTTCGGTACGATAAACATGACCAATATCTATAAAACTTTCGGAAAATATGCCCCCATTCTTTAGAACAACAACGAAAAAAACATCGGCGGCTTAGCGAAAGCCGGATCATAAATACAAGCCTCCAACCGACACGACTGCCGTGCAATTTTTTTCCGGGATCTGCTACACAGTACAATTGCGTTGATAAGTAAATGCGTCAGATTATAAGTCCGGCTTCCGGGGTTCGCCAAGGCTAACTGTGGCGTAGTTTAATTTCTTCCCGGACCATTCCGTAAACCGCGGCTTGAGGGTTAATGACACGGTTGATATGTGTTCAGCGGTTACCACGCATCTATGTTTATGTTTCTAGATTAAGTAAAATACTAAGATTGAAATCTTTCATAGTTAAGATAGTTCCATTAGATAAAACTTATCCAAAAGTAAATTGTTTATTGCTTTTGATGAATAACTATTTACTTTGTCATTTTGAGGTAATGAAATTTATATATATATATATATATATATTGTTTTTCATCTTTTAGTGTCCGATGGAAAATTCTATTGGGTTTTAACTGTCGGAACAGATTGCTCCTTACTGGAACTCCCATTCAGAACAGCATGGCCGAGGTGAGATTTTATATTGTTTAGGATTCAGCATGGTAGTTTCAGAGGGATAGAAATGAGTTTAACTTGCCAAAATTACAAAAAGTTATCAATTATTTGTTATGTCTTCGAATGAAAAACTTGACAAATACTTGTTTTGATGCCACTGACAATTCTGATATTTTTTCAGTAATCTCTAATCAGCTTTCATTGTTTACCAAGTTCCAAAGTTGATAGTTATACCCCCGCCTTACAGCGTAAGCGGGGGTATATAGCGTTCATTCTGTCCGTCCGTCTGTCCGTCTGTCCGTCTGTCCGTCTGTCTGTCCGTCTGTCCGTCCGTCACAAATCTTTGTCCGGAGCATATCTCCTAAACTATACATGCTAGCTTCACCAAACTTCATACACTTATCAACCATGATCCCTAGATGTGCCTTTTGAGGGTTTTACCAACAAATGATTTTTATATTTTGCCGTTTCCATGGAAACATGACTAAAACAGTGACTCTATGACCAAGTCCTTTGTCCGGAGCATATCTCCTAAACTATACATGCTAGCTTCACCAAACTTCATACACTTATCAACCATGATCCCTAGATGTGCCTTTTGAGGGTTTTACCAACAAATGATTTTTGTTTTTTGCCGTTTCCATGGAAACATGACTAAAACAGTGACTCTATGACCAAGTCCTTTGTCCGGAGCATATCTCCTAAACTATACATGCTAGCTTCACCATACTTCATACACTTATCAACCATGATCCCTAGATGTGCCTTTTGAGGGTTTTACCAACAAATGATTTTTGTTTTTTGCCGTTTCCATGGAAACATGACTAAAACAGTGACTCTATGACCAAGTCCTTTGTCCGGAGCATATCTCCTAAACTATACATGCTAGCTTCACCAAACTTCATACACTTATCAATCATGATCCCTAGATGTGCCTTTTGAGGGTTTTACCAACAAATGATTTTTATTTTTTGCCGTTTCCATGGAAACATGACTTAAAACGTGACAAAGTCCTTTGTCCGGAGCATATCTCTTAAACTATACATGCTAGCTTCACCAAACTTCATACACTTATCAACCATGATCCCTAGATGTGCCTTTTGAGGGTTAGACCAACAAATGATCTTTATTTTTTGCCGTTTCCATGGAAACACGTCTCAAACAGTGTCTCTATGACCAAGTCCTTTGTCCGGAGCATATCTCCTAAACTATACATGCTAGCTTCACCAAACTTCATACACTTATCAACCATGATCCCTAGATGTGCCTTTTGAGGGTTAAGCCAACAAATGATTTTTATTTTTTTGCGGTTTCCATGGAAACATGACTAAAACAGTGAATTTATTACTAAGTCCTTTGTCCGGAGTATATCATCTAAACCGTACATGCTATCATCACCAAACTTCATACACTTATCAACCATGATCCATATTGGTGCTTCTCTTGAAGATAAGACCAAAAAATTATTTTTATTTTTTGCGGTTTTCATGGAAACGTTACTAAACGTTACTAGACTATAGTTTGAAGCGGGGGTATGTGAGCTGTGCTCACTTCTTTACTTGTTATTTGAGTGAATATTATTGAAACCCAAATCAATTGATGGATATTTTCTAACATTTCACTTCTTTGTCGTCTCCTATTCCCATGCCACTGCTTGTTCCACAGCTATGGGCTCTCCTCCATTTCATCATGCCTACCCTATTCGACTCGCACGATGAGTTCAATGAGTGGTTCTCAAAGGATATTGAGAGTCATGCGGAGAAACAATCAGGAATAGATGCAGGTATGGACAAGCTTGTCAGTCACTTGCAAGTAATTTAGATTATTAACTGAAAGAACAGTGTATTTTCTATTATATTGTTAAATGAATTACTGTAAGTTTGGTGAAATCCACAATCAAGTAATATTTTTCGTGTATGACCAACAATTTATTTGTATCACTAGGGCAGGAAAGCTGTGTCCGTCTTTGGTTCAAGGGATTTCAGTTTCCATTCATGCCTTGTGGACCATAGAACTAAATGCTGTTAGGTTATAGTGCCATACAACACTGAAATCAAGCTCAGTACAACAATTGTTAGCAATGTAACCACAAGGGTTTTGAGACTTTCCTCCCTCGCTCTTTTGATGTAAAGGAAATACTCTGTAACACGCACTTTAAAACAAAATCCTCTCTCCTCACATACTTGAAACCTATTTCATATTGGACAGTCATTATCATTTCATGATATTTGACTGTCACTCGAGTACTACTTCACTAACTATGATCTTTGATGCAGACCAGTTGGGCAGACTGCACATGATCCTCAAACCGTTTATGTTGCGGAGAGTCAAGAAAGATGTGGAGAATGAACTCTCAGACAAGGTACACATGTTTTCTAAAAGACATTCATATAATCAGCACTATTAGATAGAATCTCAAGTTTCACAGACACAATTTCACAACGATTTCCATGCTCCTTCTCCAAAATAAGATTTTATCACGGATTTGTACGAAATGAATAGAAGATTTTTACCATGTAATTGTACAAAATGATGTTCTACATGGTCTATATTGTCAAACACATGAATTTCTCTCTTGGCCTCTAGCCACCCTCATTCCTTCAATAGTGTTTCATATGTAAAACTAATTTTATCCAGACATGACCTACATTCAAGATCCACCAACCTACAATAGCTGTCATTTATTTGTCACAAATCCTTGTCTTTCTTCAGATTGAGATCCTTGTGTACTGCCCATTGACGTCGCGGCAGAGACTACTGTACCAAGCGGTGAAGAACAAGATCTCCATCGAGGACCTCCTGAACAGCACATACTCCAACACGTCACAGGCCCAGTCTACCACCAGCAGTCTCATGAACCTCGTCATGCAGTTCAGGAAGGTGTGGAGATAGTGGATGTTGTTCGTAGTTTATATCCTTTATAATATTTATGGTTGTTACTATTTGAGTGAAGAAGACAAATATTTCATAGAATTAGCACATCGATGCTAACCAAGATTTTTGTCTGATGTTTTTATTTCTTTCTTTATACTTTCAACTCATATTGACTGTTTTGAGTGTTTATCTGTAGGTGTGCAACCACCCGGATCTCTTTGAGAGAAGGGAACCCAAATCCCCTTTCTTCATGGACCTAGACCCCTACTATGTGCCAAAATTGATATACCGCGAAGGTAAGTCTTGGATGAGGCCTTTAAAATATTTGTAGTAATTGGTTATCTACTTCAGAATTCTTAAGTTGTTTCATTGTAAAGAGAACCACATGTTTAAAATGGGGATAGCTGATCTTAAAAACTCATGATTAGTCATTATTGTATAAAATCCAACATATAGTATATGTAACTCTAAGCTTTCTGAAATTTAATTCTCAACTTAGTGTTACCAATCTACGAGTATTAGTTATATGCTGTTGTGGTTCTCATGTTACTGGTCTATGTTCTCATCCCAATTAGCTTACGTAGCAATTTTTAAAGGAGTATCATTTTTTCAGGTCTGATTGTCAATGACCAGGAACACTAAACACAAGCAATGATAAATGTAACCTAATCCTATTTCTATTCCAGGTATTCTAGAAAGTGCTCAGCCAAGCAAGGCAAAACAATTGTACAGCCTGATGTATATATTCTCAAGTGAACATATCCAACGTTCCCTTTTTCCTCAAACCCATTCCAGTAAGTCTCTTTATTATCTATGCATTTTGTGTAGACATTCTATAAACCTCCAAATAGAAATACTTTTTTTTATACAGGCCGTTAATATTATTTTTGGATAATGATAATTTACATGTATGTAATTATTCACAAACATGTCACGAGAACCTACAGTAAAGACATTTTAATAGTATAGATGAAACAAAGAAATTCTGATATCTCTTAAGATGAATAATTACATCTTCTGTACGATGCACAAATGGAGATAGACATAAATTTTAATCTGTATATTTTGCCTGTGACGTTTGCAGGTGGTAGTGTAGATAGCTGTTTCTCGTTCCTGAGGTTCACAGACATGTCTCCGGGTGAACTGCAGGCCCACATGGGGGGACTCCTCGTCAGGTGAGTCCACATCTCATTGTCCCTTTACCAATGGTAAATTTGGTTCATATAGCAATGATTATAGAAGACTAGCATTTCTATAAAACACAATTTCGTAGTAAAAATGTAACTTAAAATGATTTAAAGTATGGTGCACTTGACCGGATACAAAAAACTGTTTCAACTTATGTAGTTGTGACTACTTCAACCCTACTTTTATTTTTTCTCAAGAAATGATCATTCCAAATTCTACATTTAAAGATTATTTGTCATTTATAGGCCCCATTTATGCTGAATAAGAACGCATACCAGTTGTAACACGTCTTATTGAAAATACTCTTTGAATGGGCCACTTCAGTCAGTAATAGAAATCTGATCGTATCAGTGGTAACATGGCAACTATCTCCTCAAAGACATTGCAAAGTGTTTCAATTTTGACAGGTGGCTAGCTGTTTTTCTCTGGCTGAAGGAAGCTTACAGGATACACCATTGTGAGGAGTGGAGAAAGGAGAATGGGAGGTACGCGTCTCCAAAACCTTAAGCTTGTCATAAATAAATGATGATAAATATTCCTGACAGATAATTAATCCTCCATCAAATTTTGACGACATTGATTCCTCAAATTCAGCCACACAGAGTGTCGCCTAAAAGTGCACCTGAACTCATTCTGAATAATTTTGTTCTCCCCAAATACATTTAGTTATAACTAAACAACTGTCCCTCTAATAAAACCTATTAGCAAAATCAAGTGATGCATTTGTAAATTCAATAAAAATATTTAGCTGCTGCATTAATAAAAACAATTTGATTCTTTGTCAATGACATTCTGAAAAAAAAATAAAGTCGCGTTCTGTGAAGATGGTGATTTGGTAACATTCTTATCCAAACACTTATTTCATCCCCGCAGCATGCATCCCTCCAACAAGATGTTCCTCCTGTCTCCATGTGAAGTGATGTCGCCTGCCAACCTGACATCGAGTCGGAACCTGAAGCAACTGGTGTTTGTGTCGCACACATCCGACATCGTGGGTTACGAGAGTCATGAGCTGCACTACATCCCTGAAACAACTAGTCATCGACAGATCCGCTTGCGCCATCTCCGGCTTGCGGCTGCAGCACAGAAGAAACACCACAGTCCTCCCCAGTCACCCACCAAGGTTCGTTTAACAGATTACTACCTTCAAGTTGTATTGTACATTTTTTTTAATGCGTGTTGTAAAACTCCAGGGTTAGTTATTATACATGAAACTTTGCCCACCAATGGTAACAGTGTTTATAGACACCTGAATGACTTATTTTAGTTTAAGATTTTAACTTATTGTTATTCAAGATTTAACTGATAATAAGGACAAATTAACTGCTGAAATGATAACCATTGCTTTTATTCATGTTTACAGTCGCCCAAAGGAAGCCCAGGCTATGAAGAGGTGTTCCTTCCAATCCATCGACACAAACTGCGGCCCAGTCGAAAGTTTAAGTGTCAGCCCACCTCTCTGCCTAGTTTCCTCTACAACACTATACCCAAGGTAACTGTCCATCACTTTTCAGTTTTCCTTAGGTTGAGGCAAAACTAAAGCATCACATGGGTTAGATTATGATGTTATTGATTACAGGGAGACAGAAAATAATGCAAAAGCGAGTAAAAAAAACTGAATGTAGTAATAAAACCCTACAACATGAAAACTTTTATAGCAGTAAAATATTTTTGGATAAAATTCAATAAAAATAACCTGTTCTCCTTTGTTCATGTCACTTGATTGACAACATCAGAATCTCTGCTGAAAGGTTACTTTCACAGATTACAAGTTGCTTAGCCATGAAAATTGTCCTTACTCATCAATAATTATCATACTTTAAAACAAACAAACATTGGATACAATCATCCTGTTACAGGTACGATCAGGGTCGATTGAATGGTATACGATTGATCGGAGCGCAGCCTGGCAGAAGATGAAAGAAGATTTGTGTGGCACTTTGGATGCAAAGAAATCATTACTGTATGGAACACCTGAGATATACATCGATGTTCGATGGCCTGGCCTAAACTTCTTCTCTACCTCACTGGGAGGACTTGCTGCTTCACAGCCAAGACATGGCTTCTCTGCAGTCTACATTCCAGGTAGGTACTGTTTTTTTGTAAGATGATCATAGTCAACATTGAAATTTCTTGTTTCTGATAACTTTGCCATAAATTTGAAAATATGTCCCAGAAACAGCCAAGCCTTTTTTAAAAGCTTATGTTAAAATATTCATAAATATTTAGAGTCTGAAGTGTGACACTAAATCAAGGATTGTACATGTGTACTTTAATCATTTAGTTTCATCCCTATGCTGATTAATTTATTTATTTCAAAGATAACAGAAGCGAGAATATTTGGTTTTGTTGCCTTTTCTTTGATGTTCAATAACATGATCATGTAATTAGCCAATTGTACTGCCTATTCTGCAGAATGTTCTTAAGCTTTTCCTTTCATCTTCACCCTATCTTTTTGTGATTTGCAATGTCTTTAGTTTTCTGATTTGGTAAATGAATTACTCAAAGAAAACACTGTTTAAGCAAAAGGGAAAATAGCTAAGAGAGGTTGGTCATAAAATAAACACAAAGCCATAGCATTTGATAAAGTGCTCTTCTTCCTCCTTCACCCCCCCTCCCCTCCCCAAATATCCACTCAGCTTTTTGAAAATCATATTTGATTAGTATATTTTTTTCCAATGCATTTACATGTTTTGTAGGCTTTTCTCTAACAGTATTTCTAGTCACCCTTTAGTCCTGCTTCATGACTGTGTATATAAAGGAGCCTTTAATACAGTCTAGTTCCTCATACAGCAAGTCTAGATTGACTGAATACACAGTCATGACAACTTCACTGACCCACTAACGGATATTTCGTTAGTGGGTCACTCAGATGGATATCTTGAATTTGGAATTCACAAGGCTGAGTGAACTGTCAGGAGTAATATGTGAGGGGCAGCAGCTGGCCCCTAGGGGTGCTAGAATTGGGAGGGAGGGGAGGGGGGAGGGGGTCTTTTTGGGTCTTAGCTTTGATGACATGCATGGGATTTGTAATGATTTGATTTAAAGTATAACATGTTTCAGTATATTCAGCATTGAAGCAGTATAAACTATAAAGGCTATAAGAAGCAATACCATATGGACTTGAAGAAAGGGTTTGAAAGCTTGAGAAGTCACCAAATAAACTTTAAGAAAAAAATTATATCATTTTGTGTTCACCCACTGAGACAGGGAAGTCACAAACATTTCAAATTGCTCAGATTTACATTAAAGAAGTACTACAATTTAAATAATGTCAATTTGATTGTGATTTCACCTATAGTCACACTGAAAACATAAAAAAAACCTGATGGATATAGAGGGTTTTAATTGAATTCAGTATATTTGAAAGAGGAGGGTGACCAGAGCAATGAGGATGGACTTCTCAGTCTAAAGTATAAGGAGTGTTGAGATTGAAATTATCTTTGCAATCCTTTAGTAGTTATTGTGAACATGTTTAAGTATTAACAAAGGATAAATGGAGACTTTGAAATTCAAGCGATATGCACCCTTCTGATTTAACTTAACTAGGTCATGTGATCGGTTTACATAACCATAAAAGGCAGTTTATAGATGTATTTATGCCGTAATTTGGGAGTTAAACAAAATGTTGCCTTTTGATTGGATAAACCAAGGTCATATGACCATCAGGATTACTTTTTCAGTGTTTCATTGCACAATAAGAAGTTCTTAAGGGTAAAAGCCTTTAACCAAATCTAATAACACATGTAAAATGTAGACACACCCTGGTCAAACCTGGTACATTTAAAAAGTACTGAAAGTCAGTGATGCCCTCAGTAGGAACTTAGGAAGGATACAGAAACATGACATTTATAAGCACCCCCCTACTAGTTCAACCCCCTGTCTCTGAGCTGGCCATGGGTGTTGGAGCCATCATCGCTTCCAATGTTGACAGATTTACTGATAGTAGAGACTTCAACAATTTCGTGGTAAAGAAAAGAAACAGAAACATGTGTACACTTATCCAATTAAGATAAGAGCCCCATGAAGTTGTTTAGTCTATGAAATAAGGAGCCCAAAAAAATAAATTATGGATGAAAGAACATTTAATTATTAAAAATTTTCATAGACTAAATTTTAGTCTAGTCACCCTTGTGTGAAGGCACTGTTGAACCCTTCATCACACAATTTTTGGATTGATCACTACATGAAACAAGAGTTATCTCCCTTACACCAGCTGACAGTATTGCTCTTGACAATTTTGTATTCATACCAATTTGATTTTGAAAAAATGTTTTGGAATAAGCTGTTGAAAATTAAAGTAATTGTTGACTTTACCTTTACATATGTCCTTAAAACCTCATCTCATCTCATCTGAATGTTTATATGCTAACTCTAGTTAGTGTCATGTGTGTCAGATGAAATCTTGCTCAAACTAACCATCTGATGGAACTGACTTGAACTGAAATATCTTTATTGATCAGTATTTTAGAAGTAAGATTCACAAGAATGATGAAAATATATGGATTAAATCTTTTGTCACTCTAAAGAGATTTTCCTGTTCATTGTTTCCATGTGGTCAAATTTTTCTTAGAATTTGTTAAGTTTGCTTCATAAATTTTTTTTTATTTACAACATTATTCCTGTCATGTTTGTATGTTTGTGTTGGCAAGATTAATGACTATGGTTTGTATGTACAGCAGGGTACAAATAATGCAGTCTAGTCTTTGATATATACAATATGATACCTACATGTTTTGAATGGATACCATATTTATGATTGCAATCAACTTGTCAAATGTTTACAGGGGCATTTGTGCACCTTTTAGGTCGATATGGATACACTGTCATGTTAATCCTGATAGGCTCCATATAATCAATGATAGATTTAGAAGTCTTTAAGATTTTAGAAGTCTTTAAGTCGCACCACTAATGGCTGAAGTATTGCACAAGCAGCGCTAACCAATTACTCATTCAATCATATCTTGAAGTGAAATTTGACCTCTTGGTAAACTTTTTTAAATTCAAATCAGAGCTTCTGCATTCTTTTTCTGCAAGAGACAATTAAGTCCTTAAGTATGTTCTGTAGGTCTATAAGCCTATACATGTATCACTAACTAGATTTGATTAGTTCCGACCCACTCCAAAAGGAGATTTATCTAGGAGACATCTAGGTCCTGCAATAACAATGGAATAGTTTGAAAGCAGGGTTCAACATACAAATTATTTGTTCTCATCCCAAAGTTGCTTCATAACAAGCCTTGTTCAAAACGACTTCAAACTTTACCTAAATAGATTAGCTAGCTTTCTTGTAAGCACAACAAGCTGGTCTGAACATTGCCTAAAGAAATTTTAGAATATTGCAAAAAGTAAATCAAGCATTTTTCTTAAAAAGTTGCAAGCAAGGTGTCCAAGATTAAGCATTTTCTGAAATATCTTTGTGACCTAAGTCTTAAAAGGGAAAACAAATCTATGTCATCACGATAAAACAAATCGACCATAGGGAGTGTATAAAATAAAATCGATTACATAAGCAATTCCTGTGTAAACGTCCCAGGTAGTGCCAGCTAGGGAAGACTGATCTCTCACGGCAAGGGGTGCCTGTAATCAACATACCAACATATGGCTTAGCTCCTGACACTGCACTCATAATATTTATTGTTTAGTTAGATGAAACTGCCAAATATCTGAGGCAGACGGTGCCACGAGCTTGGGGCATTGTGGGATAGATAGTGTCCAGGACTTCCTGTGGTCTGAGATAATGATTCAAAGATTTCTAAATTATGTTAGGTTTCTTAATTTGAGTGAGCTTCTATTGTAATGTGAATGAAAGATGATAATTGGTTTGGGTTATATGATAATAGCATCTATTATATGCTACAATTACTTGCTGAGGTATTCCTAATAAAAAGGCCATTAACAAAAAAAGGAACCTTCCACTTTTATAGGATTTTAGTACAACATCTGAAAAGTGAAATGCCTGTAAGAAAAATGAGTGTTTAACCAATGTAGTCTTGAAACAAAGTTTTTACACTGTCCCATGTCTCCTAATTAACCCAAGTTAAAAGTTTGCAACTTAAAATAGATTTAATGAAAAAATTGGTTTGTTTGGTTTGTAAATAGCGTTATCTGAGCTTATATCGGAGTTATATTATTTTTGTGATTTACTGAAATTAATCCTGATCAAATATCAACTCCATTACTGTTCACGATACTGACTCGGCAGACACCCGAGACAAACACTGTTGACTGATAAAACAGCTCTGGTACAACATTGTTAGCTTGTGTTGTCTGTGTCCCTGTCTTGTTTACAAACAGGATGAGGTGCCGGGCCAATCTGTCTTTATTCTTTAATCCTCGTCGGATCCTTAAGAAGTCTCAAGTGTGATGTTTTCTCCTCTGGTATAAATATGAGTATCATGTAGGATTGATCAGACTCTCGGCCATCTGCTCTGGTTTTATCAGCTGGCCTTTAATTGTCTTGTTACTAGGTTGTGGATTAATATTGACAGCCTGGTGAAACAGTGTCATTTATAAACTTGGTAACATCCTTTCATGAGATTTTTTTGGTTTTTTTTGTTGAGAACTCTCAATTTTCCACTCCGAGTACAAACAAATCTGCAAAATTAAAATGTTTGAGGTTTTTAAAAGTTTGTATTTAATTATTCTCAAATTATTATGAAAAACATCTTAATTGGTTGATACCAAGATTGCTTGACTACTTGTGACATCTTCAGTTTGAGAGATTGCAATAAGAAATAGCCTATGGATATGTTATTCAGTTTTACCCATTCATCAGATCAGCAAGTTAATTTTACTGCGGACAATGTTGCAGTTGCTGTTAGTATAAATATGATGGTGATCCCTGAATAAGTAATTATCATGTAACACATCATGTTGGAAAGAGTTGATCAATTGGACAATTTCCATTTTAGTTCAATATAAATTTAGCCAAGGCTCAGACCACCTCTAAATTACTGTTTTATGATGTTGACATATGAGATATCATTGTCTATGTACAATATTCTAGTCCCACAAGTTATACAATCTCAGCTTGAGGAGTCCAGGGACCATGCCTCTTGTGTCTGTCCATGGGGCTGATATAGAAAGATTGTGTGAGTAAACACAAGCCAGCCTATAGGTGGGGCCACTGTTGGTACTGGTGGCGCTGATTTCATCCTTAACGCAATTGAGTTAGCAAAGATAACGAGGCGACACCTGGCCCGAGATAACAAGGTGCTTGTCAGCAGCAGAAGTGACAGGGCAGTCAAAATATAATTAGCAAACCTGTATCGTGGATACTAAAGAAGATAAGATATACATGAAGATACCCATTCATTTGATTAATGACAAATTTTGTTCTGCTTAATTGCTTTAATTGAAAGCGGCGTTAAACACCAACTCACCTCACCTCACCTAATTGCTTTAAATTAAAAAATAAGATAACTAATTTAATAATTATAATTTGCATGTAATTTTGTAATTTCATTATCTCCTTAAATTTTGGATGTCTGTTGTTGATAGTAGTATTTTTTTCATAGTGTTCATTCTGTCTGTCTGTCTGTCTGTCTGTCTGTCCCAAAACTTTGTCATGAGCATATCTCCTAAACTTTTCATGCTAGCTTCACCAAACTTAACACACACATCAGTCATGATCCCTAGATGTGCTTTCAGAGGGTCAGACCAGCAAATGTAAACTAAAATAGTGACTCTATGACAAAGCCTTTTGTCTGGAGCATATCTCATAACCTATACATGCTAGCTTCTTCAAACTTCATACACATATCAGTCATGATCCCTAGATGTGCCTTTTGAGGGTTAGCCCTGCAAATGAATTTCATTCATTTGATATTCACATCACTAAAACCGAGACTATGATTTGTCCAAAGATTATCTCTTCAGCTATACAAACTTTTTTTTATTTAATTTTTATTTTTTTTATATTTTCATAGCTATACATACTTGATACACATCAAATGTCATCCCTTTGTGCGGATTTTGAGAATGAAACCAATAAAGGAATTTTGTTCTGTGGTTTCAGTGAAAACATGACTGACACAGTGACTATACTATACATGACTGACACACCATATTTCATTATAATTTGTCTTTAAAGACAAAAAAACTTTGTTGAGATTTTGGTTAAGAATATATAAATATTGATTAAGAATAATTTTAGAATTTGACAACAGTACAAAAGGCCATTTCAACAGTAAAGTCCACCCAGTCTCATGTAGGGTCTAACATGTAAATACAAAATTCTGCTCCTCCAGCGGCTGACACTGTGTGTTGATGACAGCTTCTCCCTCTTCTTAGTCATCTCCACTGTTGTAGGATTTTACCAACTGTTCATCAATTAACATCGATGTGTAGTTTACTATTGTGGAATTCTCTGACCTAAACGGGAAATGGGGTTATGTGAACTCTGATTGGTTCTATAGTTGTCTTTAGTCAGCCCATTTGAAAAAGAAATTTTTAAAAATCATAGCCAAAGTGTTGTATTTATTAAAACCATATGTTATTTGAAGTAGAGACACCTCATCTTGTGTGATTCACCATGACCATTGCATCCTGTACCTATGTACTAGTTTCCTGTCCGCATTTGCACATCACATATCAATATATAGCTGCAAGAGAAATGCAGTACAACTAGATCCTTGCAATGTTACTAGTCAAAATAGGTGAGGTTATTTTTTGGACACATCAGTCTGTTGTGTGCAGAATGATTCTAAATAAACAAACATACCATGTGTCGTATATGAATTATCTGTGTATTGAAGCCTAATACCAATTCTTGTAATGCAGACAAGGAGAGCCTGGTGTCTGATGCAGGTAAGCTGACTGTGTTGGACTCCCTGCTGCAGAGGCTGAAGAACGAGGGCCACCGCGTCCTCATCTACTCCCAGATGACACGCATGATCGACCTTCTGGAGGTGAGTTGATCCCCAAATTAGTATTGATGTGTGTTAATGTGTCTGTCTGTGTAGCATTGACAAATGACATTGTCGTGTATTGGCAGTGTATGAAATCAGCTTGAAACCTAACAAACCTTAAAGTGTGTTTTTGTTCTTTTATCATTTTCTTCAAATTAATGAAAAGGAAAATTGCCATCCCCTATCATAATTTGAACAGTTTGCAGACTATCGAATGGGCATTATTTCATACATTTGTCTATGGCACATGCAACACTACAGATTCTGGTACTATTTGGGTTTAGTCCTACCCTGAATTTAAGGCAATAGATGATTTGTAGATAGATATAAGTGCCATCAAATTAAGTAGGTTAAACTTTTCGGATGCTGGTAATGTGAGCTTAGTCGCGGGTCCTGGCTGCTGATAAAGTGGACTGAGGACTGCTTGTGATAAAAGTTTATTCTGTAAAAGATTAGAAATACATCAAGTAAAGATGTGTATACATAGCCGAAGGGTATAGCAACTCACTTGGCCATGGTGTGACATGAAGTGGCGAATTTGAAGTTGCCTACGTCACCGAACAGGTAAAGCACAAGATACTATTTGTGTTACGAACAGAGTGAGAGTGAGAGAAAGAGCTCGTAACAGCATAGAGGAATGAAGCAATCTCAACAAAATGTATTATGAAATACATCCGGCAACAGCTTAAAAGGGTGGGGTTGTTTTTTTAAGAAAATGACACTTTAATTGATACCTGAAAATTTAATATTTACCAAATGTGCCATGTGCATCAATAATTGTTCACAGTTAGAGGTCTTCAGTTAATTATATTCCCGACATTTGGTTAATAGATTAAGGAAAAGCAAAACAGCTACAATTGCAGCGCATTAGTTCTTATAATACACAATTCTGCTCAGGTGTCAATTGGATTCCACTTCTATAAAAAAAAAACCTATAGAAAATTTGGAGTGATTGTCGCAGTACAGACAAAAGATATTTGACAAGATATGACTGGGTTGAGGATAACCAGCTTTCCTCTCACCCTGGCTATCAAAGGAGGAAGAGTTCTGTTCACAAGCTGTGTAAGGACCTGTCAGAGGGTATCAACATGCTGTATAGCTTGAGTCGCTGGGGATTGAATCTGTACAGATGAAGTCGTGGGTTGTTAAGTTGTTGTATAGGCATTGGGCAGCCCTGCTGGGTGTTAGATTACCATCTGTCTGTCACTGTCACCCAGTCCTCGCCCCCAACCACAGGCTGTCTCCACCCTCGCATCTCTCTGTTACCCCATACCTACCCTTGATATTAACTCCACTTCACTCTCCCCTTCTCTTTGTTATCCCTTTCTACCCGCCCGATATTGACGTGGTCATCACTTTAAAACCATATCTTTTTCCTTCTTACATGTTTCTGTATAGTGAATATATATTTTACACTTGAACCATATTTGTGTTGCTGATGTATTGCCCAAGCAGCGCTTAAAAACTCACTCAATTCAAACATCTTTGTATCACTTGTATTTACCATTTAATTGTAAGTAAATGACTTATCCCTACCCTGCTCTGTTGGACATTGTCTTATATCCTCTTCAGCAAGATTATCACACTAATCAATAAATAATTTTACTCTTTTCGCCATCTAAATACGAATGATAACCATTTCTTTTACAAGCTATTTACAAACTTAAACATTTGTAGTATACCCTTATCCCCATTAACTTCTTTTTTCTTTTTCACCCGTCTCATCTCTTTTCCTCACTGCCCAGTCTATTAGCCTTTTGTTGGTTGCTTCATGTTTTATTCTGAAGAACTTGACTATTGGAAGTCTTATGTCACTTTGCAAACTTACTCATAATACCAACGCACCCAACTCCAAACCATCTGTTTGTTACCCCTTTCCATCTGACCAATTGGTCAGATTTCCCTGGTTAGTAGTAGCAAGGTAGACATATAGCTTCTCTGTCCACAATCTTATGTACCTGCACATCAAAGTTTACCTATGCCCCCTACCCTCCCCAGCTAACAGTCATCTATTTGTCACCTCACTGCCCAATGTGCCCATTATGTGACCATTATTGCTATTTGCCCACGGGTAAGGTTACAGTCAGTTAGCAGTCACCAACAAGCAGGTAATGGGATAATAGCCCTTATAATGGGATGTCCCTGGTGAGCTCTTGTGCTTGTGAATAGATCTTCTGGACAGGTCAATCGTTATCAGTCATGCTCATGAATGGACTAAACGTCCTCTTTCAGGTTATAGGGAATTATGGATCATTAGATAGCTATCATTTCTGTTTGCCTCCTCCTTTCAACCTAAACCATTGTGTCTCTGTGTACACTTTATAATGTGAAATGTTTATATGTTATAGTCTGAAGTTTATGTATTGGAATTCCTGTGAAATAATTAAATATTATAGTCCTGAAGATTTTTTTTATCGGAAATCATTCATTTTCATTCTAGGCAGTGGAAATCGTTAAGAATTCATGGTCCTTTACATGCAGCCATATTTATAAGATTGAAATTCGACCAAAGTTTTATAGGAAATATTTCCATGAAAAAGATTTCCTTAGTTTGAATTTGCAGGCAAGAACTTTAATTGCATGATTTTAACTTAATTAACCACAATCTGACCAGAAATATTTAGATAATTTATATGTGCACCCTAACAAAATGGAGACCCTCTTTAACCATTACCCTGTGGTGAAGCTGATGCTTCAAGTGATGCTTGTAGAAATTGGGTTCATGGAGGTTAACTTTCACCCTTTACTATTCTTTTAGTTTCTCAAACATGCATATTTCCTAAATAATGGTTGAATTAATCTTAATCTCAATATGATGTTATACTTTGATACTTTCTAAGTACCCTTCTGAAGGCTGCTTGTTTGTACAGATTTCAAGTACTGACCTCAAACTTGACCTTACGAACATGTTTCTTGAGAATAGGTTGATTTAGAAAATTACTGTATTATCTCGTACAGAGGTTAATCTATCAAATCCTGAGAGGCTTTGTTATTTATTGATTTTATTTTGAAAAGTTGAGATGTTAGAGTGAAAAATGTGAGTTTAAGCATTATGTAGTTTGTATATCTCAAGGCATCACCATTTCGTCTCTCCTCCTCCTTGCTCCTCATCTGGTAAAAATAGGCATTCCGAACCCCTCTCCCATGGCCCTCTCTGATCTTATCCTTTGTTATCCATTGTAAGCATAAGGTAGACTTCAATAAGTAACTATAAAAAAACAAACATGAAAGTAATTGATTGACAAGATAAAGCAAAAACTGCAAATTTTATACAAAATTATGCCATAATTTAACTTGTCACAGAAACTTCTTCCCTCCCTCCATGTCCCTAAAGAAACAAGGACTCCCTATTCATTATCGTTGAGACCATTCCCATATTTCAACCTCTCCTATAGCTCTATTCCATTCCTGTTCTTGAAAACATGTGAGTGGCTATCCCCTTTCAAAGCAGCCAAATGCCCTTTCATATCTTGTTCCCTATACCGTTGACCCAAGCTGCAGTATAACTACTTTACCCACAGATCCAAGTCCTGCAAGACCATGTTCAAATGATCCTTTCAATTACTCCTTCGATATTCCTTTCCTTAATACCCTATATCCCATATAGACAGGTGCCCCCAAGCTATAGTGAAACTCCCATCCACAAGATTTTCCCCGCTCCTTATCCCTTTCCCCATACCATATATATATACCCCACATAGACAGGTGCCCCCCAGCTGCAGTGAAAGTCCCTGCCCCCTGACCTGAGCACCCTAGGGCTATGTCCGAGTGATCAGTTGGCCATGACCTGTATTGTGTTAGGTCAGTCCCGTACCCAGGTGGGCTGGGGACACTCTCATCTACCCGGCTAGTTTGTTCATACTCGTCCTGTCTATGGCAAATTTCCTCATATTTCAAAGGTGAAAAGAGAAGTGAGGAATCAGGATATGATCTTGTCAAAACTGGATTGTTCTGAAATCAACCTTCTTTTTGCAGAGCTGAAGCTTCATGGCTTTTTCTTCTGAGAGAAAGTGTTCAAGAACATCTACCCTATCTAAGATAATATTTTCTAGGATAAAGCATATAACAACTAGTAAATAATTGTTTCTTTGAAGTTTTTGTAAAATGAGACGAAAGGAAATCTCTATTGTTACCAAACTCATAAGGGATTATAATATTTTGGTATAATATCTTAAAATTACTCTTCTCATATTCCACGATGCTGCCAGAAGGAAAGTATGACATGTTGGTTTCCGCTGGCCATCTTAGGTGTTTGAAATATGATAACTTTCATAAAACTTGGAGAGAAGTTGTTTGAAGAAAATGTTATACATACAATGTAAATCACAACTTTTATAAATTTCTGACCCCACATGATAATTTCTCATCCACAAACCAATGTTGGTTACTTGAATTATTAATCAGAATGAAGTTAAAGTTATCTTCAATTCTCTGAGGGCTTTTAGAAGTGATTGCAATAGGAAGACAAGAAACATTTGTACTCCATTTCATATTCCCTTCATCCCACCTGATGAAGGAATAACCTTATGCTCCAAAATGTTGTGAATTTCGCAATTAGGAGTTTCATACAGAAAATCATGTCATCCTTAAAACTTTTCTTATTTTAATCTTTATTTCTCAACTAATCATTCAAAGTTCATCAGATTTGATGTGGAATTTCTACTACATTTTTCTACCAAACTACACATGCATTCACTAAACTCAGAACGTGATATCATACATAAATCTAGCATGATCCCTAAATTTGCCTTTCATGGGTTAGATAGTTCAGTACTGGCTAGCCTCCTTTTTGTTTAAACATAGACTTGTTGCAACTTAAAGAGCCACTCCGTGATTTTCATAACATATTATTTACCTATGATACGAACCTAAATGCCATATGTGGTGATATAAAATCAAAACATCTAAACTTTTCATGTCCAAAAGACATATATGACAAATATTGGTTTTCCATGAAAATCTTTAAAAACAGCCTTATAAATGCATAGAGGTCTAGATATCACGTCCAATATACATGGATATTTGTTATGTAACCTAACAAACACTATTAACTCCAAACTGCCCTCCTGGCTGTTTTAGATAAATCTCCAAAATTGCGTTTGACTATTTGACGCGCGCCACTGTCCGGTTTTCGATCATAATTGCGACGGTCTACCTTGATATTGTCACTGTAAAAAACAATAAGCTTTTAAATGTGTCTTTTTGGTAACAGTTGATACTTCGTGATCAAATGACACCATTGATTAAGTTTTGAATATATGACTCCAACAACTCGCGGAGTGGCTCTTTAAGCGTCTTTTATAATTTAAGAGAACGAAAATAACTATGACACCATTAGTGCAAACATATCTGAATTGACCTTTTCTCAGTTTGTTTATGGGGGCTTTACTTCAGAAGTTTTAGATTAAAATGAACTCGGGAAAAAATTAAGTAGTTGAATACCGTCCCCCAATGAAGAATTGAAGTTCAGTGGACAGTGGTGTTCAGTAATTTTTTGGGACTTGCATGACATTTGTGTGCAAAATACTTCGAAATCATATCAGTATGGTTTGAGATCATCAGGTCGGAAAGGCCTATTGCCTCTGTCCACCTTTCTCTTTGGTCATTGAATTGTAAATTGGGTGATTCTGTGGCCCAAAGAGGGGATGTTGACCAAGATGTTTGCTTTGTTTTTTCTTATTTGGATTTATCTTTCCACAGGAGTACATGTGGTACAGAAAGCACACTTACATGCGACTGGACGGCTCCTCCAAGATCTCAGAACGGAGAGACATGGTTGCTGACTTTCAGACAAGGTCCGACATCTTCGTCTTTCTCCTCAGTACACGAGCTGGTGGCCTCGGCATCAACCTGACAGCAGCTGATACTGTGAGTGGATTGTTACAATTCATTTCCTTCAGAATATCAATGTTGATTAGTTGTTATAAAATATATTTAATACTTGAAATATAAAAATGTTGGAAGTTTGCAATTGATTTTTCTTTAAAATCTCCATGTGAAATAGAACTTTTAAATGTGGATGAAAACTTTACCTTGATTTTTTGGAAATTGTAATTGCACACATTTTGTGCTTGGCATTTTATGGAGGCATTTAGAGTAACATATTCTTATGATTTAAAAGGGATTATTAATCATTCTTGACTATAGATTCATATGATCAATCTTGGATAATGTACATGTTTGGAAAAGTAATTTATGCTGAAAGCTCTCCAAGGCAAGTTCTAGAATGTAAAAATAGAAACAAGAGTTGCTTCCCTTTGACCACTCTAGTCTTTTGTTTCCGATAATATCTTTGCTATTTGCCTCTCTCTATTCTGTTAATCTTACAATGCTTTGGTTCACGGGAGTATCAAATAATTCAGCTTATATCCATCTAGTCTGTATTTAGGCAATGTTTTACTTCAGTTACAATATTACAGCTTTTATCTAAATCATTACATTTCAGTCTTTCCATGTCCATCAGTGATAATCTTTAACATGGACTTCTTTAGTGTATTATATAAAACTATCAATTTAGCCGTATCAATTTCATCAATTTACATGCAACATTCTGTGACAGTAACAGAAGTTTGTGAATATTTTCTTCATTTTATGTTTCCAAATAAGACATGTAGTATATGTGAACTTAATTTCTTTGCAGTTTATATTATATGACAGATAAACAGTTTATCCAACCAAATTTTTTACAGGTGATATTCTACGACAGTGACTGGAACCCGACGGTAGACCAGCAGGCCATGGACCGAGCTCATCGTCTGGGACAGACGAAGCAGGTGACAGTCTACAGACTCATCTGTAAGGGAACCATCGAGGAACGCATCCTGCAGAGGGCCAAGGAGAAGAGCGAGGTGAGGGACGCTTGTCAGGGTTTTATTCTAATTCAAACTCTTCAGAGGTGGAGATAAAAGTTATTAAATTAGTAGTTAATGACAAGAAAGCACCAAAACTTGAGCTACTACAGATGAAAAATCACCAGCTTATTTGTACAGTTTATTGTTATGGAGCCAATACTCCTCAACACTTCTCACTGGCTACTTTGAATGATTCAGATGATAGTTCGTTAGTAACACTGAATTACTGATGACATGACTGGTGATTGTAGATCCAGCGGATGGTGATACAGGGAGGCAACTTCCGACCTGACACCCTGAAGCCGAAGGAGGTTGTGTCCCTTCTGATTGATGATGATGAGATGGAGAAGAAATGTAAGTTATCAGCAGTCTTATGTGCTATGAATGTCGATATAAACTGAAGAAATATGAATAAGTGTTCATCCGGTCAGAGTTTTAGGTTTAGTGTTGGATATTGTTTCCCATGTATAAAATTAAAACTGCACTTTCTCTCTCAATATTGACTTGAAAATGATTTACCTGTGATAATGATTGAAATCACATTCATGACTTACACTGTGTGATACTTGTATTGACCTGTTAAAATTCTTTTATTAAAGCTTTCAATTCAATCTGATATTTCAATCTGCCTTTGATATTGGAAATTCTGTCATACACCATGACTAATACTCATGTACTCATTAAAAAGTGTTCACATTCACTATGCAAATAAATATGACTAATTGAAAAAACAAAAATGTATACAATAGATATTGAAGTGACATTTTATTTTGGGGTAATTATGATAATACAGGATGTTTAGAATAAGAGAAAGCTGATGTGAGAATACAATTGTACAATTGTGTTGTTCCTTTATCCAACAGTGAAGGTGAGGCAAGAGGAGCGAAAGTCTCGTGACGGAAAAGATGACCGAAAACGCAAACGAGAATATAAGGTTAGTATAGTATAAGTAATAGTATAAGTTTTTTAAAATTTTAGGGTTGTTTTCAGAAAAAAGGTTATGAGAGTTAGTTTCACAGTAGTTGTAAGTTCCCTAAATTCATCTTGTTCTGCCTTTGATGACAGAATTTCAGGAAGACTTACGTGTATATCTTTTACAGAAGCGTGAGGGGAAGAAATCAAAGCTGGATGACTCGAACCTAACGATTCCTGCCCCAGACACAGAATCGCTCGCCAGCATGGACTCAGTCTCGGTGCCGGCTAGTCCACAGAGTGTGGTACGTAACTTGCTCTATCCCTTTCCTCAAGGAGAACTTGGACTTTTTTTTACATTACCTGAAATCATAAAGATGTGCAGTATGTTCACTTATTTTGATAATGATAACTTCAGTGAATAATGTTGAAATATAGATATTGATGTTAAAACAAAAATTTCAATGATTAATCATTTGATGAATGATAAAAGCTTTGTTTTGCTGTAGCAAGGATTTCCACACATTCCACAGATCAACAGTTTCATTATCTTATTTCGTTTTAGATGGATGTTGCAATCTTTTCATCTATTTTTCAAGTGTGAAGCTACTATCAGTAACATGTTTCAGCTGAACTGGAAATTTATCTTGTGCTTTTAACAAGAATGTGTGAACTGAAATGTTCCCTGAATTCTTTTGACAAATAGCCCCCTGTTCTGGCCCAAAACTGATGCAGTGTTATACTCCTAGTGTGCCTTTGAGCTTGAGGCCAGCGGAAAAAAAGAAGATATTATTGATGGATTAAGAATGATAATTTGCAGAGATATCTTTTTTAAGATAGTTGAAGATATTGATATGAAATTATTGAAAGTTTGAAGTAGGACCCTCTACGCTCCTGTTTATATAAACATTCTTTCCTTATTGTTCAAATTGGCATATAACTACATAGCTACATCAATTCAGAAAAACTTTCAAAAGATTCCTAAGATATGTGTTTGAATTCATTACATAAAAGACCCACAAAGCACCAACACTTTCTCAGGGCTAAGAGCGGTGAACCATGACACGGTTGTGTGGATATGAGATGTAATCTGATGAAGATGTCTGTGTGACGGCAACTGTTGTGTATGATGTATCACCCCTCTCCTCCACCATTGTCTTGCTCTGTGTTACTGTTTACCTTTCCCTCACTCCCTACACTGAATAGATCTCCTCTCATGAACAGCTCCTAGGAAAACACTTCCCACGAGTACTGTTTACAGTCACTATTATCTCTTCACTTTTCTAGCCCTGTGTAATTTGATATCAATCTGTATGAAAACATTTCATAAATCATCTATGCACTCTTATACAGCTCAATTTCAAGGGTGGCATAGTCTCCTGCTTACTTTACTCTTCTGTAAGCTATTACTTGACTTACAGTTGACATAATTCTTTACATTTTGTCACTGAAACTATTTTCATTGTTAAGAAAACGGATTTTATAGACTAGTGAAACCGTATGATGTTGTTAGAAAATATATTAGTCTTTGGTCACCGACTTACCAAATCTTATTTCTCACTTAAAGAAATTAGTCAAACCAGATGACTTGTCTCAATATTGATATACTATCGAACAAATTGGTGGATTTGAAATGAATAAAATAAAGGTTTTATTGGGCACTGTTACACTTCGTCTTTGTCAACAGATCTTGTCATTTTGTTAACACACACTCTGGGAAACTGGTAGTCAAACCACAACATGGTCCCACGAGATAGTTTCTTTTACTATTTGTTTAATATTTGAGATAAAGATTTTGTATTTAATTGTGTCAACAATCAGTATCTTATGTTCAAAGTGTTACATTATCTTTATCTGTATGTCTGTATCCATTTTATTTTCCCACTGAGTCCAAATAATATTCTATTTTCATCGAGCTAAAAAAAAAAAAAAAATTAGAAAATAAGTTTCAAGGTATCTCGATGTTCACCTTGCCAATGAGGATTTTTTGCCTTTTACTGTATGGTATTCCATATATGATATATGATATATGATATATGGTATATGGTATATGGTATGGTATGGTATGGTATGGTATCATTCTGACTGATTCCTGATATTTGCAGATGTCGGTTGGGAGTGAGGCACTGTTTGCAGCAACCCATGAGGACAGCAGCAACGACGGAGGTCTTGTGATTGTGGACGACGCCCACGCCAGCTATCCACCAGGTCCGTGCTCCATGTACCTTCTAACCTTTGACGAGAGCAAAAAAATTCACGCTATTATTTTGAAAATCTTTGTGCCATTGTGTCAACTTTACTTGATAATTCAGAAATGAAATACGGAAAGAAAAAATAGTATTATATCTTGAACCTTATATCTTGATATCTTTATGTCATAGACATAAAATTAACAGCCATTCCAACCCAAAAGTTATACTATAACCTTTCATCATTTGAAATCTTCATGTGCTCTATCTGATCTACCTCCAGTAGCTTCGACGCCGACACCAAAGGGGAAACGGGGGCGTGGCAGAGGGAGACCAAGAGGGTCAGGAATAGGGCGTCGCCCCCGGGGTCGTGGTGGCAAGAAGGCGCTAAGTGCGGCAGAGATTGCAGGTGCTCAGGCTGGCATGAATGCAGCATACGCAGCTCTTGGCTACAACGTCTCAGGAATAGGTAAGGAAAATTTTTTCAACATCAAGTTCAACAGTCAGGTTTTGTTGACATTTAATTATTGCTTTGCAGTCAGAATCTTTCATTGAACACATTAAAACAAACCTGTATCTGTTTTATGTGCCCTTTCAGCATTGCCAGTAAGCCCTCCATTCAACAATAGAACCTTGTAAAGAGTGCATAAGTATTTATGATTAAGTGCATGATACTTTCTGTTGTGAGACCTGAGGGTAAGACAGTGCTGAATGTAAGTACCCAGGGGTTGCATAAAGACAGCGTTTTACTACACACCTGCAAGATCACATGTTTGATAGTACAACATGAAGAGCTGAGAATAGGAAGCTTTGAGTGTAGATACTCTTAACAGATGGCAAGGGTTTGATCTAAATACTACAGGCTTACGTGAAAAAAGTCACTTCAGCAGGCCTGTCACGGTGTTGGTCACATCTGTTAGTACTGATTGCTTCCAAACAGGACTAATTGTAGGGTTGATCTTTGGAGGTGTATATGTAACAGGCCTCATCTCAAGGGAAAATCAGCCCATCATTCTTATAAACAATGAAGCCATTTTCTGTGTCATTTATCTAGCTGTAGATAAAATATCCTTGTTTGGCTTTTGATAATGATATTGTTTATTTATATTTTTATTTTTTAGCCTGAAATACTTTTTCTTCTTTCATAAGAAGTTTATTTTGATATTCCTTAATTCCTGTTTCAATTTTCATGTTTCTATTTTTACCTTCTTCATTTGTCTTCTTGACATCTAGAAGCTGATCTAGTTCTTGTCTCTGCAGGTTCTACGGGTTCCCCAAGAACAGGATCTCTCCCTACGTCTGGACGCAGCACCCCCACAGTGTGAGCAGTCTCTGCTCAATGTTCTGCTTACCCTGCCTATAGTGACTGCTTAGAGTGCTCAGATTTCTTACCTTAGTGCTCAATGATTGGCTATTATAATGCCTTGATGTTGTCTTCAGCAACCTGGTTAATGGGAAATGTTCCTTCAGATGACAACAGCACACATTGCTATTGATGAGATCATGTTTGTTGAGACAATTATACAGATAATGTTGGTTATATGTGAAAGATAAGGTTATCCAATCATTGAGGTCTTAAATTCTTTCATTGCTCTACACAAATGTTTTTGACCTGCTGTATGTGTGCTTAGAGGACAGAAGACAACGGAATGAATTGAAGTTCTTGCACCCAATGGTCTTAATTTGGGGAAAACATATATATTTGTGAAGGAGCGATTGATAAACTTTGTATTCGATATCATAAAAAGAACCACGGAAATAATTTTAAAGAGAACAGAATGGAATTCTCTTGAAAGACAGTTATTGAATGCTTTGACTATAAAGAAAATCGTCTAAGGACATGCTCGTAAAGTAATGTCTACAGATGATGGACATGTGAACCAATTCTTTTCTGGTATGGGCAAACAAAGTATCCACTGTGAACTTTACAAGAGAACTGCCTAACACTCTGACATTGCCACCAAATCCTGACAACCTTGATGTGAAGAACCTTCAATCTGAAAATCTTGTTCTAAAGAACATCAGTTTGAGGTCTAGTAATCCTAATGGTGACAATCTAACATATTAACTAACATAATGTGACAAATCTATGATTTCAATGCAATCTAAGTGTTTAATGGGACATGTCAGCAAATCTTTTGATAAAACATTATGCTACCTGTGGTCGTTTTTAAAACAGATCTGTTTTGTTTGAATGCTGTTTGATCTTTTAGAATATTTTTTTGAGTGAAATGAATGTATAGATTATGACTTGATAAATTTAAGAACAATAGTAATGAACAAAAGTGTTTTAGTGTGTCGAATTGTGATGATATGTCGTCGTATCAAGAATCGTTATGCTTAATCTGGGGATATCTGAATATGTTCTTTATATTGTGATACATATCGTTGACTCTAAACAAATTAATTTGCCTCTTTATCAAGGTGGTAATAAAAAATAAATGTTGGGTTTTTTTTGGATAACAATGAAAATAGGATATCATGATTTGTATTGTATCAATTGTATTGTTAGGATATGGTGAAACGAATCATATGGTGAAATGTCTTTATTGTCATAATTCTACAAGAAATAATTTACTCATGATCAGAGTTTCAACTTTCTCCAAAACAGCGGAGGAAGGTGTTTGATGTATGCTTGTATACAATGCAAGGTGACTCAGCAATAACACATAAATATCGTTGGTTTAACAAATGAAATATTTGTCGACACATGAGATTATTTATTTGCAAGGCCATACAAAATGATTTATTTGTCTTGGGGAAAAATTGCCTGAAAGGTTGCAGGTAAGCAAAGCAGACACGGAATCTAATAGATTTAAAAAATGGCATCGGAATAAAACAAATTCTTCAAAATTCTTTTTTAATCTGTATTTGGTACTGTTTTAGGTACTACTGAATGTTTTTCAATATTCTTTAATTTCCTGAATATCCAGCTACTAGATAGATAAAAATGTTGAGAAATTTTTTTCAAACTATTTGTGTGGCTAAATCCACACAATGTATGAGGTAAAACAATGTATTTGTGAATGAAATTCCGAGATATAGATATATGCAGAAAATACATTTTCATTAAAATGTGTTATCTGGAATTATTAATCAGATAGTTGTTAACTTTGAGTTCCATTGTGTGGATGTATGGGATTTTCAATTTGCTGTAAACAGTATAACTGTGAAGGTCTTTTCTATGTTGTGTAATGAACAATAAGTTTACATTATCCTAAGCTCTGTTCAAATAAAAGAAAAGGTTTGTTCAGAAGAATAGAAAGCAGACTAAATAGCTTGGAAGGTGTGATCTTTCCCCGCATGGCTTTAAAGTGCACCAGACTCTATCACTGGCTAATTTGCTGCCAACCCGCAAAAATTTGTATTTTTGAGTACCGCCCTCTGTTGCGAAAAGTTACAATTCTCATATGATTTCTCAATGGCATTTACACAGCATCCTGGATGACAAGCACAGAAAAGTTTGGGAAATGCAGCAAGGCCTATCTTTGCTAGTCATAGGGGCTTGTGGAAGTATAGGCCATGTGTGGGAAGATGGGAAAATGTTCACCTTCATATTTCTGGAAGTAAATGATGTCAAGTCCATTTTGCAGAAGCATGGTTGGATAACTTCAATCCTTTATCTGTGCAACTGAAATTAAAACAGTTTTGAATGACCATACAACTTCTATATTGTGTTGAAGGCAACATTTCATCATAGATTCTAATGTTACCAAGCTTTTATGTTTGCAAGGGTTTGTCTGAAGATGCATGTACCAATGCTACATGCACAAACACAATGTGACAAACAAGTGTTAATTAGGTATGAACAATTATAAGGATAAATTTTGAAAGGAAATGTTTTGAAAAATCAATAGATACCAATTTTCCCACCACTCTCTTTTTAATTTTTTGGTTCGAAGTTGCTCAGCTATAAACTTACATTGGTACTTTCATTGTCCAAAACCTTTATGTAAGTGAATATAAAGCACAAGTGGTTGACTAAAGACATGAATGCTCTTCAATCTGAAACATATTGTACTGGACTTGCTTCATTTGGTAGAACTAACCTTATTGATTTAAGAATTTGTGAAACACTCATAAAAGCTTATCAGCAAGCCAAGATTCCAAACTTTCTTATGGTCCCTCATGTTAAAGGTTTGTTTTAACCAATTATGAAAATCTTTCCTTAAGAAATCTTTTAGCTAGTTAACTTGGTTAAAATTTAATTCCACACATTGAGTTGTTCATAACAAGGTCTTTTAGCTAGGCATCTTAATACACCCCTGTAAATTTGCAGAATAAGTGAGGTTTTGAATTATTGTAAGTACAAACTCGTGACAAAAATTTTAGTCTGTGCAACTGTTATATTTCTGTTTCTTCTCATCTGTTTCACTGACAACAGCCAGTTTGTTTCATTGGTGTGCATGTTGTTTGCTTAAAGAAGAATTATCTTGTTACGTGTTGGTGTTCTGTGATACTATGTTTTGCTGAATGATTAATGAAACTTTAAACTGTTTGAAAATTGTACAAAATGTGCTTGCAATTAACAGAATTATTCTAGGTGTTAGCAAAGTATTAATTTATATTGAATGATTATCTGAAACCTTTTGTCCTTTCAAATTGTGCAAATTGTCTCCAACTAAACAGCAACTTGGTTTAATCTTTTAGCAACCACAGGGATGACAATCCACCAGACTTCATTTCATGTGCTTTCATGATTTGTAGATATTATTATTAAACTATTTTTACATAGCTTGGATTTCACTTTTCATTATTGATTATATCTCTGTCAAATAACTCTCAAATGCTGTGATAAAAAGCAAGAAAACCTCCACCTAACTCCACCAAACTCTGGCATCTTCTTGCTCATTTGCCCTGATGAAAATTTCAACTGATTAGAAGATTGTCTTTGGATTTCCAAAGGTTTCCATTTTAAACCATCAAGTTTCAGGCAATTAGATTTTTAAAGCGTATTAAATTGATGAGGGTGACTCGGATGTTGTTTTAAGCTTTGCAAAAGTAATGGTCATTTGAGAAATGGAGGACTATACATTCACCAACTTTGAAGAGACAGGCATGAATATTCATCTATTTACTTGTATTAAACATCTCAACCATCTATGTGTGATGTGAATTCAGAATGGTGAAACTTACAGCTAAACTAGGGACCTTTCCAAAACCCAATCCTTGATTCATTTGTGACTGTTAACAAGGCAATATTGTTTATTGAAATAATTTTTCGAAATTTTGCGAAATAGTATCTATATCTATGAAGGACATGGTAGTTATTTAAAAGAAAAATATTAGTGTTTAAAAGTTGACTTATCACTTAATGTTTAGTATGATAATATATCTAGTTGACGACTGTTGTAATCGTGGCGCCAAGCTCACGAGACATCTGTGAAGACAGTCGTGTTGTGTTGTAAACACAGCCCGTGCAGGCACGCGCTCTTTCCTCTCCCCCCTCGAGCCAGGCGCGCGCTCTTATAGAACAGACTGTGTCGTAATTTCAGTGTTAATGAGGGGGGTGCGAGGTGACATTTTAGTCGCGTGCCATATGCGCCGCCTCGAGCCGAGAGCGTGGGAAAATGTTCCTCATTGCGAACTAAATACCAGAAGGGAAATCTAGGCGCCGATTGGAAAAAGTGAGGGGCAAGGCATCAGATTCACGTGGCGTTACGTTAGAATCAAGCACAAATGCTAGAGATATGTTTGAACGACTCACCAGCTGGTGACTTCAAGCGGCCAGATGTGTTGCTTTACACACACGCGCCAACTTGCAGGCCCCCGCCACCCAGGCTTAAACTGGGATAGGAGTTCGATTCTAAACAGAGATTAAGGGACAATTTCTCGTGAAGCTGGATAAGGGTATATTGGAACAGGAAACCTTGTAAACTCACGACTCTCCTTAGACTTCTTATAACAATAATTAACGCTCAATTGAAACTTGCTTTTCAAACTGTTTAATAATTTGAGAAAAAGTTGATATTCTTGTAATCTGGCATATGCATGGGGACATTTAGTGTTCATGAATGGTCATTTTGGTTTCTTTTACATATGCAAATCATAATCCACATAATACTTCGAATGTTCCTTTAAGTAAACCAACATCATGATAAACGCGGTTTGGAACTGTAATAAATTGGAAAACGGAACATTCTTTTCAATTTAGCCAATCTACTAAGAACATTGAATACATCTGTTTGCACTCATTCCATTTTTAAATTGTTCAATTACTGTAGAGGCTAAAATGTCCCTCTAAATTGATACATGGTAATTTTCAAACTGACTTTGTCTATGACTGAGTTTCCTAAGGTGCATGCCTTCTGCTTCGATGTCACTGTGAGAACCGGTAGTGTTTGGAACCAATAAGTATGATTTCAGTCTATAATAATTCAAAATAACTTCAAATTGTAATACATGTATAAGAGTGTATCAATGTTTAAAAGTTACATCTTGTTGTGTTCAATAACATCACTAAAAGCACGAAGGGCGTTCTTCGAGCACAACGCTGAGCTGTAAACAAGCTAGGAATGTTCCAACACCAAGCGCTGCAGGACGTAATCTCCTTGAGAAGTCGCCGCGTCAAATGTTACATTCCCGATATGTGTGGAATACCGTAAGATGAAATTCTGCACCGAATTAGAACAATTTTGAAGATTTGTTTTGTCGAACGACCACGACACATAATCTTGCAGAGCCACGCGCGTTTCGTCACAAGAGGAGGGAATGTCAACCATTCCTCACGCGTGGTTGCACAGCTGATGTTTCCTGCAGATTCTTATACCAGTTTTGATGCTCTAGTAAGAAGAAAAACACGTTCAGAATTCTTTAATAACTCTCCATTACCTACGATAGGACTCTTGGTAGTTGGAATAGAGTTCCCATTGGTGCTGAAAGATTACATGGCATGAATACACGGAGGATGGCTTCAGTGAAAGAACAACCCTCGCTCCTGTCAACCTAGTTATGGTATTTGCAGTATGTTCTCTGAGGGGTCATCGCGATCATAAAAGGAGGGTTATTTGTGAAATAGCGTTCTGCTTAAACTTATTTTCCTGATGGTTCAGGCACGAGAGCAGACGTCAACGGGTCGTGCATAATACGCTGCTGGTGGTGACGAGCTTTCAATCGTGCAAATGGGGGGAAAACACACGCGTTTATATTCAAACTGTTTCCTCTTTTAATTCGGACCGACATAACTTAGAGAAGGATTTTCGGAACTTTCGTGGTCACAGGTGTTAAACACTGACACTAACTTGGGATGAAGTCATCTTAGTGCCTCGAGAGCATTTTCGAGTCATACTTGTATATTTTCTTTCTGGTGTCCTCTCACAAAAGACGATACTTTGCCTATTTTCTAAGCTCTCAGTCCACTGATAAAAATACTTATATATTCAAAATGTCTAACATTGGTACTTTTGTCTGGCTGATAAACTAACTGTTAGGATATTTAGTTAAAACAAATGTTCTGGGCAAAAATAAATATTCTGCCCGTGTACCTTAGTAAAGCGAACAGAAATCTGACAAGGTTCCGAGCCAGCAGACGTGACGGGCGTTGTAGTATTATCGATAAAATATACATTAATGAGATATGATTTGAATATCTGACCATGGTCATGGACAGAAAAGTTTCGATCGCCAGACAGTTCATGCCAAGTAAAATCAAAATCGTGTTTGACGTGGCCTTTGATTTCTGGAGACCCGAGTACAATTTATCGAGTCATCATATACATACAGTAACATGTCATTATATTCAGAATGTCGGAATAGGTTTTATGTCGAAGATAAACGGACCGACATTTATTTCATAAAAATGTATCTGTAGGTATAAAACAGGAGTGATAGAAATATCTTTCCCATCTTAATCTGAAATTGACATCGAACGTTTTTTAATTTAGTTTTGGCAATCTAAGTACGACGAGTATAACTGGACATGCAAATCATGATAGAACGATTTGTCATACTAACCAATTCAATAACATTTCCGTTCCCACGGAGAATGAAGTTTACCTTTGCCTTAAGAAGCAAATAATTGAAATACCTCTCAATGAAAAACTGAAGGGAAAACATGTCAAATTGATTAAAATAAGCAATTCAACAAAGAACACGGTTCCAGAAACTCAAGTTATCCGTCTACTCAGCTGACCCCTCCCCTCGGCTCTCCAGCATGCATGCAGTGACGGACAGATCTCGACGTGGGGCCAACCAGATCAGAGAGAGGTCTGTATCACTGTTACCCACACCCGCTGTGTTGCAGGGGACTTGGTGTTCTGACGGGTTAAATAGGGGTGGGAGGGGGGTTAAGGTGCAACACCTGCCCACATGCTTGATGTTTGGTACATATGTAGAGATGTATATTCTTAACAGAAACAAGACGTTAAAATAAGTATTATGTCATATACTGTATATTTTCTCTACACACCATATCAGCTTTATATATCATACATGTTGTACTCTTGGTCATATTGCCTTCAATTCTGAATAAAGTGAAGTGATATATATAACTGATGAACAATTATTGAACAAGCGTCCAATGCACTTTATAGGTACTGGCACTTTCTCCCAATTATTTAAGATTTCCGAATGCTATCCATTCCTCCCCGCTGAGGTTACTCAACCCGTTTCATCTCTCTTCTTCGTTCCTTTATCTTTATCCGACGACCAATTTTGATCTGATTTCGGTAAATTACGGCAAAATCATTACATTTATAAAAAGATTACAAGACTATGTCACATATCAGATCCCCGAGACAATAAACAGGACTAAAGAAGGCGACCTATCAGTGCTGGTCGCGCTGTGTGTAAGCAGTTTATAGTTTATGTTGATATAGAGCCCAGATTACTAGTGATTATTTTCAGAATACGAGCACGCGCACAGTCGCGTTTGATGTTTGCAGATCATGTCCGTCACGAGTGGCCCTGATCATGAGATAGGTCTAGTCTCATGGTGTGGATGATTTGTCTCAATGGTAGACAAGGAACAGTGAAGTCATTGTTCAAGCCGCTTAACCCTGTGAACCGTCCATTCTTTACTTTTAACACGTGATATGCCAGAAACATAGAGCCATTATAACCTCCAAGAACAGTTACTGTACGTCAATGTCTCACATAGAGAAAAGCTAACTATGTCATTTTTACATTTATCAAGAATGCAGTTTGAATATGCCATTCTTATCTAGACCAAAAGATAGAACTCGATTTTTATTGCAAATCTCGATTATCTTTGTTCTCATCAGTAATGGTCAGAAACCAGTCATTTGTCGCCAATACATAATGCAAAGTACGGAATGATTTGTTGATGTTGTTCTGACTTCACCTCCTGTTTGATAGAATACTTCATTACTCGAGGATATTGATTCCATAAAAAACATGTGGTCTTATGATGTGTTTTAACTATTGCTCTAACATGGTTTAACGTACAAAAACCTAATGTCGTAACTTGGTTAATTTAGATCAAGGACGAGAATCAAGTGCCATTATGTAGTTAACAGAAGCACAGGCAGAAGCATCCCTGTAGCTTAAAGAAAGAAGTCCACTGTATATCACTTTCTTATAACCCTGCTGTTCAGACCACCACTTCCTCTCGTAATACTTCTACAATCATTACATCTTCAAATAAACAGGTTACGGAAGTTTGACCTCAAAACCACAACCCGGAAGTCGATTAAAAGACGGCACGCGATCGCGCAATTACTATTACAACTTCCGGCCATGCTGCTTGAATAAAAAGTCACCTGTCACGTGACCCGGCTTCATTTTTCCCCCCTCTATCCATTACGAAATACTCTTCCGGTCTGTCCCGGAAGAGGTTGACACTTACACCAACCAAGGCCGGAAGTGGATGACACCCTTACGCAGAGCGGAAAGCGCAGAGAGGGGAGACATGGATAGGTCCGGTAATCCCGTCACTAGTGTAATTCCTCGTCAGATACAGACACTTCAGACACAATACCATGACGTTTTCTTGATGGGATGTTGATTACTAGTCTATTCATACCATCAAGCTTATAGATCCCTTGTACATGAGCTAGGGTAATGCTATTGCCATCTGTGTACCGACTTTCAGATAAGAATGGTGTACCATCCATCACTTGTGCTGTATATATAGTGAGTATGGTACCAAGCACTAGCTACGTCATCACATTGTCATAGAGTTATTTAATGAAAATGTTTTTTTATTCTGATATATTTATTCTGTTCCCACTCCAGACAAAACGCATTCTTCAGCTTGGTGAGGCTTGTGATGGTTCATAAGATAGCTAAGGCAATTTATTAATTACCTTTTCCTTTGAACCAGAAATATTATGTGTATAGACTACTCAAAAGAATCTAAGGAACAGTGGCAATTCTGGTTAGAATCGTTTAGTTCATTTTCATATGCTGTCAAATCTATAAGGATTGGGTGCAAACTTAATATTTCACTTGATCAACAACTGGTCATGAGTTAAATTTCACATTATTTTAGGAAAATAAGCCAATAGAAATTGTTAAGAGTTTAACGTTAGAAATGTGACATATTCCATATTTTGGAGTTGCAAGCTGAGGCTCCCATCTCATTCTCCCGAATACAGCCAAACCAGCCAGTGCATGTGATAGTGCAAATCTCTCTGAATATAATGCATAAATGTCCCCATAAGCTGTATTCGAGAGAATGAGTATGGAATGCTCAGCTTGCAACCCACAAATATGGAAAATGTTCAAAGTACTCGCTGTTTTATGGCGCACATAAGCTCTGTATATGCATGTTCCCGTACACTCGTCTACACTAGAGAAACACTGTCGCGGGACATTTACAGTCATAACACGAGACCACCAATTAACTAAGTTCAGTTCCAGTCTTGTTTCCCTTTCATGTCCGACGTCTCCACCATTACAACTCGTGTCTTTCAATCAACAGTTGACAACATGCTCCATAGACTTCTCAGTCTAGCACTTAAATCTCACAGAAGATGGTTTAAACTTTATGAAGTAAATGGTTCATATTCCTTAGAAGTTTGGAGTTGTATTGTGAGTTTCCGTTCACATCTTTATTGGTCAGTTTAAACATCATCACCATATCAAATCAAACTACCCCAAGAAGAAGAAAACGTTTATAATAATTTATTTATGTTCTTCAGATGTCGGAGCTGTATTGAACAGAGACTTTATTGACGTGTTTAGTGGCAAGTTTTCTTTGAAGTTTATTGTTTTGTCTGGACTGGTCCGTTATTGTTTTAAAGTCTATAAAGTCTCTCCTGCACCAGGGAAGTTGACGCTTGTACTGGATCTCTGAGGCTCGGACGTACGAATCTAAAATAGGCTGAAAACTCACTGTATATATGTCGTCACTTCTACAAATTACAGTTGTGAAGGACAAGCAAGCAAGATATGTAAACCAACGAAGAAATAACAACAATACAGTATTTCAAACTTTAAAACCATTAACAAAAGCTTCACTGAATAAATACGCTTGATATCGAAGTCAACGAAAAACATATGATATAGACAGATCAGAACAAAGGATTGAAATCGATGTCAAACAATAGTTTATCCATGATTATTTGATAAATCATGTTGTAGGCAATTATTACAAACACGATCCGTGATTATACGTGACTTGAACCTCTAAATGGTGTACAATTCACAGACAACAGAGGCTGCACAAAATCTACATTACCATTCTTAAGCAGTTAATCATAGGCTTTTATATTAGATTCTTGTAACAAATTCAGGAGAGTCTTGACTCGTACATCATACACATTTTCATTTTGGGTTTTCAGGAAATTCTTTTAATCTTTTAATTGCAGCGATATAGCTGCTTCATGAATCGCCTCAACACATCTCATGTGGATGCTATTATTGTAAGAGTCTTCCAGAGACGGTAATAGGTTTAAAGCCAGATACCATTTACTGACATGTGTGTCCAATGACGAGTACCAAGTCCAGGGTCTGCTGTCGCCATCTTTCTTAGATGACGGGCCACGCGTCTGTTTTAATTTACCAGTTTAGGGTGCTTAGAAAACGGGGCTGATGAGTTGAAATTAACAAATTAAACCGGATGTACACTTCCTTGTCAGGAATCGAGGAAGTAAAGGCACGCGATGGCTGAAAAAGCCTACTCGCTTTGTCGTCTGCTCCCATCAATTAGCGGAACTGTCCGTGACCCGAGCAGACGACGCTTGCGAAACGGGGGGCCGGGTCGTATGCTTTGATGTAGATCGGATGTGTCGGACAGACAAAGCATATGTATTGGTATCCCACAATGCATCGCGGTCTAATATAGGGATTTTCGTCTTTTCATTAATTGGCCAATTTCGTAAACAAGAGCTTTGCAGCGGTATTTGATTCCGTTGATCTCGTGCAGATTTCTGCACAAAGAGAAGCGATATGGCTGAAGTCCCCGATAATGGTTTCAGGATCAGTGTCTGATGAGAATAGTTTGTGCTAAAGACGGGGTGTTTGACTGATAGGCTCCGTTTCCTCTTTGTGTGACGGAATCTGGGAAATGTTTGGAGATCCTTGTCATTGGAGCACCAGTTCTCCCCCACCTAGACGTGTTGGAGCTGTCAGACCAGTTGACATCAAAACATGTTTGTCCGACAGACGTCATTTTCTGCATATTGTACATTGGACAGCGGGTTTACTCCATAAGTAAATTGATATTCAGACAATGGTTGGATTTTGAAAATCTAGGACGTATCAGACAGACACTGTAATCGTCCTCTTCATAATGCGAACAGATAGAGGCATACGACTAAAATGGGGTGATATAGTTTGAGGATTGAATGACAGGGGAATTTTCCACAGACATCAGATTGTTTGTTGCCTTGTAGAGTTTGAGTCGATTTATCCTCAGTTAGCAGATCCAATATACGCCTAAATACAATGTTCATGTAGACATAGTCATGGCTTCTAATCCTATAAACAAAAATCGTTTTATTTCTTCAGTCCCATCCACAACACATCCCGGTGTGTTAATTATGGTCCTGCGGCGTTATTGGTTGGAGGCCCCGGCCTCCAACCATCTTAACAGCTGAAATTCTCTCTATATTACAGTTGGAATTTTCAAAGGAACTTTCAACCAATCATATTTAGCCTCTTTGTATTTCAGCAATATCGTAAACCAATGAACACATCTGTATCAAATGTAGAACCACGTGACCATGTGGGTATTCCGAAATAATTTGCAACCTTTAATACGGAAAACGATTGTCTCTGCAAATCTCAAAATTTAAAGGGAACAGAGGTGTCTAAAAAGAAAAAAGACAGTACACTTCATGGCCGCACGTGTATTAAATTAGACGCGTAAATGTCGCATGAAAGGTTAGAAAATTCTATTCCATGTTAGTAAAAAAAAACTCCTTTACAACGGCACACGCGAGAAACAAGCGGCTACAAGTCGATAAGTAGAGAATGTCATAAAAGCGAGTCAATTTGTGGGATATCGCTTCGTGACAGACAAAGATAGAGGAAGTGAACTATGCTTTAGACTTTAATTTAATATAACTTGTACTGGCAATCTTTGAGAGTTGAGAAACAGTTAGTGATACATATGGATTTATGAATTTGCAAAAGAGTTGAACACTTTGTGCGGTGCTGGACGCTATCAATAGTGACCTATATTCTAAAAATAGATCTATTTCCAAGGGATAAATCGGTGACTGTTGTTTGAAACAGAACTGTATAGATCTATTTATAACTGCAAGTTTGTAATGAAAATCCTCTCCAATTTGTACCCTATGATTTCGCAGTATTTCCTAGCCTAACAAGGGTGCCTCCAACTTAGCCTTTTTAAAGGCTTTTTTTGTTTCATACAGAACCGCGACGTTTGTATGTAGGATTTGCTGAAAGTAAACGTGATAACCTATTCTTCATTAACATTCTCGAAAAAAAAAGTTCCGTATACTGCCTTACCCGATGCAGCTACAATGACGTTAAAATGTTAGCGGCGCCGCAGTAATGGTATTGTCAGCTATTTAGATTTTTTTGAATGATATAATTTAGAGAGTAATAAATAAAATACTAAACTCAGTCCCGTTCAATTCAATTTTATCCTTTGCTCATGAAATATAAAACCACTAAAACGTTTGATAAAAATGTTATTGAACAGGACGTCGTTTAGTATTCTCTAAATATATATATGGATAGTTGACATATACATGCAGTTTATTTCAAAGAGTTTTCAGACAAACCGCAGATTTTTAGGCTTTCACTCCACGTTATCAAAACAAAAACAAACAAAAAACCGGATGACGATGGAACTTTCTTCTTAGAAGTCAGAATAAAATTTAAAATGTCATCCTTTTACCTTATTTTTGACCAGGTTACATGTTTGAATATAAAATATTACTTTTGTAAAAGGAAACCAGGCATCTTTTCCCAGCACAATTCAATTCGCTCATAGGGTCATTATTCAATGGAAACTTAGAAGAAAAGTAGAAATGGACAGATTACAAAAGCCACAACTATACCCATTCTTGTCATAAAGTAAATATTTTCAAGAAACTGTATTGAAAAGCTCTTGATATAAACGGAAACGAAATACCAGGAGTCACGGATCCCATTACTCATTTCGATTAACTGCACCTGAGAAAAACGAAACCTCCGGACAACGTTCTCTCATTGTGAAAACTACTATACCTATCAGCGTACTTTAATTGATTATCTTAATGACAATTGGGAAGCCATATCATAACTTAGTGCTTATTCTCGGTTACTCCCTCGTCATATATGTAGCATTGACTGCTGTTTCTTGTCTTTTTCACGAGTTCAGACCTAGACGTATGTTGGACCGAACCATAACCCCCTCTGATGCCTTGCTACCAATCATAAACAAACACTTCCACTGTATATTGGTTATAATTTGTTATCATTATATCTACCCAAGCCATAAACCCTAAAATGCGAGTATAATAAAACATTGAGAGGGTCTTTGAGAAATGTTCCTACATGGAGGATGTTTATTATAACAATATCCGCCCGGAATAAACTGTGACTTCTGTCGCTGCGTCGTAAAGCCAGGCGTCTAGGCAGTCAATTTACTAAATACCACTAAATGAAATGCTGGCAGATCGTGAGGTGAATTAACAGCTTGTATTCCACAATCAGCACGAATGGACTGACCTGATTGGCCGGTAATTGGCCACCCACGAGCCAATGGTCATCTCGGACAATTCCCTAACGAGCAATGCGTGGTCAGTCCAGGGCACGAGACTTGGACGTGATTAAGTGAGAGTGTGAGATATTAGTAATGGCGCCATGCTGGTGATAACACCCGGGTGCTGATGTGCCGCCAGATGCTCTCTTTAATGGTTGTTTATGATCACGATATAGGGTCCCCTCACTTCTTGCAGTTAGCGAACTTTTTGATTATCATTAGTTCAACAATTGTCATCAAATGATTATAAATTTTCTTAGCTTATTCTGTAACAAGTTGTGTTTAAGTGCGTTACGTGTGTATTTCTTTCCATGCCAAATTTTTGATTTCATGAAATTGTGAAAAACGAAAAATGAGAGCGATATCAATAAGCAGAGTAAATTCCACAATGTCCTGAAAATCCAACCTTGTTTTCTTTAGTCTGAATGGTTTTGCCTTGAAATACTGGACAACAGGTTATACCGGTGGCAGAACCGTTTTTGGACAAGCAACTAAGTAGGCCTACCTTCGTTCGTTACGTTGATAATCAAATAATTATTTTGTGTTGCATATCTGTAAGTAGATAAACCTTAACACCTGTTTATACAGCTGAAGTCATGCTGCAATCTATAAAGGTATCAACACAAATATACAAAAACAATTACGATGAAAATCAGGTATTGAAATCTACATTACTCTCGGAGACCTTTCCAGAAACAGAATTGTTTGACTAGAAACATCTGTATTGCATACTCCTTTCACCACAAGTCACCTGCAAGCTCTTAAAAACATATTTCATGGATATATGAAAACATGTAAATTGATAAAGTGCCACCAAAAACAACAAATAATATCATCAAAAGATAAAGTTTTATCAAACATCTAATTTTTTCGTTGATAACTTTTCACCTGGAGGTTCCACCGACGACGGATGGTATGAAATGGAACCGAAACGAGCTGATATATTGCATGTGTTGCTACATCGTTGTGAAAGCGTGTGGTTCTGGCGTCAGGTGGTCGCATCACACACAGATTAGGATCAAATATGAAATTATCTATGCAAGCCATACCTTAGATCATAATCTGTCTTTGGAATTCACATTTGGAAAGCATGACTATCCGAATATAAGAATAACGCGAAATAGAAAATGGCTAAATTGACGATAATGTAAAAATATATTTTAAATCTTTATTTATATATATGAAAAAGGTTGAGAAGTTGACTTACACACTGATATTTTTTAAAATGGGTTTGTGAAGGATCAAAGTTCAGGGCAGTGCATCGCGTCTTACTATGTTGTTAAAAACTAATGGATAATCATAATAGATATACAATTTTTTGTAAGCATACCTATTTTTCAAGATATCCCTGAACGTCAGTCAAGTTTGAACATAAATGAATAGTAAATACAAACTATTACAACACTTTGTCTGCCTATAACAATACAAATTTATACGAGTTTGAGAGACGTCTTTGCACTCCTTAAATGAAGTTAGTTCTATTGTTTTATTGTATGATTGAACAGGCAAATGTGCGGGAAAATCTGCAATTTCAATGCACTAAGTACTATCTACGGTGCAGTTGGAGGCACTAGTCATGATACAATATACAGGGGAAATAATTACAGCACATACAACAATCGAAGATATCGCTTCAACCCCTATATATGCTTTTATAAAAATGTACTATCGTATGACTCCAATTTATCTAAACGAACTTGTCCCAGGTACAGCGTCGGAACTAAGGAATTACAATATAAAAAATAGAACATCCATTAAAACAATTAATTGTAGAACGCAGAGATATTCTCTGTCCCATTGACCGTGTGTTACTGTTTCATGAAACTCCTTAGCCTTCAAAGTCAGGAACGACACTAGACAAGAGTGTACCCAACTATATCTCAACTGAAAAGACACTCTTTGGGAAAATTGACTCCACCCATTCTGTGTATAGGGATTTACCTTCCCCTTTAACCCAATTCAAAATGACGATTAACAAAGCAGTAGCTCCCAGTAACTTTTACTTATCACAGGACAAAATGCTGCCAGTCTATTCATTGTCGCCTCAAGCTCGGATGTAAATATCTAAACGCAGATAGATCAAAATGGAACAAATCTGAAACATCCGGGTGTCCATGTGTCCAACTGTCCTGTTGCATTTTTTAAGCGGTTTTCAAATAAACCGTATTGTTTGTTCACCAATCCTTATTTTCACTTTGAGAAATAAAGACACGTTAAACTTGTTCTGTGTTCCAATATGTAAGGAAATAGAACATCTGTTCATGGTCTCTGAGTGGAGCAATTGATTAATTCTCTGGTTAAATATTGAAATGAAAACGATTGACGAAACTGAATCTTAATGCATAACTGTATTTGAATGCCAACATCACCCTTTCAACTTTTAAACTCAGGTGCTCTTTCCTTATACTACGCGAAGCTGACCCTGACTGTTAACCCTAAAGGTGCCAAAGTGTCACCGGAGGAGACGGACATCAATATGGCGACACTAATCATAACGGTACACATGTCACAGAGACAATGGGGAGATAAAAACGTCTTCATACTTCAACGTAGAGACAGATGCCGATGCATTGTTCCGGAAAGGAACTGGACCATATGTCTGACCGTGTTGTCAGCTGGCAGGGAACAAACAGCACCATTATACAGTATAGTCCATTTTCCTAATCTGTTTGTATTCCAGGATTAGCAGACAGAACATGGCTACTCTAGCAATGTAGGAATGTATGCTGGACGATGCACGCATTTAGTCGTTACCTGACAGTTTTACGGCGCGTAGAGATAAAGGACCCGCTCTGATGTGGGATGTGGGATGGTGGGTATTTGTTTTACCGACTTCTTCATCGCGGTCGAAAAGAAATGAAAACACCCTTTTCTCGACTGTCTAAATAGTATCAACCTTTTTGTTGTGGATCAAGCGAATATTTGAGACTTTACTCGGGGATTATGATTTACGGCACCACGTATCCGCAGAGGATAAGTAATTGACTATGACAATTTAATGATGTCATTTCATAAATTATTTCGGCCCAAATAGGCTTTCTTCAAGTTTGATGATCTTAACTGATCGTCGAACTGTAACAAAACGACATTCCCATACAACGAGCAGTACAAATCTCTCACTAATGACCGTTCCATTCATATGATGACTACCCGTGGTGCTGTCGTCAAGGAAACCATTTGTCAGGACGCTGTCAGATGTTGTGACATGTTCAGGAAGACATCAAGAGGTCAGCGAGAAGGCACGGATGAAAGAGACTCAAATTGATGGAAACTGTTCTGATACACAGGACATTATCATCATTGCCCAGTTTTCCGCCATGCCACATCGCTCATTGCACGTTGTTCACAAACCACGAACCGGAAATGACCAGCTTCCCTGGGGTTTTGTCAACAGTTTCCCCTCGTGATTAGATTGGTTCAGTTTGGCTCGCATTTTTCATCACTGATCCTCATCTTTAAATAGTCAACCCGAGGAGTCAACGTGTCCCCTCCTCTATCTTTCATATGCGGTTCACGTTCCTTCTTCTCTTCTTCTCGAGTTCCTGTTCACTCGCTTGTTTCTTCACCAGTCCCTGTTCACTCGCTTGTTTCTTCTCGAGATACTGTTCACTCGCTTGTTTCTTCTCGAGATACTGTTCACTCGCTTGTTTCGTCTCGAGATACTGTTCACTCGCTTGTTTCTTCTCGAGATACTGTTCACTCGCTTGTTTCGTCTCGAGATACTGTTCACTCGCTTGTTTCGTCTCGAGATACTGTTCACTCGCTTGTTTCTTCACCAGTCCCTGTTCACTCGCTTGTTTCTTCACCAGTCCCTGTTCATTCGCTTGTTTCGTCTCGAGATACTGTTCACTCGCTTGTTTCGTCTCGAGATACTGTTCACTCGCTTGTTTCTTCACCAGTCCCTGTTCACTCGCTTGTTTCTTCTCGAGATACTGTTCACTCGCTTGTTTCGTCTCGAGATACTGTTCACTCGCTTGTTTCGTCTCGAGATACTGTTCACTCGCTTGTTTCTTCACCAGTCCCTGTTCACTCGCTTGTTTCTTCACCAGTCCCTGTTCACTCGCTTGTTTCTTCACCAGTCCCTGTTCATTCGCTTGTTTCTTCTCGAGATACTGTTCACTCGCTTGTTTCGTCTCGAGATACTGTTCACTCGCTTGTTTCTTCACCAGTCCCTGTTCACTCGCTTGTTTCTTCACCAGTCCCTGTTCACTCGCTTGTTTCTTCACCAGTCCCTGTTCATTCGCTTGTTTCGTCTCGAGATACTGTTCACTCGCTTGTTTCGTCTCGAGATACTGTTCACTCGCTTGTTTCGTCTCGAGATACTGTTCACTCGCTTGTTTCGTCTCGAGATACTGTTCACTCGCTTGTTTCGTCTCGAGATACTGTTCACTCGCTTGTTTCGTCTCGAGATACTGTTCACTCGCATGTTTCTTCTCGAGATACTTTTCACTCGCTTGTTTCGTCTCGAGATACTGTTCACTCGCTTGTTTCTTCTCGAGATACTTTTCACTCGCTTGTTTCGTCTCGAGATACTGTTCACTCGCTTGTTTCTTCTCGAGATACTTTTCACTCGCTTGTTTCGTCTCGAGATACTGTTCACTCGCTTGTTTCGTCTCGAGATACTGTTCACTCGCTTGTTTCTTCACCAGTCCCTGTTCACTCGCTTGTTTCGTCTCGAGATACTGTTCACTCGCTTGTTTCGTCTCGAGATACTGTTCACTCGCTTGTTTCGTCTCGAGATACTGTTCACTCGCTTGTTTCGTCTCGAGATACTGTTCACTCGCTTGTTTCGTCTCGAGATACTGTTCACTCGCATGTTTCTTCTCGAGATACTTTTCACTCGCTTGTTTCGTCTCGAGATACTGTTCACTCGCTTGTTTCTTCTCGAGATACTTTTCACTCGCTTGTTTCTTCTCGAGATACTGTTCACTCGCTTGTTTCTTCTCGAGATACTTTTCACTCGCTTGTTTCGTCTCGAGATACTGTTCACTCGCTTGTTTCGTCTCGAGATACTGTTCACTCGCTTGTTTCGTCTCGAGATACTGTTCACTCGCATGTTTCTTCTCGAGATACTTTTCACTCGCTTGTTTCGTCTCGAGATACTGTTCACTCGCTTGTTTCTTCTCGAGATACTTTTCACTCGCTTGTTTCGTCTCGAGATACTGTTCACTCGCTTGTTTCGTCTCGAGATACTGTTCACTCGCTTGTTTCTTCTCGAGATACTTTTCACTCGCTTGTTTCTTCTCGAGATACTGTTCACTCGCTTGTTTCTTCTCGAGATACTGTTCACTCGCTTGTTTCTTCTCGAGATACTGTTCACTCGCTTGTTTCTTCACCAGTCCCTGTTCACTCGCTTGTTTCTTCTCGAGATACTGTTTCATTCGCTTGTTTCTTCACCAGTCCCTGTTCACTCGCTTGTTTCGTCTCGAGATACTGTTCACTCGCTTGTTTCTTCTCGAGATACTTTTCACTCGCTTGTTTCTTCTCGAGATACTGTTCACTCGCTTGTTTCTTCTCGAGATACTGTTCACTCGCTTGTTTCGTCTCGAGATACTGTTCACTCGCTTGTTTCTTCTCGAGATACTTTTCACTCGCTTGTTTCTTCTCGAGATACTGTTCACTCGCTTGTTTCTTCTCGAGTTCCTGTTCACTCGCTTGTTTCGTCTCGAGATACTGTTCACTCGCTTGTTTCTTCTCGAGATACTGTTCACTCGCTTGTTTCTTCACCAGTCCCTGTTCACTCGCTTGTTTCGTCTCGAGATACTGTTCACTCGCTTGTTTCGTCTCGAGATACTGTTCACTCGCTTGTTTCGTCTCGAGATACCGTTCACTCGCTTGTTTCGTCTCGAGATACTGTTCACTCGCTTGTTTCTTCTCGAGATACTGTTCACTCGCTTGTTTCTTCACCAGTCCCTGTTCACTCGCTTGTTTCTTCACCAGTTCCTGTTCACTCGCTTGTTTCGTCTCGAGATACTGTTCACTCGCTTGTTTCTTCACCAGTCCCTGTTCACTCGCTTGTTTCTTCACCAGTCCCTGTTCACTCGCTTGTTTCTTCACCAGTCCCTGTTCATTCGCTTGTTTCGTCTCGAGATACTGTTCACTCGCTTGTTTCGTCTCGAGATACTGTTCACTCGCTTGTTTCTTCACCAGTCCCTGTTCACTCGCTTGTTTCTTCTCGAGATACTGTTCACTCGCTTGTTTCGTCTCGAGATACTGTTCACTCGCTTGTTTCGTCTCGAGATACTGTTCACTCGCTTGTTTCTTCACCAGTCCCTGTTCACTCGCTTGTTTCTTCACCAGTCCCTGTTCACTCGCTTGTTTCTTCACCAGTCCCTGTTCATTCGCTTGTTTCTTCTCGAGATACTGTTCACTCGCTTGTTTCGTCTCGAGATACTGTTCACTCGCTTGTTTCTTCACCAGTCCCTGTTCACTCGCTTGTTTCTTCACCAGTCCCTGTTCACTCGCTTGTTTCTTCACCAGTCCCTGTTCATTCGCTTGTTTCGTCTCGAGATACTGTTCACTCGCTTGTTTCGTCTCGAGATACTGTTCACTCGCTTGTTTCGTCTCGAGATACTGTTCACTCGCTTGTTTCGTCTCGAGATACTGTTCACTCGCTTGTTTCGTCTCGAGATACTGTTCACTCGCATGTTTCTTCTCGAGATACTTTTCACTCGCTTGTTTCGTCTCGAGATACTGTTCACTCGCTTGTTTCTTCTCGAGATACTTTTCACTCGCTTGTTTCGTCTCGAGATACTGTTCACTCGCTTGTTTCTTCTCGAGATACTTTTCACTCGCTTGTTTCGTCTCGAGATACTGTTCACTCGCTTGTTTCGTCTCGAGATACTGTTCACTCGCTTGTTTCTTCACCAGTCCCTGTTCACTCGCTTGTTTCGTCTCGAGATACTGTTCACTCGCTTGTTTCGTCTCGAGATACTGTTCACTCGCTTGTTTCGTCTCGAGATACTGTTCACTCGCTTGTTTCGTCTCGAGATACTGTTCACTCGCTTGTTTCGTCTCGAGATACTGTTCACTCGCATGTTTCTTCTCGAGATACTTTTCACTCGCTTGTTTCGTCTCGAGATACTGTTCACTCGCTTGTTTCTTCTCGAGATACTTTTCACTCGCTTGTTTCGTCTCGAGATACTGTTCACTCGCTTGTTTCTTCTCGAGATACTTTTCACTCGCTTGTTTCGTCTCGAGATACTGTTCACTCGCTTGTTTCGTCTCGAGATACTGTTCACTCGCTTGTTTCGTCTCGAGATACTGTTCACTCGCATGTTTCTTCTCGAGATACTTTTCACTCGCTTGTTTCGTCTCGAGATACTGTTCACTCGCTTGTTTCTTCTCGAGATACTTTTCACTCGCTTGTTTCGTCTCGAGATACTGTTCACTCGCTTGTTTCGTCTCGAGATACTGTTCACTCGCTTGTTTCTTCTCGAGATACTTTTCACTCGCTTGTTTCTTCTCGAGATACTGTTCACTCGCTTGTTTCTTCTCGAGATACTGTTCACTCGCTTGTTTCTTCTCGAGATACTGTTCACTCGCTTGTTTCTTCACCAGTCCCTGTTCACTCGCTTGTTTCTTCTCGAGATACTGTTTCATTCGCTTGTTTCTTCACCAGTCCCTGTTCACTCGCTTGTTTCGTCTCGAGATACTGTTCACTCGCTTGTTTCTTCTCGAGATACTTTTCACTCGCTTGTTTCTTCTCGAGATACTGTTCACTCGCTTGTTTCTTCTCGAGATACTGTTCACTCGCTTGTTTCGTCTCGAGATACTGTTCACTCGCTTGTTTCTTCTCGAGATACTTTTCACTCGCTTGTTTCTTCTCGAGATACTGTTCACTCGCTTGTTTCTTCTCGAGTTCCTGTTCACTCCCTTGTTTCGTCTCGAGATACTGTTCACTCGCTTGTTTCTTCTCGAGATACTGTTCACTCGCTTGTTTCTTCACCAGTCCCTGTTCACTCGCTTGTTTCGTCTCGAGATACTGTTCACTCGCTTGTTTCGTCTCGAGATACTGTTCACTCGCTTGTTTCGTCTCGAGATACTGTTCACTCGCTTGTTTCGTCTCGAGATACTGTTCACTCGCTTGTTTCTTCTCGAGATACTGTTCACTCGCTTGTTTCTTCACCAGTCCCTGTTCACTCGCTTGTTTCGTCTCGAGATACTGTTCACTCGCTTGTTTCGTCTCGAGATACTTTTCACTCGCTTGTTTCTTCTCGAGATACTGTTCACTCGCTTGTTTCTTCTCGAGATACTTTTCACTCGCTTGTTTCTTCTCGAGATACTTTTCACTCGCTTGTTTCTTCTCGAGATACTTTTCACTCGCTTGTTTCGTCTCGAGATACTGTTCACTCGCTTGTTTCGTCTCGAGATACTTTTCACTCGCTTGTTTCTTCTCGAGATACTGTTCACTCGCTTGTTTCTTCTCGAGATACTTTTCACTCGCATGTTTCTTCTCGAGTTCCTGTTCATTCGCTTTTTTCATGTCTAGCATACCTTCCAACAACTACGCTTGTCAACAATGCACGTGATTGGAATCAATTACCATCGATCATGGATGACGACAGACTCAAAAGATAACCTAACCGGTGTCTGCCATTAAGATTCGGAAGGCTTCAACAATCAACTATTTTTTTCTACTACACGATCCTAAGGTGCACCTTAAAATCTTATCATGTCACCATATTGCTAAACAGAAGAAACAATCCTTTACTCTGATATAGAGGAGTCCAGCAGTCTTACCTATTTCGAAGTTGTAGAGGTGCGGCCACCATCCTATACCTGCTTCCACAACTCTGTAAATATATCCATCATCCACCTACCCATACCCCGGGTATTGAGGTTCCGTCTACCATCCCAATCGTGTCTCAGGTAGATATATATATTCACACACCCAAACATCGTTCGCTTAATGCATATTTAGAGGTGCCCCATCCCAACTCCCTTCATACTGCTTCTCAAAATATAGAAATCCTTCTCTCAACCAATGTATAGAGAAGACCATTTTAGATATTTACCCTTTATTTTAGCTGTCAGCATTGTCCCTTGGTTATAAGATAACACAACTATTTCTCCACAAGCAGACACTCGTCGCCTGATTAGTTTACGTAAATACGTTTACACACCCCGAGTCTAAAACCTGTAATTGGCTCTTCTGCCCACTGGGATACTTAATTACGAGCAGTGTTCTGTCGGACTAAGACAAACTGTCCTCACCTCACAATATTGACTTAAGATGGCACGCTCCACCCGCCCTATTGTGAGGCACCTTAGACAGGTGATGAGGCTCAAACCCAGACCAGCAATAACTAGCTTTGTTTACCAACACCTGAGGAGTTCACACTGCGTTAAACTGTCAGACTAGTTTGAGGAGGGTAGGTGAGCACATTGCGATACTGATACACGTAAATAAGAGCTTTGTGAACTAGTGACGGTCTATGCATGCTGTTTCCGTGTGATAGGAGCCAATAGCTTGTCTGTCGTTCATCTCGCATGTAACAAACCGACATAAATATAGATTAGGTAGTATAAATGAACAATTTAGATGCTTACTGTTTTGACTTGCTACTTGCTTATATAATTATTTTTTTAGTTTCTTCTGATGCACTTATTATTACATCCTCGATATCTCAAGGGCATACGCTCCGATGGAAATCTACTTTAAGATTAATCGGAGCGTATTCCTGGGAATTATCGAGGAAGTTGTTTAAAATTGCGCATAATCTATCATTTTGGAAAGTTTGATCAGAAATGTTTGTCCCAATGATAATCTGTACTTTAAGCAAATTGCTGAATTGGAAGATGTTCTTTGAATTATCGATAGCCTGATGATCTACAGAGCCAATGGCTCCATTTTTAAAATATTTAATTTCGCCTTATCAGCTAATTTAAGAACGATTACAAGACATTGTTCAAAGAGAAAGTATAAATATTTATTACTCGCCCGTGTAAGATACTGTAGTTTAATATTTATACGGCGATATTAAACTAGTGTAATACTAGCTCCAGACAGCGAGTATCCGCTCCGTGACGTCACTAATATACTCGCTGCCATCAGAAGGCTTCAAGGTGAAAAAGCTCTAACACAGCGCGTGCAACCAACGATTGTTGTCGCGCTCTAAAAGTGAAGCTCCTAACTCATAGGATTCACAATGCAACTCCGAACAACGACTCAAGAAATGAGTACGGCAAACGAAACTTTTTGTTATTTTATTAAGTTGTCTTTGAATTTTTGAAACGTAACAAATTGTACACCATATACTCATCAAATAGGAAATTATATATGAAGCAAATTCCACAAACTTTTGTAATATTCATAGAATTTCATACGCCTAACGTTTAAAACATACTCTCGAACAAAATTATTTGTATGTAAAATAACAATTTGGTTCGAGATCATCGATGACGTCAATTCCCATTGTTGTCAAGAATCCTGACAACGATGCCCCCGCAAGTGAAGGCAGGGCTACTACCGTAGAGGTACTCGAAGGGAAGGCGCCCTGACTTGGAGGTTGAGTGTAATACCGCTGCACGTATGACGTCATAATATTGTGTGGTTGTGACGTCACAATGGCGGCCAATTCGCAGAAATGTTTCGTTCGTACACTTTCGGCAATCATACTTGATAACTGAGGTGAAGGAATAAAAAACCCACTAAACTTCCTTCAATTTAAAACTAAGGTAGCCTTCACCTGAGGTCTGTTAGCTACTGATTATAAGGTAGCCTTCACCTGAGGTCTGTTAGCTACTGATTATAAGGTAGCCTTCACCTGAGGTCTGTTAGCTACTGATTATAAGGTAGCCTTCACCTGAGGTCTGTCAGCTACTGATTATAAGGTAGCCTTCACCTGTCTTTCCTACGACAAATTAAGAATGCATCCCTCGTTTCAGCGGCATTCTCAGCAGGTAGGTCCGTAGCTACTGTATATGAGATCGGGGCTGCATAGCATACCAAACTTATATCGTACAGATGAGGAAAGCTTTTATCTTTTCGATATCGAGAATAATACTGGTAATTAATTTGGATTATGGGATATTGTCGTTTTGTATCAGCTCTCACGGCATGTTTTGTGATTTATTTGATTCTTCATCCCCGTCGACAATAATCATTAACTGTATAATGTCCTTAATAATTTCAGTCAAAATTGATAAATACGCATTGTACTTTACATTATACATTGTGCACCGCATTGTCCGGAGATTTTAAATTTGAAGAGTTGAATGGATATTGGCAATACTTAATGTATATTGAACAGTAAAGATCAATATCTTGAAGACTGGGCTATGAAAAGTTCTGAATGTTTTTAACAACGTAATAGGTAAGCCTTTTAGGATTTCCGAATTGGTATTTAAAGGCACTAGTGCACGCTTTTACGGTTCAAATTGGCTATATTTAAAGGTTTACGAGGACTTATGCATTCACTGAAACTTTCTTTCGATGCAATGAAATACTAAACATTCTTAACAATTTACCTGTAATCAACAATGAAAACGTTAAGACAGCCGCTGTCGGTTTGGACATATAAAAATCTATGGTTAGCTGTGCACAAAACGGATAAATTATTGACACTTGGAAACGACTGAACTAGTATTGTGTGCAGCTATCGAATTTACCTTAACCCTGTACTGAAAAAAAATCATGAAATATGTTTTATGAAAGCAATGTTGTAAATTAACCGATTTAATAACACAGTATTAGCATTGTTATTAGATTGACCATAGCGTTTCCGCTTATCTGGTTATGAGCAAAATTTTAATATTTCCGATATCGTACGTAGTTCATGCGGATTTAATGTAACGTAACATTAAATACTTCCGGCCTTTAAAAATCCACTTTACTACCTGAATACGTAAATATTTGTTAAATGACTTACGAGGTAGATTACTTGTGTGAGGATAGTGAGTAATATCGAGAGATATGCAGTATCTGTGCCTTCGTTGTGTTTACGAAATATTGGCGTGCACTAGTGCGTTTAAAACCATAAATTGATTCGTGTTATGCAATTGGATCGAGCATTCAATCAGATAAGGCATGTATGATTTCGGTGTTATATAATTTGTTTTGACGTGTTTCACACCGACTTTGTTGTGCTCTGAACTAGAAAGACAACCATTTCCATTATCACCAGAAACTACTTCCCTGGAAACTATATCGTTTTATTTCCAGGCCCGTTGATATGATGTAAATGGTGTAATGCTTAAAGTGAACTTTTCTTACTTTTGTTTTTAGGAATCTGCGTAAAGCGAGTTTCTGTGCATGTAAGGAAATCATGTTATTTTATCTCATATAACATGAGGCCTCCCACTCAACTATACACAAATATAAAGTCTGTAAATGTTGGCGAACACGCATCTACATAAGAAAATCATCATCATTTTGAACTTGAATAAATGACTTCACTTCATTCTCTATATACCCACTGAAGACTGATGGTTCCGAGTTCACTATATACCGTTACATGGTTCGTTTAACCATTTCAAATCAAAATTAAATGTTCCAGAGATATCTCAAGTGCACATCAATTTCTCGAATAAGTTCATACCAGAAGCATTGGAATTCCATAAAAAGTGTGATAAAATCTTGTGGAATACAGATTTATGTGTACATTAAATGGATACATTGATAGACAATTACAACAACAATCCGTAGTAAAACGTCAGTATTTTATTGATAAAGTGTGAAACAAAAGTAAATAAATATTTCATAAGAAGACCCGTATCCAAAGCTCGAAACCGTTAGCGAAAGCAGCACAGATCTATTCAAGCAAGAACCGAGATTGTCGGTGGCATTGTACATATATTGGTCCCTTAGTGTCAATGATTCGTCGAGTTCAGAGTTCAGTTATAGTCACGTGGTCGCGCATGAACACGCGTACTCTGAACATAAAGTTGAGCAAATATGCAGATAATTGTGACCTTATATAACGAACGTGAACTTTGAAATCCAATGCTGTTTGTTTTGATCAAATGGTGAACACTCGGTGAAAGACAAATGTAGTTGGCACGAGTTTATGTTGGCACAAGTTAATGTTGGCGAGTTCCTGTTCAGCCAGGAATATTTAGAAATGTGGAGGAGAGACTTAGTGAGATCGAGATATACAATGGCCAGAGCATCTGATGAATATATGAAAGTCTGTCCTCATCGGCACACCTTTCAACCGTTTGTCTGAACGGAGAACAACCGAAGATGATATGATTACTTTGCTGCCCATCCATATGTGCGTGATGACTTCTGAAAACCGTCCAGGTAGATTTATGCGTCATAAATAAATACATTAAAACAGTAACAATATGATACAATGACCATAACCAAGAGCGAGAACAAACGATCATTTACAACCGAAATACCGTCACTATATAAGGAGACGAGTAACCATGACAACAAGAAAATTACGATGCTGGTACAAGTTCTGTGATTGGTTCCTCTGTGAGCAGTTTATGTTTGACCATGTCATGATGCCAGTCCGTGTGTTCACTAGATCCGACCATCTCTCGAACTAGTCGACGAATCTCGAGATCCAGAGCGAAGAGGTGGTCATCCACGTCCTCTGGAATATAGTGTCTGACGTAATCCGCAGTTCTTGTGACGTATTCCACGTTAGTCCCGGTATTCCCTCTCGCATGCACAATCTGTTTCGCCATGGCAGTCACTTCCGTTTCACCCAAGTAGAAGCTGTTGTCAGTGGTCGCGGTGTAGGCTAGCACAGTTATAGGGTTTGATCCTGGTTCTCTAGGCTCGAACTCAGTCACAAGCGTTGTGTAGCCACCCAGTTTGCTCTCCCTCACGTTCAGATAGGTCAGGGCTTTCGTCACCTCTTCTCTTCCGGTTAGCTCGTAGGCAACACCCCAGGCTCGTCCCTAGAAGAGTACAAGTGAAATATAGTATGGTTTGTAATGATATGGACACACAATTTATAATTTTGAAACGAATGAGGCATGAGTGTTGACTACTTAAACAATTTAAACAAGAACATGTACGTAGAAACTGTCAGCCGAAAGACCTTGAATAGGTGAGGTACCGTCTCCAGTTCTTTTATTACAAATCTTATAAGGAATGTTAAAAAAACACCAAAATGAAAGACTTCTATATTTACTATATTGCTAAAATAAACTTAAAAAACAGTTACGTTTTGCGTTAATATTGGTAGGGTGAAGTATATGATGTGAAGTAGTAATAATCATTCAATTTGAAGTAACTGCAGGTAACACATGTTGGATAAAAAGTATGATATCCACAAAGTTAACATGTATTCTTCTCAATGCTATCATTGTAAACAAAGTAGGAGTGATCGAGTGCAGAGGCATCATGTAGGAGGCCCATTGCACAATTAGTATACACGACAAGTAAAAACTTTTAAAATGGCCTAAAACCGGGCATGCATGATTTCATCACCCTCGAGGAGCTTATGATAAATACATACACCTAACGAGTGGGTGGGTTCAGAGAGGTCGAACTTTTCCCGGGCGAGCTCACTGTGTAAATGATGCAATATTTACACACTGTATCCAGTTCAGCGAGTATCAATACAAGTATATGCAACTAAATACTGCTCTCTTTAAATTCAATGTTGATATAGATGAGCTATGTACGTATATATTAACCATTTTACGAGAAACAATCTTGTGCATTTCCTTGTTTACTACGAGTGTGACAGCTCATATGACCCGGTAAACGTGGCTTGCTTCTAAAAATAGCACAGCGCGTGGAGAGATGATGAAATCGTTGACTTCAATACCTTGTTGTTTCCTTAGTGCGATATCATAACGTACATTTTCAGCATTTGTATTATGACTTCATGCATTTTATTAAAGAAGACATGATCTTGTATCGTATTTTGAGGTAAGTTATCATCATCTGCTCTGGTGTTTTAGCTTCGCATCAGAAGGGGAAAAAAATCTTCAAAATAATGATACATGCACTATGGAGATAAATCTTAATAATGTGACTAGTTTGAATAAAGAAACGTGATAATTACCTGTTCGTTTTCCACGAGGTTAGCGACCCTTCCAGGCTGAAATAAAACAAAACGACTTGTTAGAATTGAATGAAACACTTGTGAATAATGTAGCTGTAGCAGTTTATGATAGAATACTATACCATTCTGCAAAAAACTTATTATATGCAATAGTTGTATGCCTACCTTTTCAGCCGTTCCCCTGTGTGTTATGTTTCCCTGCCAAAAGCGCCGGACGTATCCTCGGATGAAACCAACTTTTGCAGAGTTGTATTCAAAGTCTGGTTTCCATAGTAGAGAGCCATAACCGAACACCCATATGGTGGGGTTCGAGTTCAATAAGTTGTCAAGAGATTTAGCGTCCATTCTCCGTTATTATAGGAATGTATGTAAATGCAAAAATGATGAGTACATATGCTGCGGGAGATTCCAAAGCGAATATAATCGTATACTGAATTCATTTCCAATTGACAGAACTTATATACGCTTCGAGCGTTTCATCAGAACGTGACCTTCCTATTCAGCCAATCAGATACCTTAACCAACTCAACCCTGCAATGTGATTGGTAGAGAGTCTAAGACCCGCCATTTTCCAAGAGTTGCATCAGCACTTGCATCATGCGTCGTGATACCTCACAAACGAGGGTTTGCCTTGCAGTATGTACATAGCACACTAGCAGATCAGGGTGAAACCCTTTCGGTGTTTACTCGTATTCACACTATTTGCTTCCTGCACGAAAACCATGTGTAATCTTGACGTCTCGTGACAGCTCGAGATTCTCGTGATCCGACAGGTGAATGAAGCATGATACAGTCTTGTGTGAATCACATGACCCGTGTCGTTCTCGACCCATAACTATTATGAGGTTGAACGGCTTATAGTAGTACATTGATATACATATGAAGGTTTGCTCCTGTCAATAACTGCCTTTTAATCCTTGGCGGTCATTTCTTTCCTGTGACCGGTCACGAAGTGCGTCAGTAGGCCGAATAGTCAGTCGCCTGTTTACGTGTTTGCATGCTTCCTGCGCTGTTGGTACACACAAGATCGATACCTACGTCACTCATGAGTCGTGTTGGCAGTTTATGATATATGAAATTCGTAGGTGTAATGATTGATTCATAAGCAACAAAGCCGAAGGATACTTCGTTAAAGAAGATAAACTCTCTTTCCGAAACTTATCGTGTTCATTGATTTTGTTTGCAATGCTAAGTTTTATAACGCTCTGGATAATTTCGGGATGTTTACAATTTGTGTTAATCGTTTACTACATTTTTATCAAAAGCATTGATAAAGTCAAACAGTAAGTTTCCAAAGTGTAGATTGTTATAGATTTGGTGATTATATTTAATGATTGTAAGGTAGGTAGGTGGATTTAAGGGCGACGTTGGGCCAAAAATGACCTATATGCGCCCTAATGATTGTAATTATTATGTCAGGTTTATAGGACCTGATGGGTTTATTTCAACATTTTCGTCGTTGAGAGCCTCAGGATTCCAGGATTTATACTTGTTGGGCGTTGCTTACAATCAGTGTATCCACTGGGTAAGTATAGTTAGAAACGGTGAAAAGCGACATATTGCGTTTGTTTCAAGCAAATCGTTAATTGATTTATTTTATTAATATGAAGTACTCAGTGGGAGTCCTATTTCTCCGTACAACCAAAGGTACCTACATGCTGAAATTATTTTTAACAATGTTAAAACTCTTTCTGCGACGCATGCAAATTGCAGCAACAAGTACTACTTCTATGTTACATCTGGATACAACTGGTATTTACATTTTGTCAGAAAGTTGATTACCTTATCAGACATCAAGTTTATATATCAAGTACTATTAAAACCCTCTTTCTACGTCCAGTTTGTTTTCAGTTTTTGTTTTGTTTTTGTTTTGAATATGATGAGGTGAACTTCACTGTTGTGATTATCATTATTAACACTCTGTGTCTATTGTTTATTCAAGGCAAACGGTCGAAACCATAACTTTGTTATTAACTTTTTATTATTTGTGAATAAGCGTACTAAGTTCTTGCAGGGCGGTCAACGATGGTCTCCAGAGTAGCATGCCAGATCTTTGAAACAAATCAATCCCATGTACATATTACCTGGAGAAGACATCCACATTTGATTTCGAGTACCCGTTAACTGGCAGGTAAAGGGCACTATAGCAGGCTTTTTTGGTTCAATTTACTAATTCAAGGCATGTGAGGACATAGGCCATCACTTTAGCTTTCTATCGATGCAATGAAATACTTATATTTTTTTACAATTGACATGCAATCAACAATTATATGTAAAGACGGCTGCTTAGGGATATAGAAATCTATGGTCAGTTGTGCACAAAACAGCAACAAATATGGACATTTAAAACGGCTGAACTATTAAAGAGCCACTCCGTGATTTTCATAACATATTATTTACCTTTGATACGAACCTTAATGTCATATGTGGCGATATCAAATCAAAACATCTTAACTTTTCATGTCCAAAAGACATATATATGACAAATTCTGGTTTTCCATGAAAATCTAAAAACAGTTTTATGAATACACAGAGGTGTAGATATCATGTCCAATATACATGGATACTAGTAATATAACCTAACAGACACTATAAACTCGTAACTGCCCTCCTGGCTGTTATAGATAAGTCTCCAAAATTACGTTTGACTATTTGACGTGCGTCACTGTCCGGTTTTCGATCATAATTGCGACGTTCTACCTTCATAATGTCAATGTAAAAAACAATAAGCTTTAAAATGTGTCTTTTTGGTAACAGTCGATACTTTGCGATCAAATTACACAATTGATTAAGTTTGGCATATATGACTCCAACAACTCACGGAGTGGATCTTTAAGCTGTGCATCTTTTGAATTTACCTTAACTCTGAACTGAGAACAAAGGTCGAGAGAAATGCAGTATGTGTGCATTCGTTGTGTTTACGAAATACTGGTGTGCGCTACTGCCTATAAGGACAGAGAGTTTGGTTTTCGTTTATGGTCATTTTAAAAGACGGACCACGAATCGTTGATCATGTACCACAAAACAAGAATATTAGTCTTGGCAAGTACTTCTACATAAAATATTACAATTACCATTCGGGACATGTGCTGTACAATGTCAGATTACTACTATAATATATAAGGACACGTAAATTGAGAAAATCACTGATAAACAAACTGAACTTTTCCTGGGTCAATGTTTAGATGACTAGAACTATACTTAAAGTTTTGTCATTACTGGTGTCTTGAATACTGAACGTGATTCTGAGTCTGTTGAACGTTTTGCTGGCCTGTAAAACGCGTAGTAATTAATGACGATACTAGACACTGTGAAAAAATCACGCTGGAAAATAATCCTGAAGATAAATTCATATAAATAGAAAATATTCATCTTACACTAAGATATTTATTTTGAGTCAGCAGACACTAGGAGAGCCTTCAGTAAATACTGCCACATCATCTGACAGTGATGTTGTCATCATGCACGTTCGTTCTCCAACACACCACACCTACTTCTTTATTTAAGTGAATGCTTGTACATACATATGCTCATTATAACATTTAGGCAACAACGTCTCGTGATATCACTAGGCTTAATTTCATATGGGATTATTGATTTATCATGCTCTAGAATAAAATTACATGAATTTTTTTGTATGTAATAAATTTTTAAAAAACGCAACTGATAATGTTACCTCCTAAAGGTTGTTTGTTAGTTTGCATGGCAGAAATGCAGTTTTTATATTTTAACTGAACTTTACGGTGCCAAATGTTTATAGATGTAACTTAACGTTATACTTTTCTGTATTTTTAATTTGGATGGGTTTTTTTCGATTGTTTTCTGAAAATGAAAAATGATCCTCAAAGAAATGCCTCTTTCAGTTGTGGTTGACTTTAAATGTAGACTTGCTTTTCAAAAGTTAATGGTGGTAAAAAAAGTATTAACAACAGTCTGGGTGTTGTAATAAACCTCATTCTTTAGATGCCCGCAAAACGATCGGCTCCTTAATCTGACTGCTCAGTCTTTATCCTAATATCATATCTTTAGTATCTAAAATATATTGATTTGAACATATTTCTGATGTATTGTAAAGCGTTAATAAAAAGAAATGTAACTGTCTAAATCCTTACTTTATCCTGTCTGCATAGCCTATCTCTCTTAACGTCTAAAATCGAATGGTTTTTTTATAGGTTGAATTTTGGCTTGTTGCTGATATAACTTTTCTGTTGATGGTGTTGTAAACATGTTTACATCCATATGTTGTGAATGATATTCATGATGCGTACTCATTATTATGTTTATGAAAGAAAATTCAAGTCGCATACATGTTTACCTGTAGAGGGATATCCGACACGTATATATAAGCCTGTGATTTGGATTTCAGATCCCCTTCTTTAAACGTCATGGAAAAAAAACACGTTTGCTTTGTAACCAATTAATTTTAATAAATTTGTACTCCGATTGTTGTCATATTATGCTCTAATGGTAAACAATCTGAGTTTGGTTTAGCCCTGAAATTGCAGTAATCAGTTGTAAATTAGCTGTAATATAATATGTCTCGATGTCCGTTATTACATCTAGAGAATTACACGCCATTCCGTGTCGCGCATCAGCCACTCAAAAGGAAACTGGCCCAGCACTTCGAATCACTTCTAATTATTTAGTTGTTCTTGAGCTGCGATTACGAAATCCAAATGTTTCCGATGTATCGCAGTGGATTGTGTTGAAAAATGTGCATATATTGTTGACGGAAATGTGCCATTAACCAAGATTCAAAAGAAGCTCGTCTTTGATTGGTTGAAAACTTACTTCCTGACCTCATTTTATTGGTCGGTTTAAAATTCGTCATAGGTCAGCTGATCATGACCTCAATCAGTTATTATCTAGATGTAATGACGGATCTTTACATCCACTTTTACTTCTTTGGATTTTTTAAAATATCCAATTGTCCGATTATCATTATCATTATTCGTAGATTCATCAACCAACCTTCATGTATTAATCGATAAAGAATAAGGTCGATTATAAAACTAATCCAACATCAGTCGGTTCCTCGTGTCTTTAAAGGCACTATAGTACGCAAATTGTCTGTTTTAAGGCATATGTTGATATAGGCACTCATTTTACCATCCTATTAAAGCAATGAAATATTAATTATTCTTTACAATTGACCTATAATCAACAATGAAAAAGGTATAAGACGGCCGGTAGTCCTGCTTAATGACTGTGTACATAAAGGAGCCTTTCATACAGTCTAGGTCCACATTCAGCAAGTCTAGATTGACTAAATACACAAATAAGGAGCCCAAAAAAATTATTATGGATGAAGGAACATTTAATGTTAAAACATTTTCATAGACTAAATTTTGGTCTAGACGGCCGGAGTCGGATATAAAAATCTACGGTCACCTGGACCGGTCATTTGGACTATTGAAAACGACTGAACTAGTAACGTGTGCAACTTTTGAATTTACCCAGACTCTGAACTGAGAGTAAAGGATAAAATATTGTTAATTAAAGTAATCTTGTAACTAGACCGATTAAAATAATTTAGTATGAGCATTGTTAGTGGATTGAAATGACGGCTGCCGTTTTCGCTCCTCAAGCTGTAAGCAAATTTGAATATTTCCGATATCGTTGTTCATGTCGATTAAATGCAAGGTTGTATTGAATACTTTCGGCCTTTTAGAATCAACTTTAACTCCTGAATACGTACATATTTGTTTTAAAACTTGCGTGGTAGATAACCCGAGTGTAGATCGTTAGTATTTTCGAGAAATATGCATTATCTGTGCCTTCGTATATACGAAATATTGTTTTGTACTAGCGCCTGTTAAGGATTTGGTAAATAAGATCTATGACCATGACGTGACTACAAGTATATCTCAGGTATATAAGCAATCCAGCCGGACATTCCGCGTGTCAGGGTCACCTGAGAGATATCATTTACCTTGGTACATTTAAAGTTTGTGTAAGACCTTTGTCAGGTGTTATGCTGATCGCACACCTATCTACTGTCTCGTCAACGTGTCACAGGGCGATGAATGTACAGTGATTTGTAATTTGTTAGTAAATATGTGACCTTAATAACAAGATAACGCAAATGTCTACTGAATCGACGTCGAAAAAACTCTGTGAAAGAAGTTCGAAGATCGTTAGTAAAGTAAGAGACGTAAAATAACGTGTTTGATTGTTGATTGGTACGAACAATTCATTTGAGCATCCACCCACTCCAATGTGAAAGTTTGGATTAAGTGTAACAAACGAAATTGTGGTTCGCCGATCATTATGTAAGATTAGTTGGTAGCACATTTCCATTATAGTTCAATAGGTAACCAGCCATTAAGCAGACAGCCAGTACGCAGACGCTTTAAAACAACAACATTTATGCTTCAGTGAACAGCTTAGCTACAGCCTCACACCTTAACTAACTAAATGGAATAGTCCAGATAATAAACAAGAAGATGTGGTTGTTATAATTATGAATGTATTTATCTATTTATAACAAATATAGATATATGTTAGATACATGTTTCAAGAGTTATTTAATATTTATATTGCAAGTTACATTTATATAAAAATAGAGCCATGGACTCTGTAGCTCATCAGACTTTTGATAGAAATAGGTGTTTGGGTTTAGACCATGGGGTCATGGGCAGTGTAGGAAAGATAGCCTGTCCCAACGTCTGAGTTATTCACAATCAAATGAAAAAGGCCCATTGCCCATTTGGGGTCAAGGGGTCACCGAACCTTCAATTCAGAATCCCCATTGTCCAAGGAGTCTACACACAACTATTAAGCTAGCAAGACCTTTTGGAACTGGAGAAGAAGATGAAAGTAGGATTTTAAGGTTTTGACCCCTGTGACCCCATTTGGGGTCAAGTGGTCACTAAACCTACAATTTAGAATCCCCAGTGTCCAAGGAGTCTTCACACAAGTTTTCAGCTCTCTAGACCTTTTGGAACTAGGGAAAAAGATGAAATTAGGTTTTATAGGTTTTGACCCCTGTGACCCCATTTGGGGTCATGGGGTCACCAAACCTACAATTTAGAATCCCCGTTTGCCAAGGAGTCTACACACACCTTTTCAGCTCTCTAGACCTTTTGGAACTAGGGAAAAAGATTAAATTAGGTTTTATAGGTTTTGACCCCTGTGACCCCATTTGGGGTCATAGGGTCACCAAACCTACAATTTAGAATCCCCGTTGGCCAAGGAATCTACACACACCTTTTCAGCTCTCTAGACCTTTTGGAACTAGGGAAAAAGATGAAATTAGGTTTTTTAGGTTTTGACCCCTGTGACCCCATTTGGGGTCACGGGGTCACTAAACCTACAATTCAGAATCCCCATTGTCAAAGGAGTCTACACACAACTATTAAGCTATCAAGACCTTTTGGAACTGGAGAAGAAGATGAAAATAGGTTTTTCAGGTTTTGACCCCTGTGACCCCATTAGGGGTCATGGGGTCACCAAACCTACAATTTAGAATCTCCAGTGCCCAAGGAGTCTACACACAACTATTCAGCTCTCTGGACCTTTTGGAACTGGAGAAGAAGATGAAAATAGGTTTTTCATGTTTTGACCCCTGTGACCTCATTTGGGGTCACGGGGTCACGAAATCTACAATTTAGAATCCCCATTTGCCAAGGAGTATGCACATAAAATTTCAGCTCTCTAGAGTCATTGGTTCTGGAGAAGAAGTCGAAAAAGTGAAAAGTTTACGGACGGACGGACGGACGGATGGACGGACGCCGGACGCCTTGCCATGCCATAAGCCCATCGGGTCTTTCAGACCTGATGAGCTAAAAAGTCATTTCAAATTTGAATGGAGTAAATTGAAACTAATGCAAAGTTAGTAAATAAATTGTATTGTCAAATAAACAATCATTTCTAAGTATTGAATTCCAATGTGACAAGACAAGTGGACTGTCCCATTATATTCATAGGGATTGCCATCGTTGGCCTTGTGTTTAAGTGTCTGCGTACTGGGTTTTTAAAAGTGTCTGCAAAATGGCTGTCTGTGTAATGGGATATAATCCAAATATGACTATATTGCTTATATTCTACGAAATCGGGGTGATACAAGCTGTGTTGTTACACTTGCTGGATAGGAAGTAGGGCTTAGATTTACGAAGATCTCTTAGTGCTTAGATAGTCGTAACTCAATGTTAGTGTATGGTACTGTTACACTTGACTTGAGAATCATCTGGACATAATTTATGTAAAAAATGAGTTTCTTCGTAAGTAATAAAAAAAATACTAACCATGTCGAATGGTGCTGACCTTGTGCAGGTCACGTGCTTATGGATTGTCAAATGGTTCATTATTTCGTTTAAACATCTAAATCGTATAAATAAAGATGCTGTTAGACATTGATCACGTCACTAGCCCGTCCGTCATTATAACACCACTGAACAAGATTTTAGCCTAGCCATGTCTATCTGAAGAGTAGAGAGTATAGTTTTGAAAATGATGGAAATCTTAAAATCTCTTTTTTCTTCAAACTTTCTGTTTATTGGAGAACTCTTCAACTCTATTACGGTAAGCTGTCTGAATGGTGGGTGTACGCGTGAAGATCTGTGTGAAAGCATGGGAATAGCAGGAAGGAAGTGAAAGAATGGGTGAAGAAACCTTTGGTTATAAATCATAAATCTTGGTCTTAGCAACTCACGAAACCTTGCTTTGGTATTGGAGTCTCGGAGAACTGATTTCAAGTTTCAAGCGTACCAACCTCGATCAAGATCATTAGTTTAGAAATATTTCTATTCTAGTCTTTACTTTTAAAATTGTATACAATAATAAAGTTTTAAAAATTACTTGGGCGGTTTGACACCGACTTATATATTAGACTTACACTATTTTAATTTGATTTTTAAAAGTTAATGAACAATAAGAAGAATTTTTATGAAAAAACAACTTCTTTATTTGGTGATATCAGAACAGAACAGGATTTTATTCTCATGGGCCATATTGAATAATATAGAGAACATACAGTCAGTCGTGAGATACAGTATATAATGGCTTGGAAAATACTTGGTATAGTAGTAATATTAGTAAAATGTGATACTTTCATAAGTTGGAGATAGATGTATCTACATGTTGATTAGCCTACCACATAAATAAAAGGTAAGTATATATATGAGTGGAGCTTGGACGTAGACGTTTTACCCTGAAGCATGATGTTGATTTAGTTAACCAAATATCAAGTTTTACTTGAGATCTAAAAATAAGATTCTAAAGTTAGAGAAGTATTAAATAAATGATAATATTTTGAACATCGGGAAACCATAATTGTTTGAACAGGTCAATAAGTGTAATTGTGACATGGTCGTTAAACGAGTTTATATTAGAAGTATTTTGGATTATCAAGTATAAGAGAACCCGACATCTTGAGTAAATTTTACATTTTTTAAATGGTCGATATAAGCATCCTAAGGAGATGAACTCAGTGTCATGATGTTATAAAGAAGCGACGGTTCTACCTATATTATAGTCTTGCCAAGTTTTGTTAAAATGATTACCCCTAGATGTTACACTGCTTACACACGGTTTCTGGATTCTTGAGTTCATACACTGAGGTATGGAGCCGGGTAACAAAGATCTCCCTGCTGAAATCAGAACGCCGTGCTACCTGACCAGGTAAATGTATTACCTCGGTTTACCTGTACAGGTGGGTTACAGAGTTGCCTCCCTTTGACAGGGAAGAAAGGTGTGCGGAGACTACAACCGGGGATTTTATTCTCTTCACAGGTATGAGTTGTTGAGTTTTGATCCAGATGCATAGAATGATCTCTTTAATGTTAGAGAGTTATTGACTTCCATCTCATAGTTTTGGGGTAAATGTACTTGTATGCATGGCTCGTAAATTCTTATCATAGCTTTTTTCTTGATTAAGTAATTAAGGATATTGTTCTTATCAATTAATCCTTCGTTATGTTCAAGAATATGAAGGTTTCACATTGAAAAATAGTGGTTCCAAACGGTAAAAAAACACGTTCGATTTTTTGTCCTTTTTTGGGATGTTTGATGCTACTAAACGTGCATATTTAACTGGTATCCATGATAAAACAGATGATAAGATTTTTGAAAGGTGAATGTTGGGTCAAACCGATTCCCTGATTAAATCTTATTCATTAATAAAATATTTGTAATTGCTAATGGCCCGGTCTGTGTTCTTAATGGAACGATGACACATCTTTCTTTCAATTCTGAGTATAAAGAGATAAGTGAGTGACTCATAAACCCCGGATATATATCAATTTAATGGCGAATGATAGAATTATATGTTGTAATAATCTTCTTAAGCGATTCATCAGAATTTTAATTCAGTGTAATGATCTTGTTATTTTGTACATTATTATTGTAATAAATCATACGTTGAAATTTTATCATCTCAAATGGCAGTTTTATACTATTGTAACGAAAAAAATGGTATTAAGATATTTTCCTGTTAATCTGATGCTGATATTTAGCACTGTATAAGTCCATCTCGACTGGAATACGTTAAGGTGAAAACACTACTCATTTCAGGCATACTGGATAGTAACCGTTACAAATTTGTAAAGCCTGTTCTAAACTAGGATCACTCTTTGGTTTATTCAGTAATTTTGAAGTAACCGTGGTTATTCAAATATTCATATAATTTTTGTTCCGTCAACTGTTCTTCAAAAGCATTTCGTAAGTGTATAGTCCAAAATAATGAATCTATAAACAGAAAACGTGACATACTGACAACTTGTAATATGTAAAGTAATCGGATCTGAATCAAAGCCTTGTATGCAAATGGAATATGATCTGTGTGTGAACGCAGTACTATGAAAACATTTGAAAAAATTTCATCCAGCTTCATTGATTCTTGACGTCAAGCAATTTTCTTACACTTTTTTCTCTAAAATGAGTGTAAAATATAATTGTATTAGAATAAAGTACATGGGGCCGAGTTAAAATAAATATTTATCGAAAATGCATAATGAAATTGAAGAAACCCTGTTTCGTATTTCCGTGAATGTACCATATCTGAGGAGATTTCACATAGAAACAAAAGAGAAAAAAATATGCAGGTGTTTAACATTCAGACGCCATCCACACACAATTGTAATGGTAGGTATTCTCTTCAATTAAAAGATATATCTCAAATCTCTCAAAGCTGTCCATATATGTATATATTAAGTGTCCTAGATATCTGACACTGAAGTGTTTCAATGTGGTTTTGTAGATAGAACAGTGAACAACCGGTCCGCGTTTAGATAAAACCATTCACACCAACCCAGTCGAACAAGGAGATTTCGACAAGGCAATTATTTAATTTTGCCGGACAAAAGAACATTTGAATATGCACACTTGTCGAGGCTGTATTATATTCTCATAAAGCGCGCAGGACAATTGTCCACGTGTAGAAAAGCGCAATAAATTTGTCGGAGCTAGAATAGTGACTCTTGTGACAGTGATAGTATAGTGGAAGAAGTTAAGTGAATTATTGTTTCAGGAAGAGTAATTGTTCATTAATTCCACGAACCTATCCGGACACTGGACAGGACAGATGGACATGAGCTCTCAACCTTTTGTTTTACTCCTTAAGGCCAACCAGCCAGGTACGTGAGCAGGAATTTCATTACCTGGAAATTGTTTTTGTTCCGGGCAAACGGGTTGTTAGTGTCTACTTTATACTAGGATGAGATCTGTGAAAGTGCATATGAAATGTTCTGTAAACACACTGATGAACAAGAGAAAAGCAGAGTGGTCAGGGAGGGGCAGGGGTTGGGAGGTATCGGTCAAGCAATCAACAGGTGTCTGTCTCTTCGGCCAACCTGTTGTGTCCAGACACTGTAAACATAAACTGAATTTCATTGTCTTTCTCCCCACTTAATTCGTCTCAAATGTAATAAAATCTGAATAAATTGTTCAGATTTGGATTATATTTCTTAATGGGAGGAGAACGTGATTGTGTGCTGTTATTACATCTGTGACCCACTTCCGGGTCTTTGACGTTAAGGTCGAAGGTTGCATGGACAAAGAGGCGCCAACTGTCGCGTGCAGTTTGTCGCGGTCCACGCGCCAGGTAGGAAAGCCTCTAGCCATCTCCCTAGACACTGGTCAAGGGCCGGAGGGAACCATATCCAACAGATGCAAATAAAACAGGGGCAGAACCCCGATCCTCTAAATGGAATAGAATTAAAACTCAAGGTTAATTCTACTGACTGGACAGAAAGGTGAATTTTAGAAGAGGTCATATTCTAATAATGTAGTCGACGGTACTTCAAGCTGAACAAAGGAACCCCTTGTGGACTACAAAGCATCAAAGCCAAGAAGGTCGGGCGGTGACCCTAAGGGCTTAGTAGAAGAGAAAAGCATCACGGTTAGGCGAGAATTCGGTCAGCTGTGTTTAATGAATGTCCACGCGCAACGTTTCCGCAATTGTCGATTAATTCAGAATTATTTCATAACGTCGCCGTCCTGTCAAAAGGCGTCCCCGCTGTGCTGCCATAGATCACAGATGCGAAGGCACGCGACCCACAGAGCACTCAATGGCGACCCAGGGATTCGGGGCAATGCAACTCACCTTCCCCTTTTGTCGTTTTTGATTTTTTTTACCCTAAAAAATCCGTTGCTGTCAGACTAAAATGGCTGGAACAGATGCCAGACCAATACCCGACTGTAATGCATGACTGCCACCAGCGTCAATTGATACAGAAATTATCGGAATACTACATTTAAATCTTGTTCTTAAACATATTAGCGGTGGTGTCGCGATTGCGCCACTAACGTGTTGCGGCAACAGCGGGTTCCACTGTTCTCAGTCACGTCATTTTTCAGACACTATGCTTTGTATGGGAAACTTTTGTTTTTTAAAAAGAGATAAAACAAAACCGCCCCAAAATGTGCTTCAGATGTTTTTAAAAGAATAAGACAAGAAAAACTTGAAATGGAAAGGAAGAAAGTGTTACAACAAAACATTGTACTTGTTTCCGTTGATGTTTTATCATTGCTTTCGTCAACATACTAAATTGTGAAAATAGTAAAATGTAGATATGTGAATGCAGAAATAGATTATAAGCGTCTTCATTTAAAAGAAAAAAGGGGCTTGTTGAATTACATGTCTATCGAATAATTTCCTTTTAAAAACGTAACGCTTTCAAAAATTACATTTTCTTTGGTTTTCTACTTACAAAAGGCACCTAAAATATTCATTGGAAAAAAGTTCAGCACCCTCACCTTTTTTACTAGAATCATAGTCTAGCCACAAATTCCGAAAAACACAAATTCAACTAAAGAGGACTTACACCAAAATCTGGTCAGTGTCAGTTGTAATGAGCCCTCCAAAGCAAAGGGAAGCATTTAATTAACCGGTTGAACTCAGAAGATCCCTAATGAATTCCAAAATCGTTTCATGATAGCCTTTTCCTGAACATTGTCAATGATTGTTGAAAAAACATTAATACATTTTCAACAACCAGTTACTCTCTTATTTTGTATGGTAAAAAGTGTTTTGATGTGTTAGAGTCAACTTAATAGCACTAAAGTTGTTTTTTATTTAAAAAACCTAAAGTTTAACACGTAGTTTCGGCAAAAGGGCAATTATTGGTAAAAAGTCAGTGCCATTACTGAAGTCGAAATTTCTTTAAATGTCAACATGAAAACCTTTCTTTGAAGAAAATATTGAAGAAACTTCTATTTATGAGTCAATAGTGGTAACACAAAATCAGTCAAATTAACGTAACACTAGCAGAAGCATTACCTTTGTCTTTTGAAAACAGAGGATGCTTAATCTTTCCCTTATAAATATGTATATAACAGTCATAGTGCATGGTTACAGTTCCGAATATTAAGACAGCCTTTTACACCAATGTCTTTTCGATAACTGGTAAAGATATTGCATGCTCCAATTATTTTATTGTAAATGTAAAATATTTGATATTTTAGAGACCATAGAAATGAAACAAAATTCTGGCGCCACCATTTGACGACCGGGCCATTTTTCCTGTGTTTGACGGTCCGTGGGACTGAACTAATCTCATCACGTACTTCACTCTGCCATTAACCAAATGTCCGATCCTGACAATTTGATAAGGGAAATTAAATCTTCATTAAAGAAGAGAAATTATCCCCAGGTTGTCACTTCAATTTGTGTAGGTGCTTGTGTACTTGTAGGCTGTAAAAAGCGATTATGAGAATAACAGCAGACAATTTGTCAAAGTCTTGCCAAATTGCCCGAAAGTAAACGTTTTATGAAATATCGGCCACGGCCCATCAGTCGCAACTGTTGTGAGCTCGTGTTGAACAGATGACGAAAGTTCCCATTAATTTCCTTGTTACAGATTTCCCGACCTTGACCTAGTTAGGCTCGCGAGCGATGACGTAACGGCACGAGCCGGGTGAGAGAACGAGGTAACAATGGCGGGATGCCTCTCGCACATCCGGGTATTGTTCTGTGCACCTCATCAATACCTGGAGGTCAGGGTAACCTTGCACGCTGACATTGGGAGCTGAACAACGCTGACATATAACCAGTTTTTGTTATCGTCTGCTCCGAGGCCAGTGTTTATGTCTGATTTCTCTTTCTTCCCGCCAGGTTTGCTCCAACTGTCTAACATCAGATAGGAGACTTCCTCCATAGAGCTGGAAAGTGTTTCCTCAGGGTGGGGGACATCATCTCTATCTTCATTCATCATCGGCTGTAAGATTCGGGCATGTAGAGCTTACTACACGGTTATAAAGTCAGTAAGAAACCCACCGCACGTTGCTTTTAAAAATTTAAAGTTAAATTTATCTAGGAGCCTTTTAACTTTAACAAAGAGGTATTTTAATAGAAATGTACATATTATTTTGTAACAAAAATGTATATGAAATGAAAAACTATACCATTTGTTATTTTGGTGACTTTGATTTAGTATTCAAAAGCTGTTCTTTTTCGCGGTAAAGAACGGAAGAGAATTGGCCGGAACGTTCACCATACGTTTGTATCTCTGGTGTCAGCCCCTCTCCATATTCAATTATATTCGCCTCGTCTGACGTTACCCCGTAATTATTACGATCGTTTGCTAGTTGACTGGGTTTGCTTAGAAGTGTTATAGTCTACTAATGCCGTTCATCGTCTGCTGTCCAAATTATTCATCGTCTTCTTTGCAGATTTAATCGTCTGCTTTAGGGGATCTATCGTCTGCTTTGTAGATGAGAGAGAACCGTCTGGTGTCAGGGGCACCCTGTAATAAACCATATGCTGTCCTTTTATTGGCGACAGGCCCTCACATAACTCCAACAATGGCTTCTGGTCAACAAGCTGCAATGACTTCATCATATAGGGAATCCCGTAATCCGCCTTTATCCGGCTTGAAAGACCGTAACTCGATCTTCCTTCTGGTGACTCGTCCAACCATGTTTAGTGCTTCATAATTGGCACAAGTGGAGGGCAGGGGAGGTACTTGAGGCGTTTTATGGAATTTAATAAAGAGTTCAATATTGGCGTTTGTAAACCACAAATGTGGTTGCTCCAATGTAAGGAATTTCGCCTCTCCATTGAGACTTGTCGTCCAGTCCTTGCCAGTGTCTACAAGACCTTGCATGTAGCGGAACTGTCCTCACTTTCATCTATCGATGGTCTGTCATTAAGATCCTAAAATTAGATTAATCTATTGGTCCTTGGGGCGAATAATATTACAGCTATTTAACTAGATTCGAAATAACATATAAGTCTTTTCAAGTCTACGAGAAAGCGTTAAAACTCTAATTCAACCATAAAACTATCACGTCATTATAATCTAATCTTTGAAAATACAACGTTTGATGAACAAAACGTTAGTCTATTTCCGTACTCATGTCATTCCGATCGTAATGTCAAAGTGAAGCTGGAAGTGGATAATCACTGAGGGACACTCGGGTCGATTAAATTCTGGATTTAATTAAAGAGACCTCGTTTTAAATTGTTTGTAAACATCGTTCGAAAAACATTATTCGTTTGAAGTATGGCAAAGTAAGGATACAAGTTTATGGATAAAAGCTTTTTCTTCATTTATTGTAGATGTCTACGCTCCGTCGGATGGGGATTAAACTTGAACGACGACTAATTGTATGAAAGGAAAGGTTATAAAAAAAGGTCTCCAATTTATTATCATCGTATAAACTTGAACCAACCATGTTGTCCAAAAAGATATTCCGGTATTTTTAAACAGTACAAGAGGTATAATATATTCAGTCATACATATATTCATATTCATAATCCCGCCCTGTCAAAGAAGTTTTTTGTATGCGATGAATAAAACATTGGTGATTTTTCACTTGAAATTAAATAAGGGCCACCCACTGTTGAATGTGGATGAGGGATTTGAACCCGCATTTTGAGTAGCCCATGTACCTGGTAGGTTAGGGTTGGAATAGCCCTCGTCTCTACCCCATCATACGCATCTGTTGTGTGAGGTGTTGGATACGCTTGGGTGTGATTTCGAAATGATGTTCATATGAACCTTTAAGTCAAATTGTCATTAAACTGGTCCACTTAATTGGACAACTGTACAACAAAGTGTATTGTTATTTGACCATTCCGATTGCAATAAAGAAAAGATATGTAGAACCCGAAGCTTTAGATAATCACACAATCACGCATCTCACCTGGCCGGGTATCAGATTGAGAGAGGAGAGTGGAAGCACACCTGAGATATTGCTTCCTCCTCCCCCTCGACCTCCCCTCCCCTTATATGGAACAGAACAATAAGCTATTTATTAAAGAGCGTTATAGCGAGAGAAGTTTACAGCAGAGCTGGCAGGTGCGCGAAACCGCTTCACCTCACTGTAGCGAGCTTGACAAACGTCACGCAAGTTCAAATCATTTAACATGAATAACTTTATCAAGAAAGGTGATATTTCAGAAAAGGCCTATTATAAAGTGACCTGGGGAGTATTTGATGTGGTTTAGATCTCTTTACAGAGGATTTTCTAGGCACAATATAATCATTATGATTCATAGAAAACTTGTTTCTGTGTTAAAATGAAAAATGGATTTGGAAGGCATTGTCCCTTGAAGACTATATTTGTATTATGTTGGGTGATCCTTCGTCACCGCCAGAGGACATTCCGCCATTCCCTGCACGCGCTCATCTCAGTCTTTGTCCTAAGATGGGAAAATACAGCTAGGTTAGGGAACCTCTGATGAAAAAATATTAATAAAAAATTGTGTCGACATACGTGAAAAGAACTGCATGCTTAGCAAATATCATCATTTAATAACCAACAAAGCAAACGATTTACAAACTTGTTTAAGATAATGAATGCTCAATATTTGGTAATTCTCAATGTGACGAATTCGATCAATTCACACGCCTTATAAGATTCATAATCGCCATATATGATTATATGAATAATGATTTATGAAGTTAGCTTTTCAGGTTAATCAAATGCAAATGATATGTTGAATCTTACAAAGCAAGCCCTGCAAATTACAGGAAGATAAAAAATTCAATTGATTAATGCATTTGCAGCTCCAGCTGGTCTTAAAAAATCTGACAAATTGATCTTTCTTGAAACTTTTCGTTAGCCTATGAGTTACTCTGCAGGGAAAATTTCAAGAGGAAGTTCATGCGTGTTTGTTTAATAATAAATTTCATTTGAGTCTCCAGTTTCACTTGAATCACAAAGTCATGCACACAGCATCTGCAATCAAACAACTAAATGTCTGAACACGATTTCTACGTGTTGCTTCTCGCTGTCTTGTTGATTACAGGGGATGGATATCTCTAATTAGTTGTCAGTCACATCAAAATGGGCGTGGCTAACGGACAAGGCTTCCTTTTGGCGGAATATTTACTCTTTCATGAGAGATGACCGGCATTCGTGGCGAGTAAACTGGAGAGACAATGCGAGACAGTGCGAGTTATGAGACGAGATAATAGGGTCAATATGCAAGCACAATAGACAGTTGGCGGGAGACTGCAAGGGATGACACAGGACACTGACTAGCGAGGATTGAAATCTCCGCCCCCTCAATGACGGAAGTGGACAGTCTAACCTCGGGCAGGGATTAGATGGGCGGTAGAAGAGAGAAACGTTTGCAATGATGAAAAACTCTAACATGTGTGATTTTTTGTGTACATGAAAAAAAATGTCACTAAGTTCATGCATTTTATAAATCAAATTGTTGTACGCTATCATTACTGATTCTTATTGTCTGAACAAGTCCATGTCTATCTTAAATCAGGGAAATTTTACTTCTTTTTCTATAAGGGAAGAAATCCTTCCTCTAAAAGAAAATATTTGTCTTCGCCTTTTTTAACAACCAAACAGTTCTGATTTCAAAACAGATTTTGGCGAATACTTTGATATTTTTCGGGAAGGAAGAAAGTTACACTACATTTTTGTAATAATAAAGAGGGTACTTGATGGAGTTCGCGAGATACCAGATTTGGAGTGTCGTGGATAACGTTAACATTTCACTATATATATCACTGGATAGTGAGCTATTAATTTGTCCATGTCACGAGATAATTTGAATTGGGAAAACTCCATTTAGTATTCCATTAATTTTATCATATGATTTCAACTAAAGTGTGTCATTGGAAATACTCTCACATTAGCAGAGTAACTTTCATTTGTTTTTATAGCCAAAAAGACGATAAAGAGTAACTCACTGCTCATAGTTAAGTTATATTATTATATTACAGTAACGTTTGCTAGATATATAAAAATCATGTATTCAAGTAGAAGTGTTTTAACAATTAGTCTATATCAACAAGTTGACTCTATCATGTTGAAAAAGAAGAGTTATTTAGATACTTGGCTCAATCTCATTAAATAAGATCTTTAATATTTGCTCTACGTTACGCTTATGATGCAACGGTAAGAATTAATTTTAATGAGATTGACTTCGTCCCGGAAGTTTGAAAGTTTATTAATATGTGAATGTGTGTATCGTTCTTCTTCCACATAATGGTTCCTAAAGCTGGATTTAAAAATCAGGTTACTTTCTGTCAGCAAATTGACTGTAACTCCTCCCATATATTCAACAGAAAAAGTTTTCAGCGACTGAGTGTGAGTCTACCGGTGAGGGTTTGAGAACTGTCGCAGTGGCACCGCATCTTTGATACCTTATTTCATCATTTACACATTATCAACGTGACACAAGAGTTACAATTTTCACAAGGTGAAAACGCATGAAGTGTTTCATTAGAAAATATACTAAAATCGAAGAAGAAAAGGAATAGGTCCCGTAGAAAAAGTGAATCCTGCCTATATGACCATCCTGATCAGCCTTGATATCTATTGTTGAAAAAGCTATTGAACCCCCCCCCCCCCTCCTCTATTTTTAATATGTAAAATAAAAATCAGGTTTATTGAAATTGAGCTTGGTCACGTGAACATCACGCGAGATGACGTGATTCCCGCACGTGCACTCAGACGATATCCTGACTTCCAGAATCCCAGAATCAGAGATTCTCATTCGAGCATATTGTGTAATGAGAATAGATGGCCAGACTGATTGAGTGTAATGTTGTTAAATGTTGTTATGGAAACTACAGCTCAGTTTGAAGTTGTGACATGCTTAGTTGACCAGGGCGGATGTCAATCTGAGGGTCACGGTCGATTCCAGAAGGATTCAATGTTTAATTTTTCGGACAGAATGTCACCAAGCGTTCATGAAGCTCAATTAGGTAATATTTGATGGGCCATTCATCTTTAATTCAGTCGAGTAGTTCCAAGTTGGTCTCATTTACAAAAACAATTTATTCAAAAATGAACTCTGGGAAGTGCATTTGGAAAACAACAGTCTAGAAGATAAGACCGATAAAACATCTTGTACCATCAACAAAAATTATCATTAGGTGTAATCGTTATCGACTTCAGCTGGCGCTATTAATTTGTTTTCGACAATACACGCCCAAATAGAAGTACGAAGAGCCATTCGTTTAATATACTGGGAAAAGTAAGTCAGGGATGTTGTCAATTTGAAGATTAATATTTCATTATATGGTGCTCAATGTAAAAATAAGTCATCATTCATAATTTCAGAATTTTCATATATCCCTAATAAGATTTTTAAAAGAGTATATTATACACCAGACACGGAATAAGAAAGTGCCATCAAGCATATATATATATATATATATATATATTGTTTGTATCACAAAGTAGGTACACACTTTACTAAGTACAAGGGAAGGTTCTCGGTAATCACGATCTACCTGATATCATGATATATGTAATAATAAATAATAATCTTAATAATCACACAGAATATACACGATATATTATTTCACAGACAATAACTTTTTTGAATTTTTAAATTTATGAATAAAATTAAATATGTTTTTGTTTTTGTTTCTTTCCTTGAAAATATTATACATCTTCGTAAAGGATGGCAGTTTGTTTTATGTTCACTACTATCGGAAAAGATTTATTTTCGATAGAAAATTCCGACAACAATATCATATCAATACAGTTGAATGACAAGCGTGAGAAAATAATTACCTGAAGAATTTATGATATACCATATTTCAAGATTCAATTAGGAACCTGCATATATCATACTTACTGGCGGCATACCTTCAAACACTTAAGTAAACCCGTGTACTAGGCTGCCTGTCGAATTTGATATGGAGCAGTATTTTGCCCTTTTATCAATGGAGCGGTGAGGATAGAACACAATGACGAGATGACGATATGGTATAAATATTTACTGAACATGCTGCGAGTTCGCTGCGGTTTTCGCACCATCGAGCTCTCAATACCATTAAATCAACCTCCCTCCGAGCTATATCCCAAGTTTACTTGTTCATTAAAAAGAAACCGTTTTAAAACGCTAAAAGGTCGAGGCTCTGTGGTGGGAAGGGTCAAGAGGCCGTGACCTCGACGAGAGGTCAGCAATGTAAGATTAGAGACCGCGTATGTAAACCATTGTGATTGGTCCCTTTGATCTGGCGCGTGCATCATTCATAGCGGCACGCCTCGGGACGTTTCCACAAGGACCAGGCTCAACAAGGCTGAATGGACTGAAAGGGTGATATACGCGAGTAGAAGGGATTCATTAACTTACTCATTAGTTGTAAGTGTGGAGACACGGGGTCACCGCAAATATACTTCTTTATCACGATCTTTTTACCAATTATGTTCTATCACAATTCATCCATTGATGATGGAAAGGTTTTAATGTACCTGCACCAAGCACAAAAACGAGTTTTGGACAAAAAGACATTTTAGGTTCAGAACGTTTTAAGGAATTTTATTTAGGGTTCAAGTAATGTGTTTTCTTACCATTCTTACGTGTTTACTGATCTTTTAACTCTCAAACTCTTTTTCTCACCCAATACAATGCAATATTAAAATACATTAAATATATCACATTGTTTTTTTTATATTGGCCACCAAAATGGTTATGTGTACATAAAACCAACAATACAGAAAAAACAACACACATTCATACTAAACTATATGTCTTGTTATCGTTGTGTAGAAAACCAAGCTCTGGTGTTCAATATGACAAAAGATAAAATCTCGATTTTGCTCGAATATCAGACAACACACTGTACTGTCACGTACGCCTATTAGTCAAAAGTAATTTCTGAAAAATATCGAAAGCCAAACTAAAGGCAGATTAGAGATTATTGTGTTTAAGAGGCTATTTAATTAGTATAAACGACAATCAAGAACTTATCTAACGTATTTAACTAGTATTCATTATTCATCTCAATTGAACGTGTGACTTCAGCTTTTGCACATATGTCAGACTGTTCATAGATTTTCAGTTAAAGCTATTTACTTTATTAATTGGTATTTTGGGATGGTTATGTGAGCTGTTTTGAAATGATATCATCATATATATTACTTTTGCACGTATATCAATGCAAAATAAAATATCATGAAAAACATTGAGTTTCTCTTTCGTGTACACTTTCTGTAATTCTTTGACAAAGAGCTTAGGACTAATTATCGATTTGAATTCGAACAATAAATTTATTAAGCTACGTGATACTTATATCATGTGAAAATGTTAAAATGTTTTTGTTCACATACAAAAGTACCTATATGAGTACACGTTTGCGATGTATTTGTACGATGGAATTTAATTAAATATTGCAAAAAGGGCATATTTGGAGGCCTAGATTTTCGAAGCTCTCTAAGTGCTCAGATAGTCGTAAGTACCACATATAACATTGGCTTAATACAATCTTAGCACTAAGAGAGCTTCGAAAATATGGGTCCTGGACAACAGAATTGCCAACACGAACCCTTCTTCATGCCGATGTCATCCAAAGACAGCCTGGGAAGATCCTTTGAGCTTTACGTGCGTATGATATTGGTCTTCAGGCCTCAGACCATAGATCCTGCCAGTCTGGTTCCTTGTCAATGGCATCATACAATCAAAATCTTCTTGGTAAGCTTATGGTCCAATCTATACATTCTGTTTATTTAAAAATCCATCCAAATTGATTAGTACATAATCGCAATGTAAAATTATTTCAAGAGAATAATATAGCATTGCTGAGTTCGTCTATAGTATTTAGATTAAATTCATTCCTGTGATGGAAAACCTTATGATACCATAACACCACATCGAAAAAGTTGGTAAATGTGACATTAAATATAACTATTTATCCCCCTGTCACAGACTCACATCTCTGCACAAGCGTTTTCTTACAAGTAACATATAATACCGTGTGGCCAGATGTGACGCTATTCTTCAAGAAGCTTTGATGTTTGGCGGCGTGTGTCGCACAACGTTATAATGATCATTTCTTGGTGTTCACACACAGGCAATAAAGCGTGATGACTTTCAAACACGTGATAATTTCTGTTTTAATCTGTCCTATTTGACGACATTTCATAAATTCAGCACTTGTGCTTTGGTTCTGGAAGAGCCCACTATAATCAGAATAAAGCAGAGAGGTAAGCACGACAATCCCGAGAAATCATATTAAAGCGGATAAACAGTGCCTACAACAAAGAAGAGAGATTGTAAACTATTAATGGTTATCTTGAGACGGGTCGGTCAATTCAGAGGTTTATCTAAACGAGACAAGTTAAACCCTCATTCGACACCCCTTACACTTAGCCAGGCCATATCTCCACCATGATGAATGATTCCCAGGTCAATAATTTGTCGAAAGGTGGTTCTTTTCTTCGGCGGTGACATCAAGATTAATCTGGGTACTTCGACCCATCCAATAATTCCTTGCAAACCCGACTCAAATTCAACCACCGGCGCCATTACAAGAAATTACATACTATTAATTCAACACCTGGATGAACACGGAACCCGATCTGGTTTGAAGTGGACAAAGGGGTGTGGTTTGTGATTGGTCAGCCCTGGCACGTGACAACTGGCGCGTGTAGTTAATATGGACAAATAAATGATATAGATATACCCGGTGTTCCGGTATTTGAATTCAACCGTTGATAAAAAAATACCACTGAACAAAAAATGGCGAAAGGTATATTACTACATCTTATGACATGCGTTTATAAGAATATACATAATTGCAACAGGGTTTTCATTTATTCGGTTACAGACTACTTTTGTTCAGTAAGGCCTCACTTTGACATTGTGTTGTGTTTTGTGATGTGGTGTATTCACCTGGTTTGATAGACATTGCCTACATCGGTAAGAGGCAGGAGTAATGAAATTGTTAATTATACACAAGGTTCGTGAAGAACTTTTCAACTTGTGTATTTTCTTATGTCCAGCGTATTCAAATGTGCGTCACCAACGTCGATGTACACTCATTTTTAAATCAGTTATTCTTAAATGGTAAGATGATGAATGGCAGTATATCATAAGCTACACAAGCTATCTATTCCTGATAATCCTAGATGCAGTGTTTAACTCATATCACAAAACTATTAACCTAACATTATCTTAAATCATCTATCTATGTATATACATGTTTGTTTGATACTTTGTTGAATTTTGTACTCTGGCCAAACCGGGTATTTAAAAAAAATAATTTTGAATCCTGATCTTTTGTCAATAATTAAACCCAATTTCAATAACAATTACTGCCCGTCTTTGAACAGATGTCAGCCTTCGTAATCAAGATACTGAAAGCTAACAAATTTCTATTTTGTTTGCATTACCACTCAAACTCTCGTATCAAGTAAGTATATTTGTTCACTAACACTAACTCTCTGCAAAAGCCTCTTATCAACTGGCAGTTATGACAGTCGTGTGAACGTTTGGCTATCTTGACCAACTGTCCACTTCCTGACCAGTGATTGAGATATAAACTGACCACTGATACAGGACGCTACAGTCTGGAGTGGCCACTTGACGTCATCTTGAGAGCGACTTACGGCCTCAGATATACACGGGCCGGACACTAATGGTCTCGTAGCATCTAGAGGGTTAATGCGATCTGACCACTCAAGTACTGGTCAGATCCGTTGATGATGGATGGCCTGACTATCTGAAGGACTGAAACTGACCATCGAGTCAGGTAAATATCTGTTGAAGGACTGTAAGTGACCGTCTGAGCAACCAATCCTGTAACAGACTATCCTCGAACCATCAAAGAAAATTTGAACAGACTGAAACTTGATAACTAACTAGATCTAGTCAAAAACTGAGAAAAAAAACATATATAAATACACCCTTGCTGAAACTAACCATCGGCTCACTATGCAGGAGCCAAGAACTTATATTTTAAAATTCACATTTACTGGCAGGAGTCCAGTAAAACGGTTGTATCTGATTAGAAACAATGGTGAAATCTATTCCTGATTCTTAGGAACTGAAGCTTCCCATCAGCTAAGAAGTAAGAGCCTGGCATACAACGTCTGTCCTCAGACTGAATTCGCTTTTGAATGATTATTAATCATCGATTAGGCACGGACAATTTATGGCTAAAAAGGTAACAAAATCAAACGGGGATGAGACTGACCAACTGAAGAGGTACACCTGAAGAAAATCCACCTTCAGTAACCTCGTTGAGAAATAAAAAACTGAATATCAATGGAACTGATTGAGACAAAGGACTACCTCTTATCACCTATACAGCACAGTCTGCTCAGTATTCGTCGACTGCATGTTTCTTTATCTTGTGACAGAATGCACTTAACCATTTATAGGTTCTAAAGACGACACCAACAACTGTCTTCAGGAAACAGACCATCACATAGAGCTAAGACTGGCGAGCTGACCGATGTGATGATGATAGCAAGAGGAGATCAGAGGGACACTAACTGGACACTCACAGAACACTAAGAGGACACGTGCCGACTTATCGAAGCTCGTGGGAGATCATAAAGCAATTAGACCTAACGATGACTCATTGTTACGCTCACGAACTGCTTCAGATAAGCTGAGTACGCTCGGGTAGACAATTTGCCGGATATAGATTGGGAAACATGGATGGCCATTGAAAACATTGATTATATGTGATTCATTGAATGCTTTCTTAAAGTCATCCCAAAAATCAAAGTTTTTCTTATAACAGAAACAGCTTTCGATTAACGTAGGTTCGGATAAAAAGAGAGTGTGCTTGAAATATAATTCGAGCAACTATTGAACCTATACAGCATTGATACCGTCACCTTCTGTGTGATGGTTCATGCACACGTGTCAATGTGTAAGTTATCAGAGATTGGGATGGGTCAGGTTACAGTGTTACTTCCACAGTTGTTTTAGTCCAGCCCGTTTTGTTATTGTATTTACAAAGTTCGAGGTTAGAATACTAGTCTAAAAATATACAAGGTCTTTCCTGTTATTATCCTTAAAACTGATGATAGTTTATTATTTTAAAGAAGATTCGAGCACGTGTTATTTATTTCGGATGGTTTACACGTGACGAAGGGAACTGCTTTATAAATGTTATTTCAAGCTTTGAGACGCTACACAGAACAAGTAAGCTCGCCGGACACGTACATTTCATGGGCTGCGTCCTTATCCGCTCGTTCACTAATGAAGTGCTTTATTATCATGTTATCTTTCCCCAGATGGCAACAATTTATGAAATACTTTCAGCACCAAACCTTTCCTAACGAACTAGTACCCCTTCTTTCGAAGCATGCCATTTGTTTATGAGGTATCTTCCTATGTTTCTAAGTTCAGGGTATCTTCATAAATGTATCATAGACTCGCTTCGTCGTTAAAGAGCCACTCCGTGATTTTCATAACATATTATTTACCTTGATACGAACCTAAATGTCATATGTGGTGATATAAAATCAAAACATCTTAACTTTTCATGTCCAAAAGACATATTTATGACAAATACTAGCTTTCCATGAAAAACTAAAAACAGCCTTATAAATGCACAGAGGTGTAGATATTACGTCCAATATACATGGATACTAGTTATATAACCTAACAAACACTATCAACTCCTAACTGCCCTCCTGGCTGTTTTAGATAGGCCTCCAAAATTACGTTTGACTATTTGACGCGCGCCACTGACCGGTTTTCGATCATAATTGCGACGTTCTACCTTCATATTGTCACTGTAAAAAAGCAATAAGCTTTAAAATGTGTCTTTTTGGTAACAATCGATACTTCGCCATCAAATGACACGATTGATTAAGTTTGGCATATATGACTCTAACAACTCACGGAGTGGCTCTTTAAATTGTTTCTCATACGAGTCAAACAGATCGGACGTTGAGCCATAATCAGGACGTCAGACGGCTAGGATAATTCTGATATCAATTTGATCAACCATAAGACAATTGGTTTAGGTGTTTTGGTCATTCACATTATACATGGGTTTAGTTAATATATAGACAAGATATATATCTGTGCTCATTGGACGGCAAACTTTGTTGGGTATACATACACAATAGTTAGATAAAACATTGAAAGATTTATATACCAGAAGATTTAGATATCAACATATTATATCCATGCGTTAATTCTTGCACGATAACATCAGCTACGTGGTACACTGTGTCTGTCAATCTATGCCGTTATTGGATCTAGGGATTGAGCGTGTGTTATTCATAAACACTTCACATTAAATTAGTTTCACATATCTACAGGTGTCATGTCCTCCCTAGTAGGCTCTGTGGGAAGATACTGCTCACCTGGATGGAGTTGTTTCTTCCTGGATGATCATGGATGTAGATATTATGTAAACTACACCTACCAATTTAAAGTTTCCACATGCTTCTCAGTCAATTGTGTGTCCGTTGGGCAGTAATGTCAAGTCCATAAACTACTTCAGTAGAAAGGTGACCATAAATGAATGGGTTCCTTAGTCAAGGGGCCAGGGGATGTTTGATTTTGTGTGGATTCCACCCGTATACATGCATCAATGGCTTTCATGGTGATCAACAGTTCTCAAATCAAAGGGTTTGGGGCTGAACGTTTTGACACATACAAACCGATACAAAAGACGGGAGCGCCAAGATGAGTGAGCATACCTATCTTGTGGTCAAATGGAGCGAGAGGGCGTGTTATACCACCCCTCCATAACCCTGAGGAGAGTAAGAGTGCATATAGGTACCACACATTATTGTCACCCAGAGGTGAAAGTTCGGGTCGGGTTACGATACTGGACGATGATCACTTGGTTTACTTATGCCGTTGGTCAGCTGAGGTGAAGGGGCGGGTGAATATATATCCTGTGTATGTATCAAGCGCTTAGATTGACGGTGATATATCAGCTCTCATAGACTCTTGTCATCAATGGGTGTGGGTGGGAGCTGTTTGTTAGACATTCATTACAACAATAGGCAGATGCACATGGGTGAAAAGGTCTTTAGTCCTAGGAGGTGTTTCGAGAATTAACCCTACAAAAGAGGAATATACAGGGTGAAGTGCAGGCTTATATCCGAGTGTGAGAGTTGTTCTTTCATTCAAGTTCCCACCACAACAATGGAAGGCTGTAAGGGGATGATTTGATTCCTAATCCGTCGGTCACTTCGGGTAAAAGGTTCACTTCCGTCCATCCACACAACAACGGGTACACTTACATTCGTCTCTAAAATAAACATTAGACCAAGATATCAAATTGGAAAACAAAAAAATATAACAAAATGGATTATCATGTCTCTCCATTAACAGATTTTATATCAAGGCTACCGATACTAGACATACTTGGTTCTGATTGAATAAAACGTTCTATATGACAAGCCTGGCACCGAGGCCGATCTGTGTTCGTTCTGTTGGAAAAGGTTATTAAAGGTTCTCACAGACTCGTGGTTCCCGCTGATCAAATGGCTCTGCATCTCCGGTTATGCACATCAGCAAGATGTATAACTCAAAGTACCCAAAGTGATATAGAGAATGAAGTTGGAATGAAGGTAGCTCCGTTATAATTCATATACAACCTCTGTCTTAATACAAAGATTTCTTGATCTAGAAGTTTAGAACGCTGATTGGATTGAATCGAAGTTACTTGTGAAATCAGCGACTTAGTTTCAAAAGTTACCATTTAAATCGCCTATGTTATTTCTGTAAGCTTTCGAATATGCATCTTGCACTTTGAGTCTGCTTTACAGAACACATACGCCTCATTTTGCGACTGCATCATTGCATAGGCCTGTGTGATAACAAATCAATTCGGTGTTATTCATGCATTCGGTGTCTTCTGTGGTTGAAATATGTCCAGGTAGTGTAAGAAGACAGAGGTTTTGTAGGAATATATGACAAAGCTACCTCTGTTGGGAGAGAATGAATTGTTGAATTGGCTTCTGTGTACACTGGTCAGATCGGGTTAGGGGCGTTTCATCAAAATGTAGCATGATATATAGACTGGCATTATGGCATATATTGGACACCGGTCAGTATAAAGGAGTTATGTGTGCCGGAAGTGGGTGTTGTGATGTTTTGTCTAGTTTATCCTTAGCTAAAGTTAGATAGAGGGTGCTACATGTTTCCTACATCCCCTGGACGTTATAAGGGGAGGAGCGACTGACAGCGGCATTTGTTGAGGCTAGATTGGGGAGGGAGAGAGGGAGGGGTTGTGAGCTTGTATATCACCGCTGACATCTGACTGAAAGATGGCAAATGATTTATTTGAGTTGGGTTTTTTTAAATTTGGCCACGATAATAATTGGAAGTGTTATAAGTACCTATATCTAATTGGCAATAATGCAGGATAATGGGGTCAGATAAAACCTTTGTGGGTAAAATTGATGGGATGTTATCAATTTGTTTAAAATGTGATTACCACGTTCTTTGGTGTATCAAATGATTGAGTGCTGACACCTCTGGACATACACTTTATAACACTCTACCCGATGACATCGGGGATTTCCGGATATTTTATCTAGTCATATCGATTGAAATGATAGATGAATTAACGCCTTGCTGATGCTGAATATCTGTACCAGGCTTTATCATCATGATATCATTTAACGTTATAGAAATATAGCTTTTATTAACCTTACACCTCTATTGATTGAAATCCAATTCTATAACCATGATACACAAGTTTCTGACACGATTCACTCTATATCACCAAACATCCATACACATGATATGCCTACCAGCGTCCATTTCAAGGTATCTAACCCGACCGTTGTCTCCAGCAGCTTGACCGCATTGCCTCAGTTAATGAATCTATATTCATAATGAAACAAACTTTGTATCAGAAAATCGGCAGAGTCGTTTTTACCTTTCAGCAACTCCAGAGAGACCGAGTACCAGGAGGTATCTCATAACAACCCGATACTTAACGTACATTTGACTATCTGAAGCCAGAAGTACCCGAAACGTACAGATGTTAAAGCCGATGTTACAGAGGTCACTTACAAATACCCGAAATTACATAGCAAACACCAGTAGTTAACATTACAAAGCAGACCGGAAGGTTGAATTACAAAAGTCATTGTTGTTACTCGTTTGATTTTTCATGAGGGTTCGCTTGACCTTTCCATGAACAATACTGTCACCTTGAACGTTCATTTATATGCATATTCTTAACTATTTTAACCAGTTAATCGACGTTTTCATCAACTTCTGACGATATCAAAGTTTGATTTATACATGTTGAAATTGTTCAACGTCTTGTCGTTAGTACTCAGATTAACCAAGCCATAACACTATGAATTCTCTTCTTGTCAAGCCATGAAATCTCTCCAACAGTTATCAGAATATCCATTATTTGAATGAAAAACAACATTATGAATACGTCTCATTTATTGTATTTTACCACGAAGATTTAGCAGGCAATAAAGTCTACTGACCGTTGTAAGACGGAGCGTAAGGAACCCAAACATGACCAGGTGTTACAATATAAACATTATTTGTTCAGTGGAGCGACAATAGTTACTTTTATACAGGCCATTCACTGATCCCCGCCATTACACGGTGTCCGCATGGGCCATTACACATACTACACACGCTGCGAAAAGAAATACAAAATTCATGTCCGGTATTAAAAAACACTGATGACCGATGGCCGCGCCAGAAGGCAGAACGACGTCCAACAAAGGGAAACTGACCTTAACTTCAAGGGGAAGTAATCGTGTTCATTCGGCCGGAAGTGCTTGGTAGAGGATTAATTTAATCTTCAGAAGATTAAAATATAGCTTATACATCAAAACTTTATTGCCATTCGACATTGTTATTTGTTTCTTTCAGTGAAGGTTACTCTATGTCCGTATGCCCTTACACTAAGTTATTGCCATTTAAGGGTTAATATCATAAAGCATTTTATCTCCTACCTTACCCTATGCATTGCCTTTCCAATATTAACCAGTAAAAAGGTGACGTCTGCGAGGTCGGTCCACTCCACGGGTGAGCTGCAGGTCAACACAAAACGGAAATTCCTTTTTATAAAACGCTGATCTGTTAACCATCACATACAATCTTCAACAGCAAAATCATCTTATTTTTCCACAAAACATAATTTCTACGACATATATGATATAGGCGAATACCAATCCTCTTCACTGATCATAATTGATTGGGTGTTGTAACACGTCTTTTGAGAGGTTTGCAGGTCCAATCGCTTAAGATTCATTGCTTAACTCAAATCAAGGGTGGGCAATTTCGGTACTGATTTTCCTTTAAAGAGTCCCAGTGGTGATATTGTAAAGAGCATCGGAACAATAGCTCTGGGTTACCTAGGACGCTGTTGACACAGTCTAATGGGAATTATAGTTAATGTGTATATCTGGTGCACAATCGGATGCATATGAGGAGCAGTCTGCTAACAGGTGCGTGTCTCGAGATTACAGGTAAATCAACACACCTTTTATCAATCTGTGTGTGTACGTATGAAGGGAACACGGGTGAGGGACCACATTGGGATACACATGTTAGAGACGGAGCAACAGGATGTTTGCATGTAAAGGGGTTACACACGGCTGATTTGACAAAGGATGACACCCGGCACACGACAAGATCATCAAGCATACACAGTACAAAGACAGGACACGTCAAGTTACCTGTATCAAAACTTACAGGTGGGCAGTCAGAGAGGGCCGTCACGCGACCACGGAATGTGAGGCAATCAGAGATTGTGAAGAGTTTAATTGCAGATGGGTACAGATGTGTTACCATCTACAAAAGGTTACGGTTGGGGAGCAGTGGCACATGCAGAGATGGGATAATGACACTGAGAACATACAGCTTGCTACTGGGACGGGAATAAGAAGTGTGGCCATTACATGGACCACTGGCTACAGCTCATGATGTATAACACGTTTTTCTTGAGAACTGAATATTAAAGAGAGAAAATACTGTTTGTATGACAATGTGACGCGACTGACATATGGACAACCTGCCGTCAATACAGGGTGTTCGGGTCGACATATGGGCAGCCAGCCTTAATGTCCTTCTTCAGATTAACTTTACAGTAAGGTTCCTAAACATATATTATTTTATAGTGAATGCCCAGATGTTAAACGGCTGTAACTCTTAATTGAGATAAGACGAGATCACTGTGTGAAAATAAAACCAAACAGATGACGTTAAAATAAATCGTTTCTCGATGTTAGCAAATAAGTATTCAACAAATTTCCTATCATGAAATTTAAGTGTTTGCCCAGAAGTTAAAAGACAGTGATTTTGCTTTTAAGTTATTAGATTTGTTTCTGGATAGATGTTAAATAGTTTAACGATTCGGCTTCTTTCTAATTCTTTACCATTTATGCAACTCCGTCAAATACCATTATGTGACAGTGCTGGTTCAGGTGCAATATGGCTATATATATGATCCAAACGGAAGTAGGTCTCAATAGTGCCAACTTGGTACCGGCTTAAGATCGAAGTAGTCTTGATCGGGACTTCTTCATACCAGCTTAATATTAATCATACACCCGGACCAGCGGAGGCAGATAATTAATTACCGACTGAAGGGATCGACAGTGCCAATATTAGCCAACATCCATTTCTGGCGGCTTTGGTTGATATGCACTCAGCGACTAACGATGACATATGGGCGCGCGACCAGTTATCAAACATCGTAACGCTTTATATCATTGGATAACAAACGCACAAGTTTCTGTGTGTTCATGAATATGATTGGTTCATTCATATAGAAGTTAGACACGTGCTGATGTTTGTTCGCGAAGCGTTAAGTGCTTATCAAACATTGAGGTTTATTTAGTAATGATAGTGTCACATCTAAATTTTGTGTCCGATTGGTCATGATGATAGAATGATCACTGACCGTTGTCCGACTTCAAACAGAATAGGTCAGCCTATAGCAGAATGTAAAGTTCCTATTCAGTAGCGACTGGTTTGGTGCTGTGTTGAAACTGCGACTGACGCGAAACATTTATTGATCGCAGAAAGAACAAATCAAGTAATTATTAGTATATAAGATTTTTAGTTTTAGTGTCTGTCTCTGAGCAAGAGCACTTGTTCGTGCCACCATCTCCCCCCGCATGGCATTAAATTGCACGTGTCTCTTTAACTCGCTAATTTAAAACCTTACTGCCAACCCGTCAAAATTCGTGTTTTGAGTGCATCACCCTCTTCTAAATGGAAAGCGAAAAATTGCAATTCTCATATGATTTTTCATTGGACTATCGCAATACGTCGCGGCAGCTTGGACAACATGCACAGATAAGTTGGGGGAATGCGGCAAGGCCTATCTTAGCAAGTCATTGGGGCTGACGTATAGGCCCTGCGTCGGAAGATGATTGGTTTCCAGAATATTTTATTTAGGGTATGATCGCAAGACGGATGAAAGGCTATACGCTGCGTAGTATTGTGTATAATTATAAGCGACATTCTTGACAATAACCAGGAACCGTTTTGGTTTCTACAGAACATTAACTTCCTATATTAATTAACACCTATTACGGAGAGACACATTCCGAAAGGTCAATAGATGTTGATATATATGAGTTATTTGATTTCAAATAATTGATAAAAATAATTCTAGGTCATTAGTGAATGAATTTATTTGTATATAGCTCTCTCTAAGCTAAATGTAAAGATATAGGTCTTTGGAGGCCTGCCACGCTGATACTGACAGTGATATATTTGCTATGTTTCACAGACTGGAGACACGGCAATCTCACATCACGTGACCTGACACGGTAAATACCCGGATGAAAAGAGCTGTCTAGTGTCATCAATCGGGAGTCGTCCCCCTATTCATCCTACCCCAGCTGGTGTTACCCTTAGTATTCGGATATATGATACATATCTTTGTATCTCTGATACAGGAAGTGATCTGGAAAACTGTTTGCCCATTTTATAACATACTGTCGGTCTGAACTATGAAAGTGACGATCGACTTATTTCTGAACAGAACGCCTTGTTCCTTGGTCTCGTCCAAGGTATTTGCCCAAACTTGGGTCCTTGGCCGCCACACTATTAGAACTTCATATGAATCATCTCGTTTTTATTGTGAACTCATGACAAAAGTTCCCTTACAGTTGTATTTACACATTTAGTCACGTACCACTTTGAAATATATTGATGTTTGTTTGAGCAAAATATAGTTGAAAAATTCAGCATTCCTCTGTTTAACTCTGCCGATCTTGTGTTAGATCACTTCCGGAAGTAGTCCCGACGAAACACCTCGTTGACTGGATATACTTCTTAGCACCAGTCTGAGATCTGATTGGTTGATTTAAGAAATCAAATCTTCCATAAACGTTAATTCGGGACGTTTCACTCCACTCGTCACTTAGAAAATCACTTGGCGTAGACTCTTGTAAAATCCTGATGAAGTTCGTCCATTCACGAGAGGTTCCGGCAGGTTTCCCTTGACAACAGAATCCCTGTCTAAATGGTATCATAACTTTTTAAAATCGGAGATACACTCCACAGATTTTTAACTGTTAGTGAAAAGAATTAATGGGTAAATTAACCTTGTGTTTCACAGTTTTGTGTGTTGTATTCATAATATCCGCTATGAATGATATTATTTGTGTTTAATAGGGTAAACAGCACATGTGCTATTGAAAGTGGAATTTGTAATAGCGGTTTGATGGATATCGGTAGCTTTACTTGGGGCAACAAAAAAACCTCTAGTTCTTGCGCTTAAACGTGTAGGTGTATGTTAGACTGAATCGCATAATGACGATGATGAAGCTCACTCATCTGGAAGAATGATGAATTCGTTCTACAGTTTGAGTGTGTTTATAGCTTCCTGTCCTTTCTTAGCGTCGCTTTAAGTCTAATGTCAAGCATCCTTTACAGTAAGTCAGGAATGGTAAAAACGAAACAACAACAAATACCTACAAGAAAACTACGAGACAGCAGACATGGATGTATATACCAACCGAGTGATCAAGAAATATTAGCCTGATTAATGGTGTTGTATAAGTGGTGTTAAATAATCACAACTTGCCATGAACTGTATGGGTGCAATGCTGGATTTCAGTGCAGTATCAACCATGGTTCGCTAGTTCCAGCCGATGCTCGCAGGTTTCACCGCAATGCATAGCCACGCTGCTGTTGCGGGCTTTCTCCCTGTAATAATACAAGCAGCCGCGATATAAGTGAAATACTCTTGAAAGCAGCGTTAAACCCCATATGACCTCACCTCATGAATTGTAGTAGAGACGTCAAATACTCATTTTAAATTCTTTATTCTCTATACACAGCCATCGTTGGTATAAATGAATATATACAAAAATGTTTAAATACAATGTGAAGGTCAATTTCATGCCAGTTTTTGTTTTTGTGATTTGTGATAGAAAAGTCAGTCGTCAAAGATCGTGTGGTTGTGTCAAAGTTGCACTTTATAAAGGTCTGTTATATGCGTTATGAACGGCTCTGTACATTTCGGAGGTATTGCAAGTTATCTCAAAGGTGGATACCCATATACAACAAAGTTTTTTGTGTGAATATCCTGCACCGAAATATACTGAACATTGATTGATTTATTTTCGTCTTCTCAAAAAAGCTGTATGTGTTTCTCGAGCCGGCCCACCTGGACAGATCTTAGCCTCTGATAGTGGACACACGAGCTACATACAGTCGCGTGGCTGGATGACAATGTGGTACTAATTAACAGTCTATCTTTGGGCAAAAGCGCTTCATGCGACCAAATATAAATCTGTTGTGGCGTGTCGGGATTTTTTCATTAGCGTTTTCCGACAATTAGACAGAATCTAATCCGTACCGTGTCTGCAACAGTGGAAGCCGAGACACCAGACGCACAGGGAACCCATGAAAGTTTTATTCCAGCCCCGTTGGTGACCAACAATTGACCCCTGAATCAGAAAGCATTTGATCTACAAAACAGTCTGGCCAAGTCGTGCGTCAAGAAATCCTCACTTCAAAGAATCGAATTGAATTAAAATCTAGCGCTCCGGTTGCAGTAAGGATGTCCAATTAACTACAAGAATTTGTTCAACGGATAGCTCAAGCTCAAACAGGCTTCTGTTTGATCCGCTGAAGTCATAACCGTAACCCCGAGCTGTTTTGAAACACGAAGCTCACAACAATTTCTTTGTGATGTTTAATTCACATATCCACAATTATTCTGCCTGTTTGGGCTCCTTGAGGATCGAATATTCACTGTTTTGTGAGAGGCTGGGTTCACACTGACATCTTTTCACAACGTTAAAAACCTTCATCCATACCTGGAGACCAAGAGACCGTCAGATGAGTAACAGGCTCAAAAACAAGGATACACCGATACCCATAGTCTGTCTGTCTGTCTTTTTGTGTGTCAGTCTCTCTGTCTCTGTCTCTCTGTCTCTGTCTCCCTCCCTCCCTCTCTCTGTCTCTCTCTCTCTCACTGTCTCTCTCTCTCTCTCCCTGTCTGTCTGTCTCTGTTTCTGTCTGTCTGTGTGTCTCTGTCTGTGTGTGTGTCTCTCTCTCTCTCCCATTCTTTCTCTCTCTTTCTCTGTTTGTGTGTGTGTGTGTGTGTTTTGGTTTGTAACGTTGTAATATCCCAGTGTGTAAGTCGAGAACTATATACAGTATGTGGAAAGTGTGGTCACACTGACAGATGGACCCATAACGCACAGTCTGCTACTTGGACAATCTACTCTTACTACCTAGATTTTCAACGAGGCCCGGATATCGCGTCGATGAGCTGTTTGTACAGTCAGTGCCTGAGTGTGGTGGTCTGAATCCCGAACCATCGTAGAAATGGTATTTACGCAGATAATTATATCTGAAATGTTACAATTTTAAATGTATATGTATCATAGTCGACTAAGAACTCTTTGGGTGGGTAGGCCTTTTTCGTGTAGAAGATCTAGCAGAGTAACTGGCTCCAAGAGGCAGCAGGGTTTGATTGAAGTGAAAGATATAAACATAAGATGATCGTTGCCAATTCAAGCGACAGTAAGGTAAAGGTTTGTTGGGTATGAATGAATGCTATACACATGAGTTACCGTCTTCCTAATGACAATGGTATAAGAGAATGTAAACGATACCGTGATTCAGTTTCTGAACAAGAACACGCATCTTCATAAAATAGCTGGTGCTAGATGATAGAAAGTCAATATGAAGATGCTATTCTTAGGCAGTTAAGTCAATCCTAAAAGATAAGGCAGCGTGTCGTATACATGCTTTATATTACTGATAGATAAAGTCTCTTCAGATATATCGATTTGTGCTGACTAATTTCATACAGTTCCAAATCAAGTATTTTGTGAAGGAAAGGAGAAGGGAAATATTTGAAAAGTAGGAATGTTTTTGTTTTCCAATCACATACCTGAGCTGCCCAGGCACAAAGGACCAACTTCAAAGCGAAAAGAACAAAGGTAGCAGTGGTAATCCTCTGACATGTCTCAATTAATTTTCCTCTGCCTAATCATAAAAACTGAGCGTTTTTCTATTGGCCCCAATCAAATGACTGCCCCGGGCAGTGGCTGTTTACTACAGTGGCAACGACTAAATGAATGAGGCAAAACTGAGGGGAACCAAATTATACTACCATTAGATTAGTATTTATTTCTTAGAAATATTCGTTGATCAGGAACCTCATTCTTTAAAAAAGAGAACTTCATTTCTCTATTGCCTGTCTTCTTAGTGGGGGGGGGGGGGGGGGGGGGGGTAGTTTATTATACTTCTTCCGAGTTCTGAGTTCTATCGTTCCCTTGTCTAATCTTTGGCCTGTGGCCCGTAACGGTTGGGTGACCATAAAACACTTGCATGCACATTCATTGATAGGTTTCGCTTCACTGTTCTTGATCCCGGCGTCAAGCACATCAGCAATGACAAGGTTCGCTCGTGCTAATGGCAACAAAATGTCCCAAACTACAGGTAGAGTCACAAGGAGGAGCAGAAGAGATTATTTAGTCTGGCCCGACCCTACCACTCTATACCTCTTTGACTCTACTGCCAAGATTGTAATCACCGGAGCCAATGTTCCACCCTTTTTCTACTTCGCTGGCCCAGTGCCTGTAGTTAGTGGCGCAATAAAGTCAGGCTGGGTAATTATACTCATTATTACGGAGGCAAACCATCCGATATCGGAGTTATCAACATACTGTTCACGCGCTCCGGTTTGCCACTACTGTGTCTTCAAAGACTCCGTCAATTTCTTTTGTTGTCGGTTTTGTATGTTCGAGAAAAAACACGCATAAAAGGTTGATTTTGGCGGAAATTGGTCTGCGAGTGAAATTTGATCCGCAATTTTCTTCTAACAATGCCCGTGCCCTTTCTTGTGTAAGCGCTCAGCTTGATACCTGATGCTCGGAGTTGATGGGAGGAAGAGGGAACGCTTACATATTGCAGTAGTTGAGGAACATGGAACATGTCCCGCTCAAAGTAAATTAGCTTATCTTTTTTGGAAGAGTTCTTGTTAAATCAAAATCGTTACTGAAAATGTCCTGCATCTAATTGTGAACTTAAAAATTGGTAAGCCCTATCTGAGGCTTAAACCAATGTCCTATGAAATAGAAATTCTTGCAATATCATGACGCTATATCTCATTGTGCTACTTAGCTGTCTTTACCGAAGACTGTCTATTATTTAGATACTTTTCAATTTTCGGTTATTATTGACAAACCAATCATCATTTCTCTAAACTTTAGCATGCAACTTCAGAAAACTTAACGAACATGGCGCCATACATGTTATTTCATAATTTATCAAAGAGTTTTCTTCGGAATTAAATGCACAATATACCAAACAGAACCTTTTTAAAAGGTAAATTTATGCTATCTTCACTTTCTGTGAACGTTACCAAACCTTAGTAAAAATGTCAAAAACTAGGAGTTAGGTAAATGTTACTAAATGAAATGGGGGCATGACAAACGATAATCCCGTTGAGTAAGTGTAACACTAAGTCTCTGGAAAAATATATTTTGAAATAATAACTCTCTACGTTTTGGGAAATGAGCATCCGAGATTCTTTTTAACATCCAATATATAGTCTTGCTTTTCTGGAGGTTATGTTCATGAACAACAGTATTTGGGTTAGATTACCGTCCAGAGACCGAGATGGTCTCACCCCGTCCTTGCATCAACCTGCCCCCAGATCTGGTCTCCCGGCTACCTATCCTGTTACCTGGCGCAGGTGAAATGTCTTATTGATTGAGTGTTCGATCCAGCGTTCCGCCAATACTCCCCTGGGAGGGTCTCGTGTCCAGTGCCGGATCAATAACCGAAATGAGTCCTGTCAATACGCCGGTCGATACGCTTTGATTGTGTTTTTATGTCAATTTTCTTGTAAACCTCATCAATTCATTGACATCATGTTCACTTTCGTGCCACTGACAGAGAAAAATTAGGGCGTATTAATCACTAAGTTGCTATGGCACTTTGCTGCCAATATCCGTAAAGGTCAAGGTCAGCAATTCCGTCACCAGATGGCGTTGTTACGTAGTCACAGACAACTGGCACTTCCGTTTCCAGGAGCTCCGTCTGCCGTGAGAATTTGGTGAGGAGGTGTTTCACATGTTACCAGTCTGGTAGGGGTGCTTGAAGTGGACAGATCGGTGCAGTATATCAGTGCACCGTGCAATGTCATGTCGGCCTTTGTTCCAAAACAGTGTGACGTTTTCTTACAGGAAAACATCAACTCTACTGTTTGTACTGATTATAAACTGAAATATCTAAATTCCTATGATCACTAATTAAAGGATTTTTTTCTAAACTTCAGAAACTCGCCAATATTCTACTTTTTGTCGGGTAGCGTCAAGATATTTGACTCTTTTTATAAGTGCCTTTTATTTCAAGCGTGTTAGAAATAAAAAGTAGAAATAGATTAAACGCTGCTTTTCATTAAATGTGACACGGAGAGCGGCGCACGCAGCCATCCTAAACCGTATTTCTAACCGGGCACCTGCCACCGTGATAGTTAAGATTTAAATTTGGCTTTGGTCACGCGAGTATCACGCGTCACGTTGGAAAGAATGATGTAGTTGAGATTAATAATATTGTTTCACGTTGAGTTCCACCCAAAAAACCTGTGACCTCAAATCGAACAATTGACCTGCTTGCAACCGTACACGTGCTAAAAGGTATTCTGACAAGGGCACGTGCAGCACACGCGCAGAAGTGGTTGGCGCATATTCAGCTCTACAATACCATGCTACTGGTACTGTCACCCACACAGCGTTATCGTGCAACCGTAAACTGATTCAAATCATCAGTGCTTGTGACGATTTGAAAAACTTGATTTATTATTAATGTATTGCTTTGTAGCCTTGTACATACTCAATGAATAATCGACACATTGGTGTTCAAACGCTTGTTAAGCTTTTCTAGACATGGGGGACGCCCATTTAGTGGCCCTTTAAAAGACTTGAAACAAACCGCGTGGCATTGTCAAACAGTCCTTAGCTTCATTTCTGGGTTGCCTTGGTTTTATGTAAAACGGACAAAGAATTTTGGGACAAACGTGTTCGCTTTACACGGCTGACCAGTCTAAACAGATTGGAGATCTCTGAAGTTTTCCACAGCGTTTAAGCAACTAATTATAACAGCCTTAAATAGTGGACAAAGTGGTTGAAACGGACATTCTTCCGTGATAAGAATAGCTGAAATATGAACGATTTGACAATGTTTGGCGGGTGATATAATGTTAATACCTAACAAGAGTATTGCAATATTACTGCCAGTTTTGACTTTACCGATATGTTAGGTATGTTTAAGCTTTACTGGTGTATGAATCGCTGCCAGAGAAGAATGGTACCAACTGTCTGACAGACCACTTCTTTTCCAGTTCATAAATTGATATGTTGCGACTATTTTTCCGAATGATAGAGGCTACATCGAATATTGAGTGTTTTCTTGTTTTCCGTTTCCATTGACGACTTTGTAAATAACTGTCGGTACCCATCTCTACTAAGATATCACTGTTGTTTTACTCAAAGAGTTTCGAGTATCAAACAAAATTTGGCTGTTTTACAAGAGTTACTCCGATGACCCCTCTGTCTCTTACTTATAACTGAATATTTTCGTTGGTTTTCCTTTAATACAATATTCGAGTATCTTTTATTTGTATCACGACTGACTTTGAATAAATAGATGTTTCAATAGTATGTCCATGTGTATACTATTGAGAATGGTACCGTGTTAACACCTAGGGGTGGCGTCAAGTCCAGCTTTAAAAATACCACTGAGGCGCGTTCACACATAATATCGTTACATTCATGATACCTTCCTCCAACGTGTGTCAGCCATTAAATAGGTAATTCATTGAAAAGACGAGTTCGAACGACTCTATAGTATATATGAATGAAGTTTGAGCTGGCCCATTGGAGATGTCAGCGAGATATCATATTCTTACGCCCCCTGAATTAACTCGGGATGCCCCGTGGACCTCTGGGTGTCTCTTCTCGGTAATTGTGTCACCTGTACCTATCCGTTCACAGACTCTCCTTAACAACGCTACAGCTATCATATGAACCTTTCCCCAATAGCGTATATGTTGACACCCTCTTCTTTTCTCCGCTATACCTCGGCGGGAGGGGAGGGGAGGGGGAGGATGAGAGGTAACTCTACAATAACGTGGACCCTTGTCGTTCTGCACAATTACACACCTTTATTGCGCACTTAATATTAGCTTTCAGGGAATTATAGTAACGTAATGGAGCGTGAAATAGAGGGTGGGGGTTTCAGATTCGTATGCATATTTCAGAGCATTTGATAGTGTTCCTAACGTGGTAGATAGCTCTTAAGAGTGGAATCTACCCGGCTACCCGAGCAGGGGTGGTGTAGGTTACATCACGTGACTGACAGCTTCCCGCTGGGGGACTCCTTACAGCGTGGGAAAATCTCGGCACCGATGAAGATGTTAGTTGTGCACGTGCTGAGAAGTGCAACAATGTAGTCTGCGGAGTTTACAAAATGAAATACAGTCGCGGTGTGACACTCCACGGTTTACGTCTTTCAGTTTAACGTGTACATAGGCGAGTAAAAATCTTCACTTTTAACTGTCTTTAAGTTGGTAAATTTATCTTTAATTTCTATTCGGGGGAAAATGTTTAATCTTATCTAAGAGTGTTAATTTTGACTCGTTTACCTGATGCGTGTTATTTGAATAATTTAATTCTTATGTGACAAAGTCCAATTAAGTCAGATAGTGTGGGTGTCAAAATCAAATCAATGAAAGCATCAATATTATTTTCAATAAATCCGAGTGTAATGGATACACATCAAAATATACATTCCGTAAAGACTGTTTACACTTAACGTTTTATCAGATGGACCAGATGAAGACTCATATATACCATTAGGAACTTTTTTCAACCCATGAAACGCGTTTCTTACTGTAAGAATCGTGTTCTTGTTGTTTCACACCTGAATGTGTATCGTTAAGAGTCATACTTACTGAACAAGGGAAGAGACTGTATCAAAGACCAATTTGATTTATGATCAGTCTTTGAGGTGGACTCGATCAGGAGATGGACCCCGGGGTAGCTGGAGCAAGGACGTATATAGTAAAATGAAGGTCCTTGACTGGAGGGATTCAGAGAGGTCCAAAGTCATAAACAATAATTCCTACAGTACTTAACACAGTAAGTAGAAATGAAGAGAGAACCCATACGTTCATGTTGCTAAACAACACTGGTGCTTGCATATCTCGTGTCTTCAGCCTAATCTCGTCTTTCATGGAACAATCACAGCCAGAAATATCTTGAATACGACTTCTTTCTTCATGATTATATGCTTGACAAATGTTGTTTATAAATATATTTCTCTTGGTTTTGTTCCTATGTTTTTACAAAGATGACATTTGTGTCAGTGGAAGAACTCTAATAAAGACTAAGCGGTACAAGGTTCCTCGGCAGTCAGAAACTTGTTCACAATGACGCCCTGCTTTCACTTCTTTGTTAGTTTCATCATAAGATATATTTGTATCATAAACCACTTTTTCTTCATTGTGAATCAACTACTCATGTATTCTATATTCATCTACAACTTGGACTAACATTACAGTGAATATGTCAAAAACGTGTTTAGATTAAGTTTCATGCATAATGAAGGACATGTGATGCGTTAGTGGACGTTTTAAAAAAACAGTTATTGTTTATTTATAATCACTTATATGTTTGTTGACGTATATATGTAAGTCAAACACGTACATACAATTTACCATGACTTGTACATTCAGATACGCTATTATCTCGTTTACTAATCCATGTTGATATGAATATATATGTTTAAATCAGAAAGTACTATAGACCAGTCGGTGTATGGAAGAAGCACCTTGCACCTCACAACGTCATTCACCTGTACTACGTGGTGTCCTATTACCTCTCTTCTAAATCTAAATCTTCTTTATTTCGGTACTGAAGAGGCCTCAGGCCTATAGTACATATACAAAAGTAGTTGGGATTTACATAAGTTAACACTTTAGTGATAAAACATATGTTCTGTACTTCATTGCATTGTAGATATACATAGCCAGATTTTGTAGTGTAACCTCTCTTCTAGAATTATCCATGTACAGAGGAGCATCGGACTTTCCTCTCATCGTGCAGGTTGAGTCGCTTGGAGGGAATTTATATAAAGACCCTGTAGCACATTTGTATATATTTTAAATACATTCGCGTAGCTAAAATAAACTTGATATATTCGTTTTAGACATCTTTGATTTCATAAAAACAATGGTCTTGCAATCATTAATATCTGTTTTTATTTTACGAGATTCCTCTATTTCCCAAAGGAAACGTGATAAGTGCCTTTAAATCAAGTCTTTGAAGGACAGTAAGAAGTGACAAAATAGCAAGAGAAATATTACCCTGAAAACTTCTGCTTTATTCCAATAACAATATCAGATATTTGGGCATTATGAAGACCTACATAAGACAAGCAAGAAGCAATTAAGTTCAGGTTGCAGTAAGAAGTTCGAGCAAATCTATTTCAAATTTTCATCTCACATACATCTATTTGTGTTGTGCATTTATGGGCGATCACGTGTACTACCCGTGCCACCTTACCGTATCAAATGAACATTCTCGACATAATGAGTTATTTCATTACCTGTCCCATTTATGATTTAAAAACGTCATACACGCAGTAAACGTTAATTTATATACTCTGTGTCATATAAAACTAACACCCTGTATGTATTACGTAACAGCTTGCGTGACACATTCAGTATTCAAACAACTGTTACAGTCTCCCTTCGGCGACGTTATCAAGTGTATTTAGCCTCTTTTGCATCTGTCAACACTGCCAAGAGCTTCGATTTTCTAAAATAGTGATCTCCTTACAGCGAAGATAAAAGAGGTTCCTTATTGGTTTCTTTCTTGCCGCTCGATGTGTCAACGCTGTGTGAAGTTTGATTTATAGGGAATTAGTTTTCCAGATTTTAAACGATGACGCAAACAGATTCCTGACTCTGATCGGCTTGAGAGACCGCTTCAACGTTGTTAGGATATTACAGCGATGTTTGCCGGTCTGTTGGCTCCCCGTGTCACATGACACACGAGAGGGACGAACAGATGGCTCGACTGACCCAACTTTACAGTAACACAGGATACAGGTTACTCTGACATAAAAACTTCTTTGATTCTAGAAGTCGATGTCATGGAAAAAGTCAAAACTTGGGTAACAACAGCATTGGAATCTATGTCGAAAGATCACTTTAAATGAATAAAGATTCGGCCATTCCATAAACATGTCCTAATTATTTATATAATAAATATTCATTGGAAGAATATAAAGAAAACTTCCATTATATACCCTTAAACGTTTTCGTTATTTTAGGGGATAACAGCTAACAGCTGGCCCGATGGTTTAATGAACTGTATTACCATAGAGAAGACTCGGTAAATATCTTCCACCTGTAACAGAGTAATAACCACGTTCAGTACCTGTTGCAGACATGTCATTCTCCAGTCGTAACAAACTCCATGACCAGAAATGCAGCTTTGGTTCTTCGAGTTCAAGAGATTTGATTATCACTTGAAGAATAACAAGAGCAGAAATTACAAGGAACATTTTGGCTGTTGACAATGCGCTTGGGTACGAGCATCCCCCGGAACCACGGACTAAGTGTTCCGATGCTCTTAACTTGTTCACTCTTGAGACTTTTCATCAAGGAAATTCGAACTGAAATTAATGAATTCAACGCTTGGTAACCGAGGACTGGGTACAAACCTTTTGTATTAAATAAATCTATATAGCCGGTTTCAGAGATAATATTTGTTCCCATTGTAACCCTACTGTTTCATCTGTTTGTTCGTTTTGCCGAAACTGTTACCAAGCTCTATATCATCAAGGCCCTACCAGTACCACATTATACTTTGCTTCCGTCCCGGCCTACAGTTACCTAAGAACCTATTAGCCAAAATTTTATCATTCTTTTTGGACTCGTAGATATAGTGTCACATTACATAAACAGCCACCAATTATCATTCATTATCAATGACGTTTGAATGTTGTTTTTATCGACTGACCACTAACCATCTGTGCAAGCCATGACATGGTCCATCTAACGCCGTGTCAGTACTGCTATTCCCTTGTTACTTGTTGTGCGGAAAATAACATCTAACCGCCGATGATTGATATGACATACAGGTTACATGGTCACGTGATCGAGTTCTTCTTGGAACCCGCTCTGCCTTTTGTACTTCTTTATCCGGTCAATGGGCAAAGGCTAATCGAAGTACTAATAAAACACAATACTATAATTGATGGGAATATCGGACATGAGTCGCCGGCCATGATGGACAGCAAACCGATTGGCGATCAGAGGAAACAGCTCGCCTGTATAGATTCCTGTGTCCACGCTCCCACTAGGACGTGGACCCTTGGAGAGGCAGTCCATCAAGATGCATTTAATGGTATTGAGGAACTTATATATTTAGAATAGCAACGCATGTTAAATATGAAACAACCGTTCCCCTTCAAAACATAGATATATAATTGGCGTTTCTACAAAAGAGCCCTACAAAGCTACCAATTCCCTGCTTCGTACATGCTCAGTTGTAGTCAAAGAGTCTCAGACACGTGCCAAGACACATACACGTTTTTCTTTTTTGAATTTTTTCCAAACTGTAATCACAAAAGGGATGTTTTTATAAGTTAAGAAGTATTGTCTTAAATGGTTTGTGTCGCAAGAGTCTGGAAACACCTTTTGTGAAGAAAAGAAGATACATCACATCTCTTATAAGCCCCAAGCTTAAGAATCTGTGTTCTGGCGGTTAATATTTAACTCGTGATTATCATTTGATGTCATTGACAATGGTTTGTCTCGAAAGAAATTATTCAGTCTCCATATTCTTAAAAATTGTTTTAGAATCTTCAGTATCGTTGTTGGCAACATGGCGTCCTCGAAACACTGATAGAATGCAAGATCATGATCTCAAGTCACATTACTAATGAGTCTACAGTAATCAAATATTTAAAATTTGGTAAGTAAGTATACACAAATGTGGACAAATGAGAAGATGACATCGTTGTCTGACATCTACAGACACTAAAGAGAGGTTTTTAGGGATAGTCAACATCTTTATTGCAATTGACTATCCATAAATCCTACTTTTCCTTTAACTTTATAACTTTTGAAATTGAACTTAAAGATATCTAAAGATATTAAAGGTTCAACGCAGATCCTGGACATACCTTGCCTTTCAATTGATTTTCAGTCAGGGATAGGTTGTCTCTTTCAAATCATATTTGGTTGATATTGAAGACAAATATGCCAATCAGTAGCAAAACATATCCACCCTGCACTCTTGCAGTTTCCCAAAACATTTTTCAAAATGATCAAATGTTTTGTCCATAGTCCCTCAGTCATTTAATGTGTCTTGTGTCTAGTTCTTTCTTCAAATCGAATGTAGTGCAATATACAGTTCCTGAGATATTTGAATAAGAAATGAAGAAAGCTCTTTTCGAAATACAAAATACCTTTTCAGACTGATGACATTATAAACTTTTGACATTCCATCTTAAATATGGACATGGAAAGGGACCATCCTCGACTCTCGACTTCAACCTTCGACTTCTCTCTATAACGAGTAGCTTTACAAAGGAGCAATTGAGGAATCTCCCCCTATATCGATGTTACTGGGCTATATTTCCTGTGGGCCTAAACACGGGCTTTCCCAGTCGTACAGTCTCAAAATTCGAAAACATGTACAAGTAAAATGTCCTTTTGTCCCTTGACCTAAAATAGCCATCTTGATATAATGACTTTTTATTTATTGATGCTGAACCCTGGTAGACTTTTTGAAATGGTTGCCCTAGGCTCCGAATGACCGATTAAAGGTCGTCATTACCGTCTTAACTATTCACTCACTTTACCAGTAACTACTTCCCATTATCTCAACGTATTCATAAAACCATTAAAGAAATGATATGCCTCACTCGATTAATCTTATATTTAAATTTTACACGTCCGACAAGTAGCTATCAACGAGAGAGACAGAACATTGAAGGTGCCCACACGGTTCATTACAAGTAAACAATCACCAAAAGGACGCCGGTTATTTTAGATTTCCCGCAGGCAAGACTTGCGTGCCGGATATAACTGATGATTTTATTGATAATTGTATCTATTGATGACCAGCGTCTAGGGGATGCAGGCGCCATCGTAGATTGTCGCTGCTCATATACAGTGGACAGACGGCATCCTGACGCATTTGATGAACTGTTCCTGGACATTTTGTCGACACACAGTGAACAGGCGACATCATGACATATACAGTTGATTGTCACGGGACATAAAGTGAAAAAATGGCATCCTGACGGATATAATGAGCTGTCCCGGGTAAGATAGTGAACTCAGCGATACAAAGAATAAAATGGCGTGGGTGTCAGGAACGTTAGTGACACAGTGTAAGACATCTTTAAAACAAATCTGTCCGACACAATTGCTTCACTCCCGTGTTTGAAGAACACAACATTCGGACTAACCGCTCACTAATTCAGGTGACCTAATACAAAACGTTATATTTTACAATTATATTTTATTTTTTTATACATGAAATACACCATGAAAGCTTCAGTTGGTACCTTCCATAGGCGCATATTTAGAAATTGACTCTAACAACAAAGTTGACTTCATTTATTTATATACAATTTGTACTAATTTATCTCGATCATTTCTAAGGCTTGTTTTCTCGGATAGCTAGCGTACGAGAGTTTTTTCTACAGTAGAATGCCATGAACATGAGGGACACTACAGAGGGAGTGAGTCTTCACTGTCGGAGCTCCTGTAAATGTGCTTAAAGTGCAGGGAAACCTCACTGTCGAATAAAAAGGCGATTTGTATATTAAACTTGAATTACTGGAATAAAATGTAACGTTTCACTTCTTGAATTTGATCGAATTGCGGATCCAGAGAGCGGCTTCAACCCATTAGCATGATCTTCTAAAAAGTGTATTTTTAAGATGCCTATATGCGACCACTCGAATGTCGTTTAGACAATTGTTCAACCCCGTCATAGGTTAAAATATCATTTCTTTAAAATAATATTGCTATTTCTAACCATAATGGGTTTTGTATCACACCAGTATATAACACTAACCATGAATATTCATGCTATGTGACTGGTGAGAACTCTTCCATTGTGTAATTGTATTTGTTGTGATGTTAGTGAACCTATGGTGAGAGTGCGAAATGCAGATGGTCCCTGTGTACAAGTAAAGTGCCAACACACGTAGGTACCCATCGTCTGGTAGACAGGTTAACCCGCTTTTATACGCACAACACAACACCATAGACCAGGTGTCTACGACGAAGCTACATACAATGTATAAGTGGCAGTTTAAGAAAAGAGATTTCAGCATTTGTTTGATGAAGAGGACAAGCTATGAGGATTAATGACTTCTTTCATGTAATGGATGATGGTTTGGGCGAAAGTATCTACACCAAGACGTCGTACAAAACGAAATAAAACAAAACGTAAATCATTATGAACATACATACACTGGTATCCACGTTAACTCTGTTACTGCCGAGGTACCTCGAGGTGTACTAAACGATTCGACGAGGTCGGGGACCAATCAACAATCAAGTTCCAGAGAGAGATAAACCCCCGCTACTTCAAGCGTGTCACATCAGCACCCAAACAACGTTGTAAAATGTTACGCAGCGATCATAATAACGTTGTAAAACGTTACGTGGTTCCCCTTGCAATGTGACGTAACGGAATTCCCTCCCTTGATTATCGTAGTGGAACGAGGAACGTACACAAACACTCGCGCCAGATGCGTAAAGCGAGTGAACAGTCTTACCTTACTCCTAGCTACCGTATTTCCTGTTATTACCTCAAAATTGATAATGTCATTGATTAGGATTTACCAAGCTGTCTTAATTTATCAGTCTGTGGGCAATAGATATATAACTTGGTGCGCAATAGTGAGATATTTCTCAAACGATATATGGATGTGAGCAAACAAAGCTATGTAATCCTCCTTTTTCATAGTGTCAAAATCGTTAAAATTAATAGTGCGAAGATCGTATGCATTTGAGATTAAGCAACATTGGACCATCATAATGAAATGATTATTACACGGAGAATGAAAAGATAAAAGATAAGATAATTGAAATTGGTAATTTCTTCGCAGGCTGTTCACTGTTGATATTCGATATGTATTAAATGTAAAACACCCAACTTTTGTCCATTCGCAAATAAGTTATGAATGATACTATACATTGAAGTAGTATAGGCCATAAACTTCCAATAGTAATAAAGTGTTACTACCTTTTCTAAGATAAATTTCCCATATTAGCATGAATCTTATTTCGAACACTACTGAACTAGGAAACAATAGTACTAAAACGTTTGGAAACATATGATGCTCTATAAAACTCCAAAGAATCGTCTTCTCAATTGCAAACAGTATGCCAAATGTAAAAACAACAGCATAGCGTGGGTTTCACTATTTTTAAAAACAAATACGGTAGAGCCTCTAAGAGGTAAAGTGAAAACGTCATGATCATCACAGATGGCTTGGATTGACTGTAGTGTACTAGTCAAAGGATTACATGAGCTGCCATATTAAAGTAGCTTCCCTTAGCTCCCCCCTAGTCTGATTGCAATTACCCGATATAACGCAATCGGTGGCACCCCCTGGCGGGTCGGTGTTGTGTGTACGCTCCCTGCGCTAGATTGTGCCACGCGTTGTTTAGATTGAGTTACTGTTTGTAAGACGGACATTATTCCCGGATTAGCGTTCCATTACCCACAAGATTGCGGGCGGTTGTCTTGTAAGTGGCTTCATTGTCACTCAACAACAAGCTTTGTTTTAGCGGCCCCAACGGGAATTACACCCTTTCATCTACACTGGATCTTGTTAGCAAGTGATCCTGGAAATTGTGAAGTTTTAAGGGATTTTTAAACATTCGGCAACACCAGGGAACCGTAAACCGAGTCGAGGCGAATGTCCCAGATTGTATTTTGTAAAGAAAAATTATTTAAAAGAGCTCACAAATCGAAATTAAATTGCAACCGAATACACAAAGATCCACAGATCGCCCTGATACCACCACTTGTACGTGGTAAACCAGATATACAAACCTTGGTTTTATTTCAAAACGTTAAATCTTATCATCTAGGCAAGGGTCAGACAGGGGGACACCAAGATATTTCTAAAATAAGGAAAGTAACTATGATTTCAACACATTGATAAATATTCAAGTCTGTGTCTTATTTCCTTTAATTATTCAAGGTGTCTTCATTTCACTTTAAGCCGTATTATCAATAAGTTGTAACCTTAATATATTAAGTACTGTCATTTATAAGTACCAAGATATATAAAACAGTTGACAGACCCCATGGGTCACTGATACAGTGTTGGAGAAGATCACTCCACTTGCCGTTACCTCTCTTGCAGTGCAGCGTCAACTTTTACTATAAATATACGCTATACTTGGCCTGATTTTCACACTGAAAACACTCAAGCGATCATGGAACAAAACTAAAAAGGATCAATTATGGAATTTTTGAAAATAAAGATATATATGGATATGAAAAGTATCGCTGACTCTAGTCAATAACTAATTTTCTTGAGCTTGGAACATGATTTGTGTGGGTACCGTTGTGCACATCGTTCCTGTCTAGTTTAGAAGGTAGACGTCAAACTGACTTTCCAGGAGGATTGTTCTCTTTAAGGCCCTGACGTCATTGATGAAATATTATTACCCTCGCATTTTGAATATGCTGAGGGATTAAACGTGTTTTTTCAATTACCTTCTACATGTATTGCCAATCTATATTGGACATACTTGGGGCTCATCCGCATATTCCGTACACATCTACAAAACGACGAATCACATTTCCCCGTTTACAATGCAGGTTAATGATATGATATTGGAATATACAAGAACGAAAAACGATTTTGAACTACTAGATAAAGTGTGTTTTTACTTACATTTCTATTGTATTCTTTGTGCACATTTATAAATACATGAAACTTTAACTAGAATATTCAATTTTTCATAAGGCGTATTTTTTCACAAAATAAGATTATTTTCATATATCACCCCCTTCTTAATGTACATGTACTTTAAATCTGAAATGTAGAATTTCAACCAAAAACGGGCAGGTTATCATTTTCACTTAGTAAAAGGCGATCGTAATCCAGTAAGCTTAATGTAATCCTTGTTAAAAAACTTCTTGTTGAGCTGAAGGTCTTTCACATAGTTCGTGTCGTAGTGAAAATATAAAATATAATTCTCTGTAGATGATAGCAGGCAGTGTCTGTTTTACATCAGATGATTGTATCTAAATCAATGTTCAGGCTATATGCCCTTTTAACACTATAGTTCAATACATGTCCTATGTTTATTATTCAAAGAGAAACATGTTAAAATCCTTAGAAACAATCATTGAAAACAGAAGAGTTCTTGATTATTTAGTTTATCTTACATTGACATGCAGGGCTCTCAATTTGTGAAAATCAAAATGTTTTCAAATCTATACACATCTTTATATCTCATACCAAACGCTTTCACTTAATTACGTCTCTTTTATATATCCATCTCTGTCCGTCACTTGTACATTTTTATGAGATAAATGCTGTAAATATCTCGAGAGGGCTTTTTCTAAGTTGGATCACTTGTGACCAATCCGTTTCTTGTAAAATAATTTTCAATCATTTCAACACAAGTGTCAACAAGGAAACAGAAGTTAGACAAAAGCACCGATTGATGCCCGAGTTGTGACGTCACAAATGGACGAGATGCCAACAGAGTCTTGGTTCGGTTATATCCTCGCTGAATTGTCTAGGTGGTTATATACATCCTTCATAACCACGTGGTCTTTTCAGAAGCAAATGAGATATTTTTTCTGTATAAACTAGAGCAATAACCCGAGTGGCTAGGTACAGAGATGTGAAGCGCTTCGGAAAACCGGGTTGAAAACAAGTACATCAGCTTGATCTGAGCAACTAGAGGGAAGTGTGCGGTGATGATCACATGTAGGTATATATAGATATATACATATATATACCTCTGATTCAACTACGATTATACGAGCCAGACTTGAGACGGGCCTTTGATTAATTCGGGACCAGCAGGCATGAGCACTGGTTCGTTTTCTTGATTTCAGTTTTTAAAACGCTGCGAATTATATACTTGAATGCGGCAGAGTATGATACAGGAACATACATTTCATTGCAGATAGCTGCGATTGTGTCTGCTAAACGTTCCGATGGATAGAAAAGAAAAAGCTCTCTCTCATAATTCATTATATTGTAGGTAACTTTTGATTTCCGAAAAAGTCGACGAGCTTTATATTTTTAAAACTTTAAAGTATCATGATATATTATAAGGAGAAACCATGATACTGAGGATATGGTAAGGTTGTAGACCCTGATAGTCAAGAAACACCTGAGGTTGCGAAGCAACCGAAGGTTTTTCCTGACTATCAGGGTCTACAACCTTACCATATCCGAGGTTGAATGGTTTCTCTATATTATCAACCGTTCCTAGGTCGATAAATATGTTTGAAGTTAATCAAAAACAATATTATTTTAAATATCGCGTAATAGTGAGTATCCCTCGTAGATGATGAACGCCCAATGTAAACCCCGCTGTAAGCGTACACGGACTGAACGTGATGCACGTGCAACTGACTGGTTAAAACAGTTTCTGTCACGTATCTCCCAGTCGCCTGTTAGTCAGCTCTACCTATCGCGACAAGATGTTGGACAGCGACGATAATGACTTGTTCTTGACACAAAGTATATTTAGAACGAATGATGAAGATGATGAGCAAAAAGACGATGAAGATGAATTCGCTTTCAGATTTGGCCAACCCCTTACAGAGAAGGAATTAGAAGGCAAGTTCACTTCAAATATTGCAAAACGTACACAAATGAAAAACGACTGGGCCCTTAGAATTCTAACAAGGTGGCAGGAAGAACGTCGCCAACGGTCAGTCAGTGAGAATTTAAATTTTTCGAGAAGATGTTTGACCCAGAAATTGACAGAAATGACAGCCAATGAACTGAATACTGTTCTCAAGTATTTTGTTTTCGAAACACGAAAAAAGGACGGAAAGCATTATCCTTCAAGTACTCTGTATGGCCTATTTGCAGCATTTGCATCTGTTCTGAAAGAGAGTGGCACAAATTTCAAATTATTTGAAGACGATGACTTCAAGGAGGCGAGGAAAGCGTTAGATGCAGCCATGAGAGAGAAGTCTGCTATGGGATTAGGCACAAGTTCCCGAAAACCAACTGAAGTAATTTCATTTCAGGAGGAAGACCAACTATGGAGAAATGGAGTCCTTGGTGATGATATACCTCAAAAACTGCTGGATACGGTTGTATACTTAACCGGTGAGTAAAATAAGTATTTTTCTAATGCGTTTTATCTGTAATGCGGTAATGACTATATCAAAGTATCATCTGATACGGCATATCTGATACAAATATGAAATACATTAAATGTACTTTAAACGGAGGTAATATTTCATTACAATTGCTCTATACTGGTCTTTCAGGTTTACAGTTTGCGCTCAGAGGTGGCAATGAACACAGGAGCCTTAGAATGTACCAGAACCCTCAAATCACGGGACCTTTTGTTGACCCAAATGGTAGACGTTATCTCCGGTACGTAGAAGACACCTCGAAAACAAATCCAGGAGGAATGAAAAATCGGAAAATGAAATCAAAGGAGGTCAGAGCTTATGAAAACAAAGACAATCCCGCCAGATGTTATGTTCGATTATTCGAAAAGTATAAATCATTATGGTAAGATTTTGTTATGATAACCTTAATTATACCATTAACAAGTATTTTGAAGGAAAATAATAACACTTGTGTCGTGACGTCATCTTATTCTCTGGCTTTGCATATAACAAGTTTGTCAATTGAAATTTCCTATTTTGTAAAGCTTTTAAGTCCCCTTCTTAAAAAGTATTGGCTTGGGAAGTTACGGTAAATACGCTCTACACAGCCACAATGGTAATTATAACGGTAGAATTTTCTAATGATAATTATCCAAATAAAATATGACCATGATAACGTTATATCATAAATCCTTTCAGCCCAAAGTGCATTGGAGGAAATGGACGAGATGCTTTTTATCTAACGCCCTAGTCTAACAATTAGACTCTGAAATGAAAAATGCATCAGTCAATCGAAAAATTTAAAAACTTATTATAAATGAAATGAAAAGGAGACTGAAATTTCTTCATTTTCAGAAATCAAGCTTTAAAGTCTTTTTATAGACTTGCTCAGGCTTCTACCTTATTTCAGGGTCTGGCCTACAGACTACTAACGCCCCTGAAGGTTCCCAAGCCAAAACAGTGGTTCCACGACATGCCTGTAGGACATAACACACTCCAGGAAACGGTCAAGCGAATCTGTAAGTCTGCTGGGGTCACAGGAATCAAAACGAACCACTCCTTGCGTGCCACCGCTGCTACTCGCCTGTACCAGAATAACGTAGACGAGCAAACCATTTGCGAACACACAGGTAATATCCTACTGATTTGTGACATTTAACAAATCTGAACTAGATTGCTGCATTTCCGTAAATATTACATCATTTTCAATCGAGGACCAATTATATATGCAGCATCAATATTATAATTACAGGTCACAGGAGCGAAGCGGTGAGAATCTACAAACGCTGTAGCGATCAACAAAAGGCAGAGGTCAGTGACATCTTGAGCGGAAGCCGGCAGAAAATTGAGTCTTCTCCCCCTTGCAAAACACGCCGCAGAAGTTCAACTGTGACCACTGAAGAGGGCGCGGGATCCGTGTCATTTACTTTCAATTTCAATTGACTGTACAAATTACACCAATAAAGACGTCTACTCATTGTTTTTTTCATTAGAATTTGCAAGACAAATTCCTATCCTATTATATAGTTTTACATTTCTAACCCCTCGATCAGGGTTTACAACCATTGTAAACCCTCCAGGAGGGTTTACAAATGCAATTGTAAGCCCTCCAGGAGGGTTGTACCATCTTGTAAGTCCCTTGTACCGGGTGATACGGTTTTGAAAGACCGTTTCAAAGAACACATTATATGGCTTGTAGGTTGATAAAATGGAATATTTCGTTAAGATATATCATGGGATATTTCGTTAAGATATATCATGGGATACTTTCGTTAAGATATATCATGGGATACTTTCGTTAAGATATATCATGTGATACTTTCGTTAAGATATATGATGGGATATTTTAATTGCATAGCACAAAACATCACACTTCAGACGCATGTTACGAACACATAAAGCTTCTAGTGGCTGTCTCCTCCTCATCTGTTCGTGCCGGTGGAGAATCTCCTAAACAAAACAGTTGATACCTGCATATATTCATGGAAAATTGGCAGCATAATTAACAGTTTTAATTGAATGGACATTCAACAAGGAGCAGGGGTGGATTAATTAGTCGTTCACCTGCCTGCATTTCCTGAAGTTGTCATGATAGCAATAAAAGGTAATGTGTGTCTGTCATGGCTTGACAATTAATGACAGTTCAGTACAGGTACTTGTCAAGTTGCATCTCACAGGTGTCTCAGAATCGTGTACAGAGAATAAAGATTGATTGTCTTGTATGTGGTGCTGTCATTACCCATTAATGAACTGCTACTCATTCCTCCTTTAAAATATTCTAACAACATGGCATCCTTATTTCCACGTAGGCCTACTAATTGGAGTTGATTGGAATTAATAATGAAATGTTGTCCTTGAAAGTTTCATTTGAAACCTTTTTATGCTGATTGGGTACTGATATTAACACGCCCTACTCATAATTTCAAATGTGTGCAGAAATACCTCACACGAATTGTAAGTGTTGACAAAGGTGATACGTTCTACACACAAAGGCTGGTAGACCCATGAGGTCTTTTATCATGATCTCGAACAGAATTATTTCTAAGAGTAAAGCAGCAAAACTGGTTATAAAACCGAACGTGAAATCCAGAATCAGCCTCAAACAGCTATAAACAGCCACTTGAATTGCTACACCAGTCAATCTGTTCGAATGACAACTTAATTAAAGACCTGATGATCGCCAGCAACTAATGTGGGACTGTTACGCCTGTGTAAACCTCCCCCAATGTTGGCAAATTGAAAACTGAAAGATGATAACCTAGTATGACCACTCCTGTCCGCAAGTCTGTGGACACTGGTCACGGAAGTCATAATTAAGTGATCGTCTGTCTCTTTCAAATGAGAATGCACCTCGCTTTCAACACAATGGGAGGATGTTGCAGACGACATTTCGTTACACTGACTACCGCGCTTCTCGCCTTCCCTGACAGCTTGCATTCTACATCTTAATTCTTCACCAAAATTTATTTCTGGCTCTTAATTTCACTTCCGCCCTCAATGACGCAATGGTTGAATAGCGCCAAATTGACCCCGCCTCCAGTTGTCGTCTGCTCAGTGGGTTATGCAAGCAGACGATAGATGAAAGGCCAGGAGCAGACGTGCACTGGTTCACCTGTATTATCTCACCTGAACTAATGAAATGGTAGGACAGGAACGAGAATTATTATCATACACGGAGAGACAGCATCAGACAATAACACATCATAGGGGTCGTGCGGTGCCGCCATTGTGGCAGAGCAACAAACCCAGTAGGTCTCAATGAAGCTTCATCCTTCCCTCAACACCTGGCTGTCTCCCACATACCTTAACACACTCATAGGGATGCATGTTGTGTTCAAATCTAAGCGATCAACCCGACTTTAAGTAGAAACGCAAATATTTTACACAATATGTTATTATGCTTTTCATGATGGTAACACAGCCAGGTTGTGAGATGCGGGTAGTTTTTTATGATGTGTACTTGGTAATTTGTTTACCATCTACAAAGGAACTGCGTCATGGCTATAGGCAATAATTTTAAACTTTTATTACTCTGGACACTCTTTATTTTATATATTTTTTGATATCTTTCATTTTTGCTTTACCTAACAAGCAGGACATTGACATGTGGATAAAACACACGGCGCTACAAGGGATCCAACAACCCTTTACCCTTTTATTGTCCAATTCACGTAATCCCCACAAAGCAAGTATCCTTGTCTCCAGGCGAACACGAAACAAGAACATTTTACTATCATCATCGCACATATCTCATTGGAGTTTTGTGTAAGTGTCAAACAGTAATTTGTGATGTAACCATTCTCCATGGTATTCAAAGGGGTTAATCGATCAGCAGAGTAGTTCAAACGTATCGATTATCGGCGCTACACTGAGAATGTCATCTCCCTTTACACGTGCATACAATCTGATGTTTGCTATAGTAAGGTCAGTCTTCATCCACGGCATTTTCATTTTCTAAACCTTGAAAGTATATTTGGAAGTAAATCATCAATTTTGAAATGATTGGCAACGAAGTTTCAAATAGTATTTCATCTACTAAGCACATGAATGAAAAATACAAAAACGAAAATGCACTAGAGAAAAGGTGTTGAAGACTGTGTTTAAATGGTTTTCTCTTTAGAAACAATTGTGGCAAATGCTGTGTAATTTGATATATTGAAATATAATGTGTTCACACGTACAAATGTTTCAACGAATCAAACGTAGTCCCGTGTTAGCGGTCATTATGCGAAGCGGTGAGAATTGATCATGATAGCGAAATTCTTCCATCGTAAATAATGGTTGAAAGTGTATTTCAAACGCGAATTGTTGAGCTCATTAGTCCAGAGTTAGCTGGGCCTTTTGTTTTTGTTTCAAACATCTAACGACCGCCTCGTGTTCACTGCATAAAACGAAAGAAAGGCTGAAGAGCGATATGAATCTGGAAACGCGGGTTAAGTTTCTCGTGATAGTCTGAGAGAGAGATGGAAAGAAAATGAGTTACTGATTGAGAGAAGATAACACACTGGGTACATAGTTGAGTGGTTATCAAAATTCTTGTGAAACAGTTTGTCTTTCGGAAACATAAGTATTTCAAACACAGTACATATATTTGGATATCACTCAATGTAAGAAATGATCCCTAGATATGGTATGAACCATTGGAAATATTGTTTCAGAACGATATGTGAGAAAAATAACAGTGGTTTCATGGTGAGGTTCGACGAAAGCAGTATGAACGGTAGACATAGTGTCTAATGAAATCATTTTCCTGTAACAAGGGTTTAGCCCAAATATGACACAAGAATTTTAGACTGTGTTGATCTTGGTATGCTCAAGTCAATCTATTTTTACTTTGATATTAATCATTAAACATTTTGCCCATCGTGAATAACATCAGAAATTGTTCAAAACGCTATAAAGCGCGGTAGCACACACCGTAATTATCATCAAATATTCTGACTTCAAGAGTTAATCAACTTTTATTTGATTTTAATGATTTTACAACTTCCCACATTCTCCAGATGCCACCTGTCCCAAACTTCCCAGAGTTTTGTATTTCCGGTGAAACAACCGGAACGAGATCCATGACATGTCAACTGGGACCTCCAGTGACCTCGTTGCATTTGCATATGACCTCCTGACCTTGCACCCACCTGTCGGCCGTTCTCGTGTGGAACACCCGGATTTTCTTTTGTTCAGAATCCAAATAATAATATGGCCCAATAAGATATGTTAACAGTTGCTGTTGTGGTGACAATAGAACTTCCTCCCTCAAAGTGGAGGATTAATGAAGATACTTGAAGGCTTTAACCGTTATTTACATAAATACCGACATTAAAACGGGAAATGCTAATTTTGCATTGAAGAGGTTTCACCTATCAAATTTATAATTATTTGGTATCATGTTCACTCAACTTAACATTTTCGGAAGAAATCTTTAAACCAGAACAGATTTCACTGATTTAAGCAACAATGATTCCAAAAGAATGAACGTTTGATACCGTGAATGCAATACTAATATATGAATCTAAACCTTGATCTAAATCAGTTGTCAAAGGCAAAGACGTCTGTATAAATCCTTGTCAAAGGTAAACCAACTTTTAAATCACAACAATTATCAGACCGAAAGCGAAATATCAGCTGTATTTTATAAGAATTTATATGAAAGAACCAATCAACATGAGTTAAATATTTTCCTGTTGTCGTTACGTAAGTGTTATAGCATCACCTTGGCGGGCACCTGCTAAATGACTTGTCGCTGCATTAAATTCTCCACAGGCTACAACCTTTACATGCTGAACTATCCATACTTGCTAGATCTATGGGTATTTAGAAGTGTCAACTATTAAAATCGAGCTATTCGAAAATTATTTTTATGATTCATTTTATTAATCTACAACAGAATCTCATTTGTTTTCATCTGTTCATAAAGTGTCTGTAAGTCAAAATGTAATTCACAATTTACTTATATAAGTTACCTGTCCATCGTATACCCGAGCGCCACCTGGTGTCATCCACAGAGACGAGGCTTTATTTACCTGATGAGCTACAGGTAGCAAGGTGTGATCTCTCCACACCTGGCTGGAGTCGAAACCTTGAGCAATTAAAAGGTTAGCTTTAACAGCTTGCACGCGCTGAGAAAGCGGGACCAAGGGGTTTCCTTGACTGACGAAAAGGGGGGCTTTAGGGCTTATTAGGGTCTTGCCTCCCGCCCTTACAAGGTGACGTGATTGTTGGCACAATGGAAAGAGCTGTATCGCTTTCAGTAGGGTGAAACCGCGTATACATTATTCAAGCTTACATCCCTTAGCGCGTCCTCGACACTGTAGAGTCAACGGTACTGGTGATACGATCCTCACTGCGCCAGATACGAGACCCTCCCCCTTTTTTACTAGCCTTTGTTAGAAATAAAAGCTTTTATTCAAGAGTTTTTATCGGGAATAAAACGACCCTTCAGTCAAAAATCTCTTCAGGCTCAGTAAAACATGTTTTGTCGGAAAATTTCACAAATAAAAACGTTACGCTCAACGTACAGAACATATTGATGAGCTTTGTGGATGCTAACATTCCTAACATAATCTCCGAGGATCATCGTACATTTGTTAAAAGCGCCAATAGTCAACGGACCATTTTAGGGGTCCAATTGGTCTATAGATATCAAGAAATCTTTGCTACATAATTTACTTTAGGCTAATCCCGTACATTTTGCAATGTGGATATGATATGTCTATTATATTTTAAGCTATCGGATATTGAAAAAACTACATTCCTCTTACAACTAGAAACTTTTGTAAATCCACTGGCCGCTTGATTTAGCCGTATGTATCGGACTAAGATGACAACTCGATCACAATTATTTATATTCAAGTCCTCCCGTATTTGATATATTTCTTGTATCTTAATCTTTTAATGTTTAACGTGTATACACATTGTTTTGTGTGTCTCATTGGCCATATGGCCTGGTGTTTGTATATTATTTTATGTTTTTAAACTGTCACTGTACCCGATCTATAAACATGTGACACAAAAATACAGTATTTTGTCTCTTGCCTCTTTAAAATTATTCTAGCTGAAAGAAAGTGACTATAAGCATCCGTTACCGATATCTACACCGTCCTAAGCATAATGTCGTTGGGGGAACCTCTTTTGAAAACTGATATTTATTTATTTATTTTGAGAAGTAAGAGAGAGTAGTCAGTGGTTTTTCTTCATCTCTTAGCCTCAAAAACTTTTTCATATAGTTATAAGTTATAAGATACAGCGTTCTGTACACGACCTAGCTAGCTCGATGACAAGGAATTTAATTTTTCATCGGTAGTCAAACCATTCGCCTGTCATCTCTTAAGAATGTCCCCTAGTCCTTATATCAATCAAGAGTGAAACTAAGTCAATAAAGATCCAAGAAAGTTCAATATTAGAAATTAATGAAAATCATTTTTAAAATCAAGTATGCTCAAGGAAATATTTCCCGAGTCTAATCGTTTGTCTGCATGCTTCTGTCCTCTGTAGGGTTTCAACTCACTCGAGTTCTCGTTTAAATCCTATACGTCACTGACACTCGACAGTACATATTAAATAAAAAATGACCCTTTAAGCTTTGGACGCAACTCTTAAATTTTTCAAGTATAGATGAATTAAATGTATTTTTTCTGTATCAAGTTAGTTTAATATTATCTTATCGTTTTATTCATTCATGGCTGGACGTTGTTTTAGCCGTTGTTTCATTGTCGACAATTGCACAGAACATGAAATCTGTTGTGGCCAATGTTACAATGGTCATGTTCCTTCAGAGTGGCATCAATCTTTAAAGAAATGCGTTTGTATCTCTCTGAACCAAACTGACAAAAAAACACGTCGACAGACAGTTTATCTATAAGTCTTCAGAGAAATCCTTGGTCAGCACCATTGAAGTATTGCTCTCCCTTTTGATTAGGTCAATATTGTGTCACATTACCTTGACCATTGAAGCAATAGAAATAATTACCATATAAAACTTTACGAGCATCAAGCTCGAATGATAAAATTCTCTTCAGCAAGCCTTCCCTCTTTAAAGAGACCAAGTGGATACCAAGAACACACCTTAGAAGAACTATTCGAAATGAATGTTGTTAACATCATCTTTATATTGTCGTCAGCATTTTCTTTGACCATTGAGAGTGTCTTCATAAACCTTTTCTTACTGTACGACAAACTTGGAACAAGAAACCCGTCATTACAGAGAACACACAAATAGCTGTATGAGTCGGTACCATTATCATGCATGGGGGAAGATATCAGACAACCACCCACCTAAAATCAAACAGAGCTTTAAGGACAAAACAATTCTTCTTCCGCCGATGCCAAATTTTTATTGTACATTGTGGTATGCGTTATGGCGCAATTCAGTAATGATGATATCAATGACACGGTGTCACGGTTATACACAACTTTTGGCTGGCGGATGCGTAGGTGTTCGTGCAGACAGCCTACCTGCCGGTCTAATCAGGATTCTTGAGGTGTGCACTTTGTGAGTTCCATCTGTGGATACCAGACAAATTTATAATGAAGAAAGTGGTCTCATCATCGCGACAACGTAATGTAATCCAAGGTACTGTCAACATTCATTCACCCTTTGCATGAACTATTTATGAACCATGATTTTTTAGAATAAGAAATGTTTGTTCTGTCCAACATTTCAGAGGAACGTATCACACAATACTTAACAGCATATGTCGAACTTATGAAAATAACGCTAATTTGTAATTAATGGTAAGTTTTCGTCGGTTTACTTTCAAGGTGGACAAGAATAGAAGTTGGATTGTGGCCAATGTGGATCGATAAGTCTAGGTTGACCAAGCCACACTTAGTCACTGTCTGGGTGTCTGCAGGTAAATGCTTTAGTCAAAACATCCATCCACTATTCATATTGCTGAAAAAATACATTCAATAAAACAGATACATGATAAAAACTCTATACTGATCATCTGAGAATCGTCACACCTTATGTGACAGGTTAAAGGTCATGGTTGAACATGACAACTTGCTCATCCTGTCTGAGACCAGATTTAAACAGCTAAACACGGAATTCTTCAAGAACTCGCCAAAACTATTATGACCATAACAGTTTTGTTGAGGATACGTTTGGCGATATAAAGGATATCAGTATATTGATATAATTGTCTACAAAACTTAAAAGTGAACTTTCAGCAAAAAGACATTTGCGACATTGGAGGACGATTTCTGTGACGTCACAGAACGCGCAGACAGATTTTGGCAAAAACCGGAGGCAGACAATGCAAGACGGTGCTAATTGTCTGGCACAGAGCTATAGATAAAATGGTCACCGTAACTCGGGATACATCTTACTCTCCAGACATCACCAGAAATGCACTCATTGGAGGTTTCCGTCTACCGAATATTGAACTCCTCGACTTTATTACATTGTAGAGGGACATTTCAGTGTTATTTCAGGTAAATTATTCTTGGAGTAACAAAGTAAATCTTGATGTGGACTGGCGAGAATCCAGCAGACTGAATGAGGTAGGTATCCGCACATTTATACTTATGTTTTCCTATATACCGGCAACGATTTCTGTTGATATTGCCACAGACTTTGATCCTGAGTGCTGTACAGACGGGGGCCATGAGATACACGTGCAGTGCGCTTTGGTTCAAGAGAGTGCAGGAGCGTGCACTCAAAACACGTGCAGTCAACAGGTTGTTCCACTCTTGACAGAAGAATTCCTCGATTAAGTCTCCGTTTCGTTAAAACGCTTTCTGTGTTTATATCAAAGCAAAGTAGAAATTTACTTTCTTATGTCTTCAAATTGTATTTTGGATGTAATTTTTTCAATGCTTTTGAACTTGGTCACCAATTGTTTTGTTCGACTTTTATAGCGGCGTTGATGTGTAAGAACTTTGAAGGCTGTGAAGGAATCCAGTTTCTTAAAGAAATGCCTTTGAGACAGTTTGTCTTCAACCTACCAGTGGGAGTGGCTAATTTTTATATGTGTCCCCCTTAGCTAGTAAGCTTAGTTCAAGTCTTTTGTATGTAGAGTTTATTGTTCATAATGCCCATTGTAAACAGTTCACAGGACACAGAAGCCTGTAATGTTATATGTATTGAGAGTCCTGTCCACTCCACAGAGACTGGTCTTTTCCTAATTGATTATCTGGGTAGGACAGACAACTTAATCCTTTCAAGGTCCAAGTGTTCAATTACACAGTCCTTGGAAAGTATACCTACCACTTATTTAAGAAAGGAAAATCTCATTTTAGGTTAGATTTGCCTTAAGGGAATTGGTATAATGTTATTGTAATAGGGATTTATTTGGATTTGTGGTAATAATAGAAAAACTGTGAAAATGGTCAGCTCCAATATTTCTAAGCCACAAGCATTCTTTGGTGATATTTATACTGTTTATGTTTAATATTTGTGGGAAGATTTAGTTGTTGTGTGTCATTGTTGAGATTGAGTATAATTTGAATGGTTTGACATGAAGGCTAAGAGCTTGAATGGTTGCGAGATTTCTATTGATGGTCTCTCATTTCTATGAATTTGATTTCATAGATCTTTCATTCTTAGGATTCTGCCAAGTCATCTATTTTATTTTACAAAATAAGCCTAAATGAGAGAACCATCTGGAAAAAGGAATATCAGCAATTTTACGATGTGAATTCATTGGAGTAATTAGGTAAAATGTGTTTCACAAGTACAAGTTACAGTTGGTATATCATCCTATGATAAAAGTGCTTTCAACATTCCTCAAATGAGAAATTCAAATTGCCCCTTTCAGTTTGGGTCAAGTAAAGTTTCTGTGAACATTTGCCGACATCACAGAGCGAGGGGGAGGTCAGAGTTAATAAGCTGGGCCCCAAGGGAGTGAGTTAGTTGTAAAATGAAGAGCAAAGCCTTGTGCAAATACAACTGCTTAGAAATTTATTCAAATTTAGACTTGATAGAACTTTGTAAATTTCTTCAGCAATCTCTGATCTTTCATCCCAGAAAGTGATCTTCATCCGGGCTGCCTTTCTGTGCTTAAAACGTGATCATAAGTTTATTAAAAATGTTTTACTATTTTGGACATGGATATTTCTGTTTGTGCCTCCCTTGTGTCTTGTTCTGTAGCTATTAATGTTCTCCGTCCCGAGTGTATGGTTATCAGTGTACATTGCATTATGACATTCTGTCCTTGATACCAATGCTAATCTTATTCTTTTCATTATATTCATAATGTCTTAATGGATATTTTAACATGTACATTGTATCCTTAATTTGCCTGCCATGTTCTTTAACATCAGTTTTCAGCTACAATAAATGTATTTCTGTCCTTTGGATTAATGAACATCCTCCGTCCTTTTCTTATGAATGCCCTTGTCCTCTCTTCTATATCGCTCTTCAGGAACAGGGCAGATTCTATTCTGGTCCTCTTGTTGGTGGACAATGCCCGCTGAGAGGAGACTGGAGACCATTCTCAAGATGCATATTGTCCTGGTGTGACTGATGCTCCTGCCTGACTCTCAGCTGACATTGCCCTCATGAACACTGTTCATCTCAAGTAGCTGTTGTTCTGTTTTTATGGACCATTCTTTAATCTTGACCCTGAGCTTTTCTTTGGTCACCAAGTCATAATGGTGATTTGCTGTAGTGGTGTGTTGAATGGACGATAGCAAGGTATGATTGAGCTTATAGCAGTATTATGGTCAAATGAAGGTTTAATGCTGATGGGTGATCGCCTTGACAGTGTTTAACGATGATGGAATCTATATTGGTCAAGCAACTGGAAATGAATGGTGCTCAGTAGGTGTAGATAAAAGAATGATCTGCTTTATGTTGTAGTGAGTTTCAGTCACCAAAGTCTTCAATTTTAATAGGTAGATAACTGAGCTGATTAAAGCAAGGATTTATATAGACGTCCTTGATTAAAGTGATACTCAGTGATTTTCATGACATGACATTTAATTTAATTTTGCTTTGATACATGTGGTGGTCAACAGCAGTGTATTGATGACATGGTATTGGTAGAGATCATCACATATGATGCACTTGACACTGGACACTGGTCAACAGAGATCTATAGAGGCCTACATTCTGGGTGACTGCTTGTTTGCAAAATAAAAGAAAGCAGTTTCATATATCTCCCTTATGTTTTATGTTGATGTGGAGGAGAAATATCCTCCAGGAAGATGTAAAATGTAAAGTATTTTTGTGAACATAATAGCAAATCATCATTGAGAAAAAAAGAGGTACAACATGGCCTTAACAATTAATGTTCAAGGTTTTTGTCGACAGTGAAGATGATATAAAGACATATTTTCAGAGTGGGTGGTTGCTGGGCTGCTATCAATAGATTAGTGAGGGTACTTAGGATATGGAAATAGAAGCAGTTTGTCACGGTTACTAAACGCGTACATGTGAATCAAGATTCTTCTGATTAAAACTGTGATTAATGACTTTTATCTCCACTCTTGCGCTGAAGGTGTTAATATTTGTACTTATCTCCAAATCGCCTGTACTGTCTCTTAAAATTGAATAATTCATAATGAATTATGGTGTGAAAATTGCATTTTTATTTGTTATATGATTTTTTCCGATTGACCATTCATGTGTAAAAAAGGAAAACTAACAATTGATTGCAAGGTGACAAGCAGGTAGATTGTTCTATTTACTCAGATCTCTAATACATACCATCAAGTACATTTTTTATATTTTTCTATCATCCTTATCTCTTAGTTCAATTGTTTTTATCTTGAAAGTCATTGTAGCAAATCTTTCCATAAAGTGTTTCAAGTTTATATGGGTTATGTTAGTCATGCTTTGACTTTATGAACTTCTTTTTTTTGGCACCATAGTCATGCAGTCATTGAAATATCACATAGTGAAAAGGATTCAATGAAACAATCATCCTTGCTCATATACTTATATAACCAGTTTATTTTATTCATATTATATAACATATGTTTTCTGATTTTAAAAATTGTATGGAAATTAGTGCCACTTTATTTCATTCATTCATAATACATATTGTATGTAATTGATTTTTTAATGCAAATCAATATATGGAACCACATAATTGAACAACTGCAGTTTTTTTGCATACAGATTTCTAATTCATTATCTACATGCATATAGTGAAATTTATAATTTTTTAATTGATTCAAAATAGTAACAGTATCTAAGAGAGTTCTATGGCATGCCTTATAAAACTACAAATTGCAATCTGTATTAAATGTCCGTGTTACAAGCTAATGAATTTATTCAGAGGATTAAATCCAATAATAAATCAATATCATTGGTGATTGATGGAGTGTTCTCCATGTCAATAGACAGACAGCTTTGTATCTCTAGTGTAGCCAGATGTCCACACATCTCCAGGTTACACTGAAATGGATATATCTATACTGGCTTCATATCCACTTGCCAAACTAGAATCCTTGTATCGAGGGAAAATGTATTCAAACATAATATTAATATAATAACACCATAGATCAATAGAATAATCAATCGTTATTCATAACATTAAAATACTGATGTGATGCACTGGAATCTGCTCAATGTTGATTCTTTCCATGTCTCCGAGGATCTGATTGTCTGGTTGTCTGGTTGTCTGATTGTCTGATTGTCTGACTGCTCCACTGACTAATCGACATGTGTAGTTCAACCTGCTGCCTGCTGTCAAACATTAAATGTGCCACTTAAATCTACAATATTGATTCGCTCTGTCAACATGTCTGGCCGTTGTTGATTTTATTGTGTTAATGAGATTGATGACTGTTAATGAGGTTTTTATTGGTGAATTTTGATAATCAGATTTGGGTTATGCGCATGAATGGATCCGTTTTGAATAGCCTGACATGAGGGAAATAAGATTTTAAGTGGTCCTGTTAAAGTCCCAACATAACACTAATGTTCTGCGGATGGTTTACTGATTATTTGGGCAACATCCACAGAATATCATATAGGATTAATCTTAAATTCATCCATCATTTACCAATCAACCAATCGATATATATCTATCTAACAAAGAGTAACTTTCTGTGCTCTGTTAACTCCAATATCCACTTATACACATCCATCCAAGTATTCCTCCCGGTATCCATCCATCCATCCATCCATCATTATATTGACCAATATCTATTCCTACATCATTGATCCACCCTATAAGATCCAATATCTTAACTATGAGAAAACAACAATTCTTTTCTTAAATGCTCTCAGACCAACATTTCCATCTTGTATGTCCCACTTTGTCACTGCAAACACTACATTAGATAATCACTGTCAGTGTTAATCCACCATGCAAATTGTTTTCCTGCTTATGAATATTCATGAGGTTACAAACATGTGAAAAGATGATTAACGTATAATTGAATTGTGGAAGAATTCTTTAACATGTTTGGTTCAGATTTCTTTCATGTCTGATTGGCCGTGTGTTTAGCTTGACGTTAGAGCAGATTAAATCAGGAGTACTTACACCTCAGCCAAATTGGACTCCATTAAGCCATGATTGTGGAATTTTGCCTTCAACATTGAAATGCTAAGTGAATAAGTACTTTTTTAATAATTGTGTGAGTGTGTTTATATAATCGCTTGATTTAAAAAAAACTTGTAAATGATATATTTTAATGAATAACTTAAGAATGTGAAAGCATCAAACTTTAGAAAAAAACAAGCTAAATATAAATGGTTTGTATAGTTACAGAGTCCTATTTAGAGTGGTACCAAAACTTTGAAGAAATGAAAGTCAAACTAAAATAGCATGATACCCATACTTGATTATACCCTAGCTAAGTAGAAATGATACCCAAACTGTGAAGAATGATATCCTAACATATTAAACCTAGCTGCTTGCGATATCAAGTTCTGTATTGAGTGGTCTGTATTCCCGTACTGTACATGTTCCATCAACCTTCACAATCTCATCCACCGTTCTCTAACCATGCAGCCACCTCTGTGCAGGGACAGGCTTCTTTACCTTGCAATCTGTCTCTGGTATTGATCTGTTAAATCTATAATCAATCAGTTTTATACTCTCATACAAAACCAATCGATTCTCCTTTTGCCCCATTACAATCTCTCTCCCTCTGTTGATTGACAAACAATATGAGTCAAACGTAGCCAGATCAACCATCAAAATATTGTCCAACAGAATCAGCTGGTTCATAATCAAAGACAATATGTGGAAGTCTCCGACCTCGTTTTGATTGTCCATGAGAGACGGGAGTGGTTGATGATCACAAGTTATCATTCATAGGTGTGTGATCTGTGTGAGTGCAACTTGCCACGAGCTATATCTGTGATGCGTGTAGTTCTGGTAGTTAATCATCTTGGCAGCAAGTACACGGGTAATCAAACAACACTGTGTGGAAATAGATGGTTATTGAATGTTGCATGGTTGCTAAACTCATAATTACCCTTTATCTTTGTAACTGGATCTCACTAAGGATGATAGATCCAGGTTATTATAAAGATGTACATAGCTCAAAGTCTATACACGTCCTTGCATAGCTCTAGAGAACAATCAGCCGTTGTAAGATAAGCACTTCTCTATTTCAGTTGGTGGTTGAATGGCAAAATGCATATTACCTGTTTGTATGTGATGTAAGTAAACCAAATCTCTTGGCTCAAGAGGCGCTGCAACTTGTCTACAAAGAGGAAGGAGCAGCTTAATGATGAAATACATCTCCTTAACAATCGATAATGGAGTGGCACAGTAGTGGCAGCGAGGTCTGTCTACTTGTACTGGCAGCGAGGTCTTCCTACTTGTACTGGCAGCGAGGTCTGCCTACTTGTACTGGCAGCGAGGATTGTCTACTTATCCTGACAGCGAGGTCTGTCTATTTGTACTGGCAGCAAGCTCTGTCTACTTGTACTGGCAGCAAGGTCTGTCTACTTGTACTGGCATCAAAGGTCTTTCTACTTGTATTGGCAGCAAGGTCTGCCTACTTGTACTAGCAGCAAGATCTGTCTACTTGTACTGGCAGCGAGGATTGTCTACTTGTACTGGCAGCAAGGTCTGTCTACTTGTACTGGCAGCAAGGTCTGTCTACTTGTACTGGTAGCAAAGTTTGGATTCATTTTTCAGTTGATCTCAGTACTAGTTTAGTTCCCGCAAAAACTTGCAGGTTTCATTGTAACACAAAGCAGCCAATCTTTTTCAGGATTACTTCCTGCATCAATTCTAGCTTGTATGATGTCAAGAGAAATACTTGTAAAACATTTTCTGGCTTTAAAACCCCCGACACCTGGCCCATTTAGGTTATTGCAAAGAATTCTGCAGCGTCATGCCCAAATAAAAAAAATTATCAAATGTTGCTCATCTGACTTCATTACATACACATATTTAGCAACTTCTGTAATGCCTTTCAAAAAAAAACTTTTAGCGATGTTGTAAAATTACCTTCTGATGTTTTTAATGACATATGATATGATATATGTTTGGACATATATTAACAAAGGCCACGGAAGCATGTTAATTTCTATATTGCTTCGTTTAAGTTCCTTTTATATGGTTCTGATGAAGGATTAAGGTTTGTAATTGAGTAATTGTAGCTTTGTGATGGCCGAACTGATGGTGAACCATTCCACTTGTCCTGAATGTTTAATGCTAATCACGTCAGTCCATGTTCTTTAAGATCTTAAATATTTTTATGTTTGAATTACTTTTTATGCATTGGAAATAAATCATTAATGATAAAGAAAAATCTTTAATCTGACCATTCTTAATTGCTTTCAATTTGAAGAAACAATGTGAAATCATGTCATTAGCGAGTTCATAAAAGTGATGATAATTGCAATATTCATTACAATCTTCAACTGTATAAATGATGAGCTGAATATGGTTTTTTTTCAGTTAAAGAGATTGAATCTGAACAGAATGTCCTTACACTAATGAGGCGAAGCATAGATAATGAATATTCAAAGTGCATGTTTAAGTTTTAAGATTAAGCTATCATTTTAACAAAAATTTACTTCGAATGTCATTTCGAAGAATGTTTTTTTCTAATAGAATTTCCCTGATATTTGAAGGAATGTTCTTTGGCTCACAGGGACGTGTATCGCTGAAAATTATAATAATAAAAATAATATATAATGAAATAAAAAATGGTATCTCTTCTTTATAAATACTGTAAAGATGAGATATCATTTTTTTAATTTTAAGTACATAATAATATTCTCATTTTCGGGGATACAAGTCCCTGTACTTTGGCTGGCCTCTGTAAATAATGCATGATTACATCAAACTTCAAATTAATTAAAAAAACAAACTTTTTGGTTAGTTTTCAGCTTTAAAGTTCTTTTGAAAAATGGACAGATGTGGATTGCCTTACAATACCTTGAAGATGCTGTCCAAAATCGAAAGCAAGTTTGTGAATTATATATATGGAGAATACTAACTAATGACCCGATTTATCAAACAGCGGCATCTTCAACGGACGATTAATAAATTCAGATATGAATAGCAAGAAGTGTAATAAGTCACATTTGGCACAATACAGATATTAGAAGTTTGTTTTGGACAAGTCTCTAGACAGTTTCAAATTCACACCAAATTTCTTTAAAAAATTTCTTACAGAATGTTTTTTTAATAATGTATCATATGCATTATGAGTTGTTATTTATTGTCCTGTAGCATTTGTCAGCCATATCATTAAAGGGAATTTAAATCACATCAAACAGAATATCAGAGTTTAAATCTTAAAGCATCCTATATATGTAATATGTAATCCAGATTTGTAAAGTGCATGTGTGATGCATGACATATCTTTATTTTACCTGAGAAGTGGATACGCTTAATTGGGCCATTGTCACCCATTATCTCATTGATTGTCTCTCAGGTAAATTCATTGTTCTACCTGTAATTATCACAGAATATTCAACTGATTGTCAGGCAGAATGATCTAAGTAGGATACACAAAGTTCTCATGACTATCATCTGTATTCCTATATAAATATCAATATGCACACACTATTTACAAATGAATTCATATGGAAATTGCAAATCGAATCAAACACAATTATGATTGACTGAAGTTTGAAGTGCGGAACTAATATTCTTGTGTCAAAAGGTTTTGTTCATTCGAACAAGTTTGGTCTATACTGGTAAATGATATAAAATGTCATTTCTATTTATACAAGACATTAAAGGTGACAATTAGTTTTAGCATGACCCAGTCATTGTAAGAAAAAATATCTAATTGGGAATATTATATGCAGAGTAATTATTCTTGAAAAAAGAGGACAATGAAATAAAATTTTCTGAATTTTCGCATTTTAATTTACAAAAAAAAGAAATTTTGGAACAATTCAAAAAGGACAGAATTTGATAAAATTTATCAAACTGAATTTTTATTAGGGGATGGTTTTGATTTAAGACATTTTTTATGGATTCTCAGTTTTAATCTGGAATGAGTATTTCACAATTCTTTCATTCCAGATATCATTCTGTTATTGAATGATGTAATAAGAAAGAAAAAAATCATATTAACTTGTATGATTCAGTTATGAGAATGGGAATATTTTGAATTGAGGGCACATTGACACGGCTGCTCTGTACATAAGGTGAACCAGGAGTAGAAGTCAGCCAATGAAGAGCATCATTGTAAGTGGTATGTTCAGTCGGAAGTATTACAACCAATTCATCAATAACCCTTTAAAATGTCTTCAAAGGTGTTCAAAATTGATACATAGTTCAGTTGTAAAGTTTCTTATTATTAAAAACAGCACCTATGCAATAAAGAGCACACAGATTGAAGATGCGCAGTGTTGTGTGTGATGCGAGTTACCTGCCTCAGAGGATGTTTTGTCTTGAAGTTGGATCACTCTTGTGTGAGTGAATTAAGTGCAGTAGTGGTTCAGATATTGAACAAATTACTTCTGCTTTCTATGTCACTTGGAAAAAATAGTTTCTGGTTATTGCATAAACATTTCCAATTAAATGTGAGGTATGGAGGTGGAAAAACTTGTCAATTGGTGTTGAATGGTTGCACTCTTTCAGTGCTTGTGCCATGATCTTTTTCATTTTGGAGAAGAAAAAAAAATCTTTTTATTGATAATTCATGTTTTTAAGATTTTAATGATCTTCAATCATATATTTAATTTTTGAATTTCATAGATGTTATTACAAGTTTTATGTAAGAAATTAAAAATTATCTGTTAACATCAGTTAACATTAGTTAAGATATTATTTTGATGGACCAAGTATGGAATGTTATAATGTTAATAGTTAATAGATATTATCCGTGTACTTTTTGTTCCGATAGTCAGACAGGCAGGTGAGGCGTGTCCCACACCTCCCCCATCCCAACCCCCATACCTGAAGCAGCTGACCCCCAAAGCTAATATCCTGTCCCCTCTTTAACCCCAAATAGCTGCTTGGCCATTTTTTAACAGACTTTTGTTTTCTGGTCCTAGTAAAGACTCCTAAGTGTTTGGCTGACCAGCACCGTGACCCTAACCCACCTGCATACAGGGCCAATAAGAATCTGTTGGTCACCATAAACCGGCCATTCATTCCGCAACTAATTGATTTTTTCCCACCATAGCCCAGTATCTGACAGGCTCTTAATCTTTTATAATGAAATTAAGCTTTGTGTTATGTTTTTGCTGTTTGGTCAATATGTCCTGCTTCTTGGGTTGAAGTGTCCCTATTATACTCTTCATTAGGTAGTGGGTCGTGCGGTCAACAATTAATTCCCACATTTAGAGAAACTGCCCCCTTCATAGATGAAAAAGACAATCAAGGAGAACATATTGTCTTTTTGAGATTTCAAGTTTAGCGTTGGTATTTGATTAAGTGCTTATTTTGTTTAGTCTCATTCAGTTGTCCGGTACTCCAAAAGGATTTTCAAGTGGTGACATCCCATACCAAGTTATTAATTATCTTCACAAAAAGCACTTATGATATTAATTTCAGCTGCCTGCTTCATTTATAATTGCTGACGTTGAGACTTGAAGATGGCAGGGAAACAATGATAATATCAGTTGCTGTAATATGTCCATTCATCTTCACTGAATCTATCAAATCATTTTACAATCAAGCACTTTTATTGATTGATGATATTTCATGTTGTTGAGTATTTAAAGATCTTCAATGATATGTTTATTAAATTGATACTTTTTTGATGATTGATTGAAATGACAATCAATGCAATAAAGGGTTTCAAGAAGTAAAATAATTATGTCATTGCAGCTAAGGCTTGCTTAAAAAATTATATCATTCAGGTAATGATAGGAATATTCCTTGCTTGTTTTCTAATTTTGAAAAAAGGCAGGTGATATCTTAAAATGCATAGCATTGTTTGATATAAGAATTGTTTAAATAAATTGCTCAAAGAAATTCAAACCACTAAAAAAAATTATAATTGTTATAATTTGTATTCAATCCATAACTCCAAAACACAAAACTTGTTCCATTTATGTGTGTGATAATGGACATATTGATCCAGGTGTTTTGTGGACCCCAATATCCTCGACCAATGAGGGTTCTTATAACAACAAGGCCAGCCAATCAGAAAGCAGGACTTATATTGATTATCTGTCAGGCCTGATGTATTACCTGGGATTTACCTTGTTATTTTTATTAATCAAAAAAATACCTCATTCTCAAAGCCATGTCCTAAATGATTGGAAGAAGGCATGAAAGCATGGGAGCAACACTGCAGAGTTTGTTTGAAAGGAGGCATCAGAATGTGTGACTGGTTTGTAACACTCCACAGTAACATCCAACGTGTCTAATGAGCTGTATTACCTGCTTAGGACAGGTGCTTGTTTGCTTGTGCAGCAATATACACAACTGGTGCTATGACTTGTCAAACTGTCCCAGAGTCAGACACAAGTTACAGAATGATCTCTGACAATTAATCTAGCTTCTATCTACGGCTTGAGTGATAAATGTTGACAAAGAATTGATGTTTGTTTCCATAGCAAATATATATTTAATTGATGATGTTTTAGATGTTTTTCTCATAAAATTTTTTATTGTCTTTTAAATGAGTTGAACAAATTATGCTCTTTTTCTGCTAAATTGATTGAAGTGGTAAGGAAAAAATTACTTATGATTTAGGGAAATATTGTGCATTTCAGCTTTATATGATAAAAAATCTGTGGCTAAACAGATATTTTGAACCTTGGAGTAATTAGGTTGCTCTTAAGCCATAAGATAGAATGAACAAAATGCTCTTATGAAAATAACACAAAGCATGTTTACAACATCGATCATTTTGAAAACATTATTTTCTAATTTTTTTTTCACTAAGAAATAATCTAATATATCATGTGGACATGGTCACTCTCTTGGTCAGTCCAATATCAAAATCATTCATTCATTGATCAACTCAAGACACTCTGACTATCTCTTAATCCTGCTCAACTAATCAACTAATCGTCCCTCTATGGAGAATCCATTGGATTTCTAATCAATTTATTAATGAAGACATTCTGATTGAAGTGGGCTATTAAAGGTAAATGGAACAAGATCACGGACATTGACCATCGCACGTATTGGTCAAGGCTGGACTCAGCAGGCAGTAATAGGCTGGACAACGGGGTAGACAATGGGCGTGTATAGATTGTTTAATGTGACCTTTGTTAGCCAGATGCGATTATTCTACTGCCAGCAATAACAGTCACTGAGCTTGTTGACAATAACAGTAGTGACGTACAAATACCAACAGTGAATGATGAATTGTGACTTGAAAAATAGTATTGCTGTATTATACAACTGTGAAAACATCTCTTAAATTAAGGTATTGTGAAACAATGGTCTCATGATCTTTGAAGGGAAGTTATTTGTGGGGGAAAAAAGGATTTCTTATTGACCACTGGTCAAGAAAGTGGAGGCTTTTTGTGATGATACTAAGTGAAACATGTTCTTGATAGAAACCAAAGGTCAACAAATTCATATCAAATACATACAGTTCATTCATTCATTTTGTATATTTTATAATAGTAGCACATGCAAGAACTCTGGGGTTCACATTGAGTTTTACCACAGGCCAGTGCTTGACCATTGGGATATTATAATTGGTGTTGGTCATAGCACTTGACCTCAGTGGGCACAGGTGGGAACGTAACACCTGATAGCTGCAGTAGGGTCCATTACCATTTAGAGCAAGGAACTTGACCACTGGCCAGTGATTGAACATTTTGGCGTCCCAATGGGTTTCGGGTCTTATTATCAATGACCATTGTTTAACAGATATAATAGGGATTTGAAGACCTGTGACATTTTACAGTTAGAAGTGGGGTTGATTTCTGTATGCAGCAGGGAATTTGACCATTGCCTGTGCACCAGCAGCTGGGTGTCATAATGAGAGCTGCAGTGTGGATTGGGACTGACCCGCTAACAGCGGATACAGGTGGCAGACCAACACTTGATCTGAACTGTGGACATTGTCCAGTTGAAAATGAGAGCCTTTCAAAGATTTTGGGAAAGGTTTGTTAATTAGATGATGCTTGGGACTCATTTCTAGGCATGCAGGGAATTGATCTCTGTATGTGTTTATTGCTTACAATTTGATTTATGAAAATAAAAGTTGTATTTTTTGTTGTGGATCTGTCTAGCTTCTCATTTCTTTCCTGGCTTGTCAATTGGGCATCAACACAATCCCTAGATAGAATTTTCTATTGAAAAGGGGTGGTTTTCTCAAAAGTAGCATTTACATATTTGCATCAACGGCCTTCCCATTCCATTGGCTGAGCATGAACCCTCAATCATCCTCCCCTCTTCTCGCCCCCTCATCCCCATGAAGCGATTACTCCTGGAGAGTTTTATCACTATGTTTAGTGCTTTAACTAAAGAGAAGGAATTTCACAGAGGACTATGACCGTTATTTTGTCCTCCACTTACTTCCCCTGTCATTAGGGGTAAACCACACCCTTGTCTAGATCTATCTGCCACTTTGTTGCATACCTTTTATCTGCTTTCAGAAATGAGCGTCACAGATTAAACTTATTGGAGAATTTTGAAATATGTGATTAACCTGTGTTAAGCTAAATCTGCAGTTTTATGAGCACCTGTCCCCCTGAAAGCACCAACACAGCCTCGTCAGTTCAACTGGCACGACTTGGCTCTGGTTGGACTTCAATCAACTGGAGGTAAAATACCCTTTACAAAAATAACTCCGATCCAAGAGAGGCACTTTGAAAGAATACAACAACTAAGAAGATACTATTGCTGTTAGTGTTTCCTTCACATGAGCACTCACAAGCAAAAGAAACGTCCTATACAAAATACTGGAAATTCAAATCAAAGAGGGATTAATACAAGTAAAACACAGTTACAGAAAAGTTGCCCTTCTCTGGCAGCAATATTTTGTTTATTACTCTTTTGAAAATTATGAATTATTACCCTGAAGGAATTTTCTTTAGATGCCACCTATTAGACACTCTCTGCAAACGTATAGGTCTGTCCATTTCCTGTGTACAGGTACCCATTTGTACATCTGGAGGAAATGGATGCAATGTGGATGAAGGAGCTTGCCTATAAGGACCTACCATAGTGTATGGGCCTGGTCACAATTGTCTGCTGTCTCCACACATTGCTGTCATTTTTACAGTCAGATTCCATCATTAACCTTTCAGATTCGTTTGAACTGAATTCATGATGTTAATATTTTTGTTTGTTATTTACATAGTTTGTTGTAGGTATGACAAGGTCATGTCCTCTTGTGAATAACATTAAAGTTAAACAGGACATGATATTCATGTTATAAACAGAACTAAATTCATGATATAAATATTTTGTCTTGTTCTGTACATGGTTTGGTCAAAGTAGGACAAGGTCATGTCCTCTTGTGAATAACATTAAAGTTAAACAGGACATGATAGCACTAGCAAATAGACCATGAAAGGTTCTTCAAAGTACAAACGTAATTGTTAGTATGACATGCACAGCAGTTAAGAGAGATAATTAATGAATCCAACTGACCGAGGCATGATTGTCACATCAACCAGTGGTCCCAGTGTAAACAGGTCACAGTTTCATGCCTTTTTCTCTCAAATCAACTTTCAATGAATGCTGCCAAGATATTTTTGATTACAATGAATTTGATTATATTTTCTGATATGTCAGAGTGTGCACTTATGTTTTAACTCAAATGTAATATTTATGTTTGCCTGTGTCAGAATTTTCAGAAATACATGTACATCTGCAGACTGTTTTAAATTATTGGGCTCTTGGCCATGATCAATGTTTTAAAAATTTCAATCAACTTTCCCTCGTTCATTGAAATAAAAATTAAGCACATCATTGATTAAGTTTATTCAAAAAAGATCATTTAAGGCTTTGAGTTGTGTACTTCTCTTAGAGATTACTTGAGCTTCAACTGAAGCTTCAAAGAAATGTAAATAAAACAGACATGTTTTTCTTTCTTTACTAGATTTGAGTGTTTGACAGGCTGTTCAGATTTGACATCTATCTGACCTTATGCTGCTGTGATAAAAATAATGTTTTACTAAATTTATTAATTGATTTACAATAAAGCATTTTTTTCTATGGTTATAGGAATGACAATGAATATTGTCTCCATTCTCTCCCCGAGGGTGTCCTCCTCACATCAAATAGGGCTCGGATATGAGGACATAAAACCTGCAGCTGAGGAGGAAGTAGAATAACTTTTGTTTTTTAAGTTAAAAAGGAGATTATATTCCAGAATGACCTGGGTCACGGTCCCCTGTGAGTGTATGGGGTCACTTTGATCTTGCAGGGTCTGGAGACGAGGGGACACTTTGATACCACGGGAGGACAGGGGTCATGATATTCAAGTGTTGTGAAAAAACTCAGAGTCATTAGAATTGTTTTGGTACAAAAGAAGAAACGTTTAGAGATGACATGGGGCTTTATCCTCGGAGGCTGAGGCTTGGTTGGAGGCTATTAGAGATGAGTGATCACTGATATGATCATTACTGTCTCAATCATGCCTTTCATACACAGATTTCACTGATGGGAGGCAATCTTGAAATATGTCTCTGCTTTGTTGTGGAATGTGATTTATAAATTGTAAAATTTGTATATGTGGTTTATTTAAATATCTTCAGCTGTGTGAGAAAATTTGATTATCAAATTGCCCAGTAATAGTGTGAAAATGACAGGTTTTGATTTTCATAATAGTCATTTATGAATTGACTTTACAAGTAAGTGTTACATAGGAAAAGGCTCCTGCAGTGAATAAGGGAGGTGTGCAGGTGACACAGGTCGAATATAATGATGTGGTTGGTAACAGTGCCAGGTGCGTTCTGTTTGTATCTTTCGTCTCAACTCAGCTTCCACTCGCTCTTCATAACAATAGTCTCATTGATGAGGTAATGACATGGGTGAAGGATTAAAACACAGGGTGGAGTCATCAAACAGTTTCATCCTTGAGAAAACGTGTGAGATTGTTTGAATGATAGTAATACATAAGCAACATTGATTCACTATTGTCAACTTCAACTGAAATACAGATCAAACCTGTGAAACTTTGTTTAGATGTTAAAAACACAATAATGCATTCTTTTTCAGAGAGTAATAGATGTGAGACAATAATGCACAATGTGTAACTTTCCTTCACTGAGATGGGAAACAATAATACACAATGTGTAACTTTGTTTCACTGAGACCTGCAAAACAATAAGAAATGATGTGTAACTTTTCTAAACGAGCAGGAGAGACCAGGAACAATAATTCACCATTTGTAACTTTGTTACACCCAGTAATAGATGAGAGTTCTGGTAACAAAGACACCCCTCGAGGACACCAACTACAATTGTAGACAGGACAGATGGGTGTAAGAGATTTTTTCCCAAATCAGTAGGTGACTTTAATTTCCTTTTCAGGAAATTGATGTATTTTCTGAGTGACCCAGGTCGAAATGAACTCAGGTATCCAAGGTCATGTCATAATAGCAATGTTCAGAGTTATTGTAGGAGACAAAGAACTTCATTTTTTTTTTGTCATTAGCAAAAGAGAATCATCTTTGAAAGAATTATTTTTTGGAAAAAAAACGGTAAAATTTATTTTATTTTGTCCAGTAGATGCTTTTAACAGATGTTTCAATGAGCCTGTGACAAGCAATCCATGGTAATCATTCAGTCCATGTATGTGACTAAGATAAAAAAAGTTTGCAAACTAATATTTTCACTCAAAGGGTGTGGGTTCAAATCCTCTGAAGAAGACTGTCAAGAGAATGTATCCTATTCGGTTCCATTCTTTGGAAATAAATATGTTTAAATTAAGAGAATGTAGTATTTACTTTTGTCTTTTAGGTGGCTGGTTTTTCTGGTGTGTACTCCCCTGGATATAATTAATAACAAGCAAGTACAACATAGGACACACAATTATAAGCACACACCTATAGTGCAGGTTTAGATGAAACAGTTGAGTACTTTATGGACCCAAAGTAGTTCTGTATCAGATGTACGAGCTACTCACACCTCCCATCACGCCAGTTTGACATTATTATCAGACATACCGGCATTATTATCTTATTATCGAGAGGTATCAACAATATTATCACACGCATCACAGTGGTGAAGGACTATCTCTGACAGCGCCATCTGTGGTGACGTTTCCATAAGCACTGTTTACAGAAGTGATGGGGTCTCAGTCTGCCATTTTGTCACAGATTAGTGGAGTGGCTTATCTCAAGGGTTGGTTTGTACACATAGTGGTCACTTCAGACAGATGGTCAGGGCTGGACAGGGTCCTACATTTAGCAGGACTTTAATAAAGAAAGGTAAAGGGGTTTTGGATGAATACTGTGTGAACAGTGAGAAAACGTCCACTGTCAATAGTCATTAAGCAAGACTTTTGTTTACAACTTCTAAGAAGCCTATCAGGATAAGAGTCAAAAGACCAGTAGACACTTAACATCTGAAAATGTATTTAAGAAAAAAATCATTGACAAAAATTCAAAATGAATCATTCCATAGTTCATGTTGTTGATTTGCTTTGTAGTTTGTTTATTTCAAAGCCTAGGTGCAATTGTCATTGATGAACTGAGTTTGTTAGCTACCTTTTGGAAATAACTGATAGTGTTTGTCAGTCTGACATGGCAAAACACAACTTCCTCTGTGAATGTTAACTTTGCAGGATTTCCCAACATTTCTGTGCATTAAAGGCGTTAGCGCACACCAATATTTTCATAAACACAATGAATTCGGTTGAAATGGCATAAGGTACATATGGTTAGTGATGATGAGAAAAAGAAAGACAAAAAAACAAAACAAATATCAATTTTTGTGATAGACATACATAGTATATGTCACATGCATGAATCCACAACAAACTTCAAATGCTTATTTCCCTTTGAAAGATGCTTGTTTTCCCAGGATGAAGTGTGTAGGGCAATAGCCTGGGGTCTAATGCAGTGTCTGCTTCGTCTCCTGGAAGTGTCTCACACTCTTCAAAGATGCTCAACTACTCCAGGTCTTTGGTTCTCAATCAGAGTGATCAGGTCACAGGTCATCCCTAACGTCCCTAGCCAAACACTCCATTAGGCTTGTTTTAACATAAGGAACAAGAAGAGGAAATGTTTATTTTTGTGTCATGCAACAATTCCACAAGTAGATACATTCTATACAATCACGATGTGTTTAGAATTGTAAGCCAAGCCAGTAAATGGCTTATGAGACCCATATATACACATTAACACATTAAACAATAGAAATAAATAAATGTTTGAATAAAAACTTTGTGATAAAATGGACACTCATTGTATATATAAAAAGGTCCTGTTGGGGATTTAGTGGTAAGGGATTAATAATAAGTAGAACTGAAGTGCATATGCCTTTGAGGTATGAACTTCTGTCTGCTCTGATTACTGTAGGAAAAGATCTATTAGTGTGGCGCAAAGATTAAATCCAACAATATAGCATTAAACCTTTACTATCAAAGTTGGTGGATTTACCATCTATGGTTATTGATTGATAATAACCATAGATGGTAAATCCACCAACTTTGATAGTAAAGGTTTAATGCTAGATTGTTGGATTTAATCTTTGCGTCACACTAATAGATCTTTTCCTATATAGATCTTTGAGCAATCAGAGCAGACAGAAAGTTCATACTTCAAAGGCATATGCACTTCAGTATGTTTAGTTTTTAGATACAGCTGCCATCAGGGATTTCCAATTCAGGTTGCATTCAATACTTTGATGCTTGACCACATGAGATCTAGTTCCAACTTTAATGTCAATGGAAGGTGGCAGGGTGTTATGTTCTTGGTGCATATTTTTTTCTCCAACATCCACTTATTCAGTGCTTGACCATCGGTTTCTGGTTCCTTTGGTGTTGTGCTCTTCAGTGGTATATGTTTTCTATATAACAAATGCCAGCAGAAAGATATTGCAAAGAAGGGAGAGTTATCTCGATATGCATTTGTATTTTTTTGTCTTTCATCTTGTTCAGTTAGTACAGTTCAGCGTTCAAATATTTGATGTCAATACTGCCACCAACCTTACCAATACTGCTACAAACACCGCCACCACCCGACCTATACTGCCACCATCTTACAAGTAATGCCACCAACCTAATGACTACCGCAACCAAAATCACAACAAAGTTTATGATACTCAAGACAAAAATACAATTTATGAATTTAGTGAAGCGCTTGATTGTTTTTCAGAATGGTCACAGAATTTGTTTCCCCCTAGAGGACAAGTTACCCGCTACTTAAGAAAATTGCCAGTTATTGTCATACAATGAAAAAGATAAATTATAGCTTACCTGCTTCAAGTTGCAACATGATGCCTGTGGTCCAGGCTGCCTCCTGTAATGTGTCACAGTTTGCTGCAGGCTGTGCCCATCAACCTCTCACTGTATACATGCAGTTTAAGTCAAAACACAAGTGCCACTTATAATATCTTCAGGCTATTGCACTAGAGATCATAAAAAGCGATAATTATTCCGGTGAATGTCAATTTTGAAAGGTTCTGTAAACAGCCATTAAAAGCTGATTATTGATATCCTCAGTCACATTTTATCAAACTCTTGCTTTCTGACACATGAAATAACATGCTGCAACTAAATTGTTTATCGCTTCAGCTTGCCATAGTAGTTCTCCCGACATTTCAGTGATTAGGGTTTTCTTGAACAGAGAAATACTGGCAGACTTTAAAGTAAGATTATAACAGAAAAACAGTAAATGCAGGTAAAAAACTTTATAACTATCTTTATAACGGAGCTATAGCAATTAATAGCTCAATAATGATAAATACCTCATGCCCACAACACCTTCAATGCCCTCTGTTGTTCTTTCATGCCCTCCATATTTCCAAATGCCCTTCATATTTCTTTGTCCTCAGTGTTGCATAAAGCGATACAATTTTATTGAGATATCTTTCTCTAATACTGTCAATGCTCCCATTCCCCGGTGACCCCCCTGTTTACAGGAATCTGTAGATAAAGACAGATAATCAGCACTGAAAGCCATTATTTCCCTCTAAGTAACACAATACACTCTTAATCACAGCTGTATTTCTTCCCTTCTACACTTCTAGTGATACGGTGTGAAATTCTACCACATGATAAAAGTCCTTTTTTTGGACATAAATCTTCATTTTCTTGCATAAGGTTTGTAATGTGATAATGCTCGCAGTTCTGTGGATTTTGTCTTGATAGCTTAATGCACAGAGATTAAATCAACTTGCATGATATGATGAAGAAAGCAAATTCAATGAAAGTGAGGCTTTGATAAAGACACGGTAATAAATCATGGGGGGGGGAGATTTGATCTGTGTTGTTCATGCTGCTATCCTTTCTTTGTCCACATCTCTATCCCTGCTTGAAATGGACATTCTTTTTTTTAAAGTTCTTGGAGTAAATTATTTGAAACAAGTTTGCTGCATAATGTCACCAAAGTTTGTTGTACCCATTTGTTTTCTTCTGCTCTTTTTAGTTTGAGATGTAACTTATATACAATTTAAATAAGTAATTATTGAAAATCATTAAGATAATTCCTGGCCACAAGATTATAATCTATATCTCTATTTCTTGTGAATGGATAGAGCAATCTGTTTCAAATTTAAAAAAATAATTGTTATGAGACTACCTGTTGAAAAGTCCTAATTTTTAGAGAGTTTTGCTCTAGACTGGTAGCTTTTACTATTTTTAGACATTCCTTATTTCATATGCTGGAGTTGCTTCTATTGTTGTGAGTTTCATCTCTTTTGCGTCAGTCTTCTATTTATTCAACATCCTAGTGTCAGAATTTTCTAACAATATGATTGGTCGTACGCATTTTGGACCATGATTCAAAAACAAACCGCTAATTATGTCAGCTATTTATCTTCTCCGCTAATAGACATATGCGCTAAAGGGAGATAACTCTGAAAGTCAATATTGACCTGGCCAATTAAATGCTCATGTTTCATAAGCTTACCACACATTGTGTGAGAGTGGCTGGGTCTTGTCCAATCAATACACAGCTGGGTGGGTGAGCTATCCCGTTTATGTCCCGGCAAGACATGGCGCTATCCTGGTACCGGTCTAACCAGTTGCTTATAAATCTGGAACTGGTGTAATTTGTTGGTTCACATCTGACAGTCTTCTTTGTCAAGAAGCATTAGAAATTTATTTTCTGCTGTGTCTGAATTTGTTTCTGATTTGTATATTTTATGACATAATATTAGATGTTAGCACATCTGGCCTGAAAGGGCTTATAATCTGTCAGTTCGTGAAATTTTAACAATTTCATCTTCTTCTCCAGAAACATTGACCATGGAGAAATCTGAAATCTTGTGTACAGTCTCTTTGGCTAATGACGTTTTAAATTTATAGATTTGGTAACCCTGTGACCCCTAATAAGGGCCATAGGGACCACGCCCTAAAAACTTATTTTCATAATCTACTCCAGAACAAAAGGTCTTAAAAAATATAATCTTGTCTGCAGAGTCCTAAGCTTATGAGGATTATAATTAATTGATTTGGTGACCTTGTGACAATTTATAAAATGATTTATTGATAGCCTGATGAGCTACAGAGCCAATAGCTCTATTTTTAAAAGATTCTAAATCGACACAGTAGAATTGAAAATATTGACTATGAACAAGTTATGAATTTTTTGTTAGCACACGGATAGAAGAAAAAGAAAATTCAGTTACTTTAATATCTTCATCATATGATCAGTAATCCACAGAAGTTGTTAATCCATGCAAACATTTCTTTTCTATACCACCAATACATTCAAATGTAACACCTAGTTGAGTTTAATCTGCCCTTATAAAATTGATAAAAGCTTTGAATAATCACTTTTGTTTATTCCCAGATGTTCATGTTTATTTGGCCAAGACCACGAGTTATAATGAATCACTGTCTGAGTAGAGATAGATTGCTGTTCCTCTTACGTCATTGTGTTTCATGTATCTCTAAGTCAGGTTTGCTCTCACCGACCTGCACATCTTCCAGACCGTGTGTTGTGTTGGGAGATGATTCTCGTTTTCTCATGCAGACTCCAGATTGCAGCATGAAGGATTTATCAGTCTGCAGCTTGTATACAAGTACACACAATGTTTATTTTGCTCTTGTTAGCTTTCCCTGATGTAAAACTAAGGCAGGACAATTGCTTCAGACTTGGAATGTATTGCAATTACTTTTGCTGTGTTAGCTCTCGGTGTTGAAAATCTAAAGGAAGACAAGTTCTACAGACTGACAACATCTTTTTTACAACTACTGTGTCTCTTTAGACTTTTTATGGGCTGTTTATAGAATTAAAATATTTGTTTTGCAAATGCCTTCTTGTTTAGACAGCATGATTTTATTGGGAAAAGTCCCGTGGTGGACTTTATAATGTCAAGTGGAACACGATAGATACAACGCATGGAAGATTACAAGGTAGTGGTGATTCAGTTCTTTAAAAGAATGCTTTAGAAGTGTTAAGATGACCTGAAAGTGAAGTGAATACCCTCATCAATCTGCTGAGAATCTTGGTTTGAGAATAGTTGCATTGCACTTTGTGTTCCTTATTCTAACCAAACTGAAATGTTTAATGACTCTTACTTAAATCAAGTTTTAACTGACTTTTTCTCCAACATCTTGCAAGAAAAATAAAATTGGTAAATGGATATAGATATGACAGTTAGGCAAAAAGGCAGATCTATGTCATCTTAAACATCAGTTTCCATTGTGGGTTCCTCAGTTATTTCTCACGCTGGCTGTAAAGAGTTAATCTCATTATAGTGTCCACCTCGCTTTCTCCATACCAACTTGAGCAAGTTTCGACATGTCGTCAGTCACACCTGTCAGGTGTGTTTATGCAATCAACAGCCAGGTAAGCTTGGCACCGGAGTCCCTCATCTCAGCACTGCACCAGCTGGAGCATATCTCTAATACTCATATTAACACTTTCAAACTCTCCACCAGAGCTGGAAACAAATAACTTCTTGTGTGGTATGTGTGCGTTAAAATGATTCCACCAAAATTGTTTTCTAAATATGTTTTCTTGGAAATACCATATGTTACTTTGGTCTTTTGCTTTTGTTTTGAAAAAATAATCTTCAAGTAATAATAGTCTTGTAATATGTCCTTCAAGATTATTTTCCAAACTTATTTTCTTGAAGAAAGGATGATATTGAATTTGTTCAGTGATTAATATCCATGTTTTAGGAAGATAGAAATAGACTTACCAGCTGAACTGGCATGTTTAAGCAAAGATTACCAACACTCAATTCTAAATGGTCACTTTTTGTCAAGTCATGACACTAACTGATTATAAAATCTCAGTTTGATTTATCGCCTCCGTAGTTCTGAGAGTTTCAGGAATGGTGCCTCCAGTGCTGCCTGGTTACTGTGACATGCCCTGATGGAAATGGCGCTGTGTCAATATTAGCCTAACAGTCCCAGCGCTTATTGGACTTGTGGATTAGCCAACACGTTTATTGTTTCATCTAAATATTGACATATTTGCAATGCAAAGAATTGATGTTTTGAAGTAAAATGTACTCAAGATATTTGAAAAATTAATTTGTTTTTAGTGCATTTCATTGTTTGTTTGATTTATGCTTTGAAGCTTGGTTAACTTAGTGTTGAGTTTATTGTTGTTGTCATTTGAATTTTCGGACTGTGACTATTGATGAATTGTCTCTTGAAAAAGGATTGAATTCACTGAACAACTATGTTTTGCCATCGTGTATAAAGTCGTTGAATGGTGCTTACTGTTTCTAGCTTGGCGATCTGCACTAAGAGGAACATGAAATAATTTACTGATAAACCATGGTGATACAAATAAATGTAGTTACTTTCTTTGTCTGCCTCCTCAAGTGAAGGCCTTGTTCTAAAATGACACCAGCTGGAACCCCTTTAATTTCTTTTACACGAGTCTGTGAGGAAAGGAATATAAGAATAATGTTCATTAGACAAGAAGCAAGACAGTGCAGTTACGAAAGCATCAGATTGCGAGTACAGTTAGCGTGGCCAGTGCTATGATTAGTCGTGTTGCATCAGGGCAAACGTTGTCCATTCATGTCCCAGTTGCGTGACCAAAGAGTTTATCTCGCATCATTTAGTGATTTATCATTTATCAGAGAGATCAAATTGATTTTACACCTGAAGCTAGAAGCACTCGCTGATGAAGAGAAAAGGAACCTGATGATCTCGAGCATTGCTGAGTTAGGAGAATGAATTTCATGTTGCAGAAATCAACACATGCTCATGATGTTAGTCTTTGAGAAGCTCTTTGTTGAAATGAGATTCAGTATAGAGCGTTTTATAACTTATCCTTTGTTAACAGTTAAATATTAAAATGATGAAATTATTCCGGTTTTAGATGGAACTATAAATGACAATTTCTTCTTCAAGAGAATCATTCTTCAGGATACTCTGAGCTAGTATAAGTTGTAACAGAACAATACAGTCAGGTCCTATTGTCATCTATGTGATTGATTACAACTGATCCGTTAATAAAACTCTTACAAAAGATGAAGCGTGACTTTAATTTTGTATGATTGATAATGAAATGTTGTTTTCCTTGTTTTATGTGATTTAGAATCAATAATCAACAGTGATGATTGTCAAATTTAATTTTATGTATAAAATTCTTAAATCATCCAAATTTTTTTACAGACAGTGATCAATAGATTAATGATGTGATGTCATACTTTCATAATAATACTTGAAAAATGTTAAAATTGATCTTAAGCAGTTCAATTACAATGAAAAGACTTTATTGCTTCAACAAAATTATGATAAAGTAGTTATGTATATTATTCAATTCTGAAAAACCCAGCAAATGTATACCTCCTGACAACCCCATTAATGTTCCATATTGCCTTCGTCTATGTTGACCCTGTTTCTAGCATTATTACAAAATAAGAAATGTCTCTCATCATTTCGGAAAGAAAATCTATAACGTCTAACATAAATCAAAAAGGTTATTTGCAGTTATTATATATTTGCTATGAGACAATTGTTTCGTGCTCCATTGAACCATATCCTTAAAAAAAGATGGTGGCACATGTATTCATATTCAATAAAATATGGTAAATATTTTACTTTCAGTAATTTGAAAGTTCCACTCCCTTCTACTTCTGACAGGTAAGCAATAAACCGACAAGCAGTTCATCTGTCTCTTCACACGTGTGGGCAGCCTATATATACAAGATATATATACATACAGCTGATACTAGAGGTGTTGAATCAGCGTTATTAATAGCCCACACAATGTCACCACACAATCATCCTCACCTCACTCAGGTGTTGTGGAGGTGTCGTTAAGGTGTCTGTGAGGCTTGCTAGGTATCTTGCATATTTCTGTAGATGGATTTAATGGATACAATGGATTATTGGATTTACCTTTAGCATTTAACTATAGGTCAGGTAAGTGATTTGATATTTAAATTACATTTCTTAATCTTAAAATTTGAAAATTTTATGCAATTTGTTTGAAAAAGTTTTTGTAAATTATTTTCATCTTTTTGTTCATTGTCTTGACTATTGATTTTGATTTATGTGTTAGTTTTGGGGCATTAACAGGCCATATTAATGATTTGGAATAAGTGGAAGATAAGTAATTATTATATCCAGCAAAATGTTAAAAGTTGTGTTCTGAATTTAAGGAAGATCACATTTTGCAATCTTTTTACGTTTTGATAAATGATGAAAAGACTAATTATTTTCTTCAAAAAATCTTAATCATCAATGGAAAAAATAACAGAATTCAAATGTTTGAAATATCAAGTTAATATTTGTTTACCTTAGAATTTTCAAAAATGGTTATAATACGATTTTCATGTTAGGAAGATTGTGGCAGATTTGACTGCATCACGTTGTTTGTTGTTATTTATATCAGCTTATGCAACACCGACAGCAAGCACCTGTCTTGTCTATAAATAGCTTGATATGTATATATTGATAAAAACATATACGCTAGACTTTCCTGAGATATATTTAGATAATCTTCAAACAATACAAAGCTCCCTAACTCCTGGGTCTCTGATAACTCTGCTACATGGTGGGACTATAGTGTGCTGGTCTTAGTGAAACTCTCCTGTCTGGCACCTGCAACTAGAGTAATTATGTCTGTTCTCCCGTACATGTATTGTTCTTGGCTCTCGTCTGCCAGCAACAGTCTGACCTTCTGCTTGTTTAGCTGTGTGAGACAGAACTCATTCAGGAACTTTCTCCTGTGCTCTAGTGTTCATGCAACAATTAGGAGGTTATTTGAGGTTACAAGCTAGAAGGCAATTTGGTTAGCTGCTGGTGCAGTCACTGTTGGCTCTGTTGTGTGATTATGAGGGTTTGGGTTCGAATCTTGCAAGGGAGTTTGTACTATTGTAGATAGTGATCCCAAATTTGCAAGAAAGATGTTCATATTCTCACTTATTGACAGTGACTTTTCATTTTAATAGTCTTTGAATTTCTCTGAGGCATAAATTGCAATATGTAACTAAAATAGTCATTTTTCTTATGAATAAACAATAAAAATGAAATAGATTTTAACAAAGAAGTGGCGAGTGACATCAATTCTTGTGTGTTTGTTCACTGTCCTGCCTCTGTTAGAAACACGCTTCTTCTAGCAGCTGAAGGAACAACATGGCAGATTCAGCTCTTAAACTTGCATGAGAGCCAAATCAGATAGTTTCAAGAGAATACAAGTATGTTTTTCTTTTGTTTCAGTCAATATTGTTCTTATTCTGTTGGGTGCCAATTCTAATCTGATTAAAATCTCATTGATAACTTGCAGTGTTGGACTTGCACAAGAACTTTAAAATAAGGCATTTATACTATCAAAGCAACATACATGTTGTGTAAAATCATTCAAAACATGTTTTGAATTCATCTAAAATGATCTAACATCAAAATGGCATTAGTTCGGTCTAATTTCATGATTAACATTCCAAGATACGGGGATGATTAATTTGTGATTCGGGCACAGAGTGTTATCTTGCATGCGCTGGATGCTGATACCCTGTGCTGCTATTTATCCATGTAATGGTCTATCGTGTGCACATGGGCAAGTGTATCTGTGTACAACAACTGCATGTGCAAATACCAGACACGTCACTCCAGCATTTACCAGAGCACATCATGCCATCCACTAGATTAATTCACCAAGGTCTTCTATTACATGCTTGCCTAGACTGATCCACACACATTTTCGAAGAATTAGCTTGTTCGAGAAATTTTTTGTTGACTAGATTTTGATAATTTTTGTGACAAATCAATGTTAAATACAGAGCCTTATGAGTTTATAACAAACCTAATCTAAGAAATATTTCATCTCCACTATCATTAGATTCCATCAGTTTGTACATCACTGTCTCCTGTTTCAGAAACATGAAACAATTCAAATTCTTCAAATTATGTTTCACAAAGAAAATCTTGTGCAGTAAATTTGATCATAGTGATTATCATTTAAAACATCATCACAGATAGTTGATCATTAGCAATTAAAACCTGTGACATGCACTTGTCTTCCTACATGTCGTTGGTGACTGCATGCTTTCTTCTACTGTGTGAGGTTTTCAGTACATAGTTGTTATCCTGTAATCATTCAAACCCTTTCATGTCCTACACCAGGAGCAACTGTGCATCAATAGAAATACATGACTCACTTTGATCTCTCACATACATCACTGGTGTCTCCCGTCATGCCACTCCTTCGACCAAAAGCCGGAACATAACCGTAACTAACTAGCATATTTAACCATACCCATTTACTGCTAAACACTTCTACCAATGCTGGACCCATCTCCTTCACATGTTCTCTTCATAACTTGATCCCTCCTTTTGATGCTTCAACTGCCCGTATTTGAGGTGAAGATTGACCAAGAAATGAAACAAGTTTGCAAGTTGAAGTATATTAAATGGCTGTTTCTCCTTTGAAGTGTTTTAGATTTTTGTATCGTACAAAATGATGAAAAAAATACTATCATTTACAATCTAGTTATGATAAAACATATAAATCAATAGAGTGTTAAAAAATTATCTTTTGAATTGATTAATAACGCCTGTTCATGCTGTAGCATGAGTTTACCAGTATCTCATTATTTTTTTCATTAAATAATTTATGTGCTATTTTTAGTAAAATTGTCATACTTAGAGCAACCAAATTATTAATTCTCCCCAACCCCAGCTATTAACACATTTAACCTAGAATGTGTTATTCAGGCATATTCATATATGTCCCCACTAATTTTATTTTGACTAGATATACCCATAGAATTGTCCTTTTTAGAAATGTTTATCTTACAAAAAGATAAGGTATCACTTAATGTTTTTCTTTCACCTTTCTTATATTAAGTACACTAATTAAAATTCATTCTAGAGTAGCCTATAGCACTTCTCTTCCCTAGGTTAGTATGTTTAAGCCCCTTCCTTTTAACTATCACTGAAGTTACAACTATCTTTTAGAAACACGGCTCGTTCTATTCAAGAATAGGAAAAGTCATATGATTTATTCCTGCACTTTTCCATTCACTCTTCAATGGCATTCTAAAATTGACACTTGGTATCTGAGAAACAAATGATCTATCTATTAGAAAAAGATAGTAAAAGATTCCATGGAAAAATGTGTTTTTGTTAGGGGTTAAGTTAATGGGAAATTATTTTTAAAGATTGTCTGTCACTTATGGCACCTCTCCACACTTCTGTCTATTGAGTGCTCAAACCATATCAAGACTTAGAGGGGCAGTAGCACGTTTTTGAAAATGTATTTTTTCAAATTTTCCCAAATATTCATTAGTTTATACCAGAATGTTTATATCTTCAAAGTGTCAATCATCTCATTACTTAACCTGGTAATCAACAAAAACACTGACGGCCTTTTTTGTGTGAACACCTTAAATTCAGTTGAGGTAGAGAAATAGATTAGCATAGCTAAACCGAACATGGTGTGTTTGTCTTACATCTGCTTCTTTTAATCAAAAGTCATCGTTTTGTGATTGGTAACATTTATTTTCATATTGTTGAGATCAGTTTATTTATTAAAAAATGTGCAACTGCAACTTAAATCCCTTCTCCAATCAAAATGCTGCATTGTCTCTGCATATGGGCTATAAAGATCAAGTTATCAGCTGACCAGAAAATCAGATGAATGTTTGCATAATGCAGAATGAAGGGAGATGTTTGACTGAAGTGGTTGACTCTCTGTGTAGATGTAAACATAGATGTAAGGGAGAGGTAGCGGAGAGTTAGTAGATGCTATCTACCTAAGGACTGACTATTAGTTCAGGTCTGTTGGCCCAGCTGTGGAGTGTATGTATGTAGGTAAATAGGAAACACTGGGGATACCAGCACTGCTTTGAAAACAGATAGTTTTTCAGTTAAGGGCGTGCTTCTGTGTTAACTGATAAATGATATCTTATCACATGTTTTCATACCTTTACGGAGAAATATGTGAGGAATATTTTGATAACTGGAATAGATACAGCTAAAAAGTAATGAAGTTTTGTTTTTGTTTTTCACAAGATATTTTTTCTGATACATTTTCTAAGAATTTATTCATAATAAATCTTATAAGCATATACTGAACATCATTGATAATATCAATTAAAGTTTCTAGAGAACATCTTCTTTTTTGTGAAAACCTGACATTTCAGAGTCTATTCTTATACTTTCACTCATCTGTTGAAGATTGAGAAGAATGCATTTAGAAAGATCATGTTGTTTTCAATTCAGTTGTCATTAACCTGCATGACTGTCTTTCTTGATTAGAGAAGGCAACAACTTAAAATGCAAATCAAAGATCATTTAAGTAAATAATAAATCAAAATCATTATTTTCTTCATTAAGGTTTCTTCAGTTGTATACAGTTTACATGTTTTGATAGTGTTTGATCAATATCTCTACAGCTTCACAATCCACAGTAAAGGATATGTGTATATATCTACTAGGTAGGTAATGGTAGACAACTCTTGTCTATCTATTGTGTGTAAGTATTGTGATCTTTACCTACCTCCATATCCATCCTCACAGCAGCTCTTGGCACTGTGTAGATGAACATGCACATGTGTTGTGATGCACACTAACGAGTTTACCTGTGTGTTCCTCCTCTCAGGTAGATGTTAGCCTCCCTGCATATTGCAGCACAGGTTTATCTGCACCATATTGCCTTTAACATGTGCTCTAGTTGCTTCTCTCCATTGGTAGAACAGAGTATAGTTTCAAATACCATGCTAAAATATCCAGGAGGTGCAATTTCAAAAGAAAGTCAAGAATGTAAATTTCAGTTTTAGATCTACAAAAAAAATATTTTCATTAAGAATACAAAAGTGTTACATTCTACAATATAATGAGAAACATTTAATAATGTAAATGTAATGTAATGTATTTAATTATAGAATTGAATTTTGTTAGCCTTCAATCTATAAAATGATAAATATATTTCTATATTTCATACCAGAGCTCTACATACAGATATTCAAGGAGATTTAAAATTGTTGTATCATTACATCCTTGTGGTTGATTTCTGATTTTAGTTTTTAAAGCAGATTTATGAACATTTTTCTAGGAATTCATCTCCAAATGAAACAACATGATTTAGGAAATAAAACAAGTTCTTCTTCGGATTTACAACATCTTGAGACATTCTCCTACCATTGTTTCAAATTGTGACTAAAATATCAAAATGATGCCAGTAGTCAATGAGTTATTGTATTCAAGTCAGAGCAATGTCAAAACCCTATATATTTAGATGTTAAAAACCAAAACTAATGTGACATTTTTACAGAGATAATAGGTAATTAATAGAATTAGGAATTGACACAATCAGAAATGCAACAGCTATTATGCTAATAGTGATAGAAGAATCTGTTTATGACTGAAGTGCTGTTTACTTACTTTTGACAACATTCTGTGCAGTGCAGTAAGGCTGAGGTCACATGGAACCATGTTGCTTCTCCTGTCCCTAAAGCGTCTTCCAGTCTTCTAGAAGTCAATGTATCAACCACTCATACCTAATATCTAGCCAACAATACAAATTGTAGCCTTCAAATTGAACTCTCATGTCATAACCATAATGACACTTTAATGTATTAAAACCTTTGGTATGATGGTTGTGGACAAGAGTCCAGGATCTCTGTCAAAGGTTTCTTGTTCTTTTAAATGATCACAGCATAACTTCTCATTGTCCAAACTGGTGTCACAGCCTTGCTGTTATTACCTTTGAGGGATTATATCCTTTTCCAAATTTTCTTTCGAATATATTAGATGTTAAATAAAAAAGTGTCAAATAATTCTGACAAGCCAGTTTTTGTTTACTTTATTGTCACATTCAGCATCATTGAGATGTTTCTGTGCAGATGTTGAATTCTTGGTCAGATTTTAATGTATTGTCCTGATTGGAGATATTTGATTTGGGAAAGCCAGGGATTATTTTTTGATTTATTATTTTTATTTAGCAAAAAGATATTCAAAGTTCATTTAATGCCATGGTTTCAAAGACACAATTCGCCCAAAAAGTCAAGACTACATGAATATACCAATAAAGATAAGTAAGTATGTAAGTAAGTGTGTACCTGTTCAGAACATCAATCAGTTGGATGAATAAAAACTGTGTTCCCTGATTCCCCGACCTTCCCCTTTCTTTCATGTGAGACTAGCAGCTGAGGGCAGCAGCAACAACTAAGGTGTGTGCGCTGATCTCAATTAGGGGTAAAATAACTCCCATGAGCACTTGCTGTTTGTACAGATATAATTAAAGAAGAGTAATAACTTGGAGGTTATGTGTGTATTTATAGAAAGCACACTTGTAGTTGTAGAAGCGTGTAAGATGTCTTGAAGTACGTTGGGTAGGATGTCTGGAAGCTGGTTGAGATTAAAGTTTGGAATAGGGTTGTATTGGAAGTGGAATGATATGGATGAAAGTGGGCAGTAGGTTGGTTTGCAGAAAATTGGGTATGACGGTTGGAAGTGGGTTGGGTATGACATTCTGAAGTTGGTTTGGTATGATGTTTGAAGTTGGTCAGTTATGAGGGTTTGAAGAAGACTAGGTATTTGGTTGGGTATTATGTTGGAAGTGGTTTGGGTATAATGGTTGAGGTGGGTCGGGTAAGATAGTTGATGTGGGTTGGGTTTATAATTGAAGTGGGCTGGGTATGATGTTTGCAAGTGGGTTGGGTATGATGTTTGCAAGTGGGTTGGGTATGATGGTTGAAGTGGGTCAGGTATGAGTGTTGAAGACTGGGTATTTGTTTGGTGTGATGGTTGGAGTGGTTTTTGTATAATGGTTAAAGTGTGTTGAGAATGATGGTTTATTAAGGTTGAGTATAATGGTTGAAATTGGTTAGGTTTGAACGTTTGCAAAAGATTATGTATGGAACTTGGTTGGATATGATGGTTAAAGTGGGTAGGGAGTGATAGTCGAAGTGAGTTTGGTATGATGGTTGAAGTGAGTTTGGTATGATGGTTGAAGTGAGTTTGGTATGATGGTTGAAGTGAGTTTGGTATGATGATTGAAGTGGGTCGGGTTTGAAAGTAGAGATGATTGCCTATGTTTTCTGGCATTGTTGGCATATGTAAAAAGGTGATACCTAATTGCTCACACTGTTTTTAATATTGTAAATCATGCTCCATATGCTGTGAATGAAATACATGCATGATGGATCAGTGTTTGAAAAAATAGATGACTGTGTCTGAAGTTCTTTTAAGAAAAAAGCCAATACACTGCAATTCAACTTAGAGGAGGTTTGAAAGTTCTTGCACCGATTTACGCTTTGCGAAACAAGGATAAAAACGAGCTGCTGATCTACCCCCTGTGGATTGGCCTTGGCGTGCATCTCAGTTCTATATGTGTGAGCAGAGCCTCAAACTCGTCAACAAGTGCTTGTTTTTATGTTCTTGCTGTATGTGCTAATACGTGTAATATGCATGTTTTTTCAATGCTCGTGGTGCACGTTGATATTGTGTTACCTCTGATTGTTGTGTGCTGTTGTTTGTGTGTGTATTGTTGTACATTTGACGTGAATGAGATAGATGTACATCTGTGCTTGCAGGGTATGCTTGTGTGTACTATACTGTATGCTTAAGGTTATATGATCATATTTATACTGTAATTCTTCAACTGAATGCTTCAAATGTGTGCTTGGTTTTATAATTAAACTAATTTTCTGCAAAGATAATTGTTTGTTTTTTTGTGTGGATGAATTTTCTGCACTGTTGTTTATAAAGAGTTTTCATATGTGTTCATACAAATGTATTGTTTTTACAGTGTACGCTTGTGGTGTATACTTGCAATGTATTATGTGCTGATAGTTAATGTTGGTTGGTATATATCATGCTCTCAGTATCTTCTGGCAGTAAATCTTGTAGCTTGTATCTTATCATCATAATCATATTTAGGATTTAATCTTTCAGGATGCTTATGCAAACTTTCCTATTTGCTTTCTGTATTTTACGTGACCTTGATGCATGATTGAAATTGATATTGGCACAAAGAAATCACCGAGGATACCTGGTAATCACAACTTGTTCGTGAAAGAAATTTTCATCTTTTTATTATGGCTATGATGGTGAGAGGAGACAAATCCAGGTGGATAGGGCAGGGAATGGATACTTAATGGAAAGAATCAAGTTGGTACCGTAGGGGAGGTGGAGTGAGATGTTGTCAAAATATCCTTCTCTCTCCCGTATTTATGGAGCAATATTTCAGGGAGGTAGTTTCGTATCGGCTGTCACTCTGCCCATCAGTTGGACTCTGCTTCCATCACATCTGCTATGTTGATCTTTTCCTGTAGGTTTAGTTTGTCATCTCCCAGATATTGTGTGCGTTTTTTTAGTAACTCAGTTACTGTGTGAAAGGAGTTTGATACTTTGGCTGATATATGAATGTATTTAGAGAGAAAACTCATAAAGCTTTAGTCAAATGTATTTATCTTTCATTGATATCTTTGAAGTATATGAATTCAAACTTTGTTTTGCCATAATTGTGATTTATGTAACAGTCATCTGATTTTTCAAAGCATTTCAATTATGGTCTCCGTCCAAATTAGCCATTTTACTTGAAGAAGCTAATTGTTCCCGGAACATGTAAAAACAAAAGAACATATTATATTTCCTCCATATTGTGTAACTAACCGTATGCAAAATGTTGTACATGACACCAGATGTAGTCAGTTCATAGTGTTTACTCCTCTCTTCTGAAAGGAAACATGAGTTGTCCTCACAACTAGCACTGGATACAAACGTTGGAGCATCAACTGCCTACCACCCGGCCTCTTTGATCTCTGCGATACCGGCCAGGAAGCTCAGAGGTACTCATTGATCAGCACCAGCCTCTTTATCAAACCCAAAACACAACACAGAGAAATCACAATATTGTCTTAGTCCACATCAGAGAAACAGGACCGTTGGCGACCGGACCATGAGTGAAACGTTATTCCAACACGGAACCCTGTCTTCCCAGAATCCTCTTACATGAATGAGCGTAAGCTGGATGGATTGTGCCACCATTGCCTTTGATGTCGAGTCGTATGTCAACACTCTACCAGTGACAGCTGATGGTTCGTACCATGGATATTGCGGACTCTAAATATGGATATATTACGATGACAGTGTACTCCATTGATTAAAAGTCATTGATTTTGTAGTATCAATTTACAACTATGGAAGTGTTTATTGAAGTATCAAATGAAGTTAATGAAGGAAAATAATAAAATATTACAATTATACCATATTCTGTTGATTATAAGGATGTCGATCTTCAGTTTTGCAGTATTATTTTATAATTGTGGAAATGTTTATCATTGAAATATCTGAACATAGAAATTGTAAGAAAAAGACATATATATATAAAATATTACTATGAAAGTAATTTATTTTTATTGTTATTGTCATTATTTATCATTTTCGTTTTTTTGGTTACGCATTGATAAGTTCAGACATGTTTTACTTGATCAGGATGTATATCATTTGACATTATTGTTTTAAGCGGAGTTCTTATCAAGTGGATAAATGATATAAATTTAACCAGTTCCTTTAAGAAATAACTTACCAGAATCCTTTCAATTTTCTCAAATTGTACTTGAAATTAATGAATTTGTTTTACTTTTCACGTGATTAAGAAATTTACATTGTTCTCTTAAAGTTTTTATGGAAACTTTCAAACTTTGAGCTTGGTAACTTGGCTGCTGTAGGTGTGATTCCAAGTAGGAAGAAATTTATGCTTACCTTGCTGTCAAAAACATCTTTTTGTAGATAAATCGCATATTGTAAAATTATGATAATTGTGTGGTTTGAGAATGCAACAGTTTAAACTTACTGTGCAACCAAATACTTTCAGATGTTTGTTCTAGGAAAGTGTTACATGTAGATGTTTGTTCTATTACAGTGTTGCATGTAGATGTTTGTTCTATTAAAGTGTTGCATGTAGATGTTTGTTCTATTAAAGTTTTGCATGAAGATGTTTCTTCTAGGAAAGTGTTGCACAGACTGATGGATAGCCTAGAGCCAAGAGGTTCAGAAAGGTTGTTTCTGTGAATCACAGTTATCTGATGTTCCCCAGACTATTTTGGTTATGACAGTTCCTTGTACCAGACAAATTCAAGTTTTCTATGAATTGTCTTATTTACCATTTAGTCCTTCAGTCAATATCAAGGGTGCACCATGTTTCCTAGAACATGTGCTAGTAAAGAAAGTATTTTTATTTCCACTGAAGCTTTTAAGCTTCATCCTCAAATAAGGGCTGGGGCTCCAAGAAACCAGTCCTTATTAACACAGGTTCTTAAAGTCTTCTGTGTAAATAAGTAGCTTGGCACATATTTGAATATATAAAGTAATTGAATCATTATCAATATGTTCTACAAACAGTTCTATATGGTAATCACAATGCTTTGCAGTGTGAGAAAATAAACGTCCTAGTTTTGAATATCGATGTTATCTCAATACTCTCCAGTTATACAAATGTTCCAGTTCTGGATGCTTCTCACAATACCCAGGTTCGCTGTTCACCTGTTGCGACCTTGAACTGAGGTAACGTTACACATCGGCAGATGGTTGCTTCAGAATGCAGTCAGGTTCTGGGGCAGCAGCGTGATAAACAACACCTCCCTGATAAACTTGTGTTCACTTTATTACCACGTATTTACACACACATAATCAAGTGGCATCTTTCCTTGCTACAACTCTTACTTGCAGGCTGCACTCTTTGGTTTTGCTTTCTAAACAGATTGATATCATAAGTTCCCAAATGCAAAGAGACATTTATTTGTTTTGTTGTGCTGTATTGATCTACCTGGGATGTGGATGATTTATGTTCCAAAACAATTTGATTTGATTTTCCCCCGATTTTTTGAGAACACAGATAGATTAGATAGATGATATATTATGTTCCTAAGTCATTACTATTTTGATTTCTTTTACATTATAGTTCAGTAAGACATGATGATAAATTATGTTCCAAATTCCACATAAGTGTGGGTTTTTTTGTTTTTGTTTTTGTTTATCATTGTTCAATAAAGTCTGTCAAATCCATGATGTTTAAAACCCACAATTTATTTATTTTTTTTCCTATTCTGCAATGAGAAGTATGTTTCAAAGTAAATCTTTTCTTTTGTTTTGCTCTTTACAGTGATATCTTATTCCGTTATGCTTAGCATGGATGCTGAAGTGTCAATACCATGTGTTCCTAAATTTATGTTCATTTTGGTGTTTTTTTAACAATCAATGTAAGATTAGATTAATATTTTCTATGGACTGTCATGCTGTCTGCATTGAGTTACAGATCAATATGAAATGTAAATGTAAGATTGTCAATTTGATTTCAATGACAAATCAGTGGTGGTATTTTAGTGCTTGACAATGCATCCATACGGATTCTTTGGTAAATTCATTATCGAAGTTTTTAAAAAAATGTTCTGGTCTTGCTAAATAGACGCATAGGCTTGCTGAAAGACAACTCAGACTGTAGTAACGGCTCCTATTTTATACCCAGTCATGGAGCATGACTAGTTACCTTTAAGTTGGCACTTTTAGTTCCTTGCCTTGTGGGGATAGAAACCGGGATGGTCATCAGTTTCGTCTGGTTTTCGTTCTTGTACTCTTACTTGTCTTGAAACCTCACTAAATACATTTCATTAATGATTTGAAAAAAGATATGATTGTTGCTTGTTGATTTTTTCTTTTACTAAAATGAAGAGTACATAATAGAATGAGAAACTTATGAAATGAAGTGTCTTACTGATATGAACTTATAATCATCTTGGAACATATGTTCAGAGAAAAAACACAATATTGATACTTATAACTCTAACAGCATACCAAGATTTGAGTTTAATTCTGTGAAAGGGGAAAATATCATAGTTTCAGGAATATTTTCCATTCAGCATGGTTAACCAGTTCATGACCTGAGAGATTCTTCAAAGAGCATGTTTGGTATCTTGGTCCTTGTCCACATCAGGAAATGCCAGGATACCCTTTCTCTCTTCTCAACATCAGATACATGAGTTGGAAACAAGTCAGACATGCTTTTATCATGTTCATAGCTATACAGGGAAAACAAGCACATGTGGCTCTGATTGTAAACTTGAAAACTGCATGTCTGCCTCAGAATTACAGCTGGATTTTTGTGTCAAAATAGCATCTGTTTCCTAAGCCCCACAACTAACAGACATGTGCTTGTTGTCAGGGGAGGGAATCCCAACTTTGTCTGTCTGTCTGATAATGGCTAGGATCATTACTCTCTTGGTTGGAGGAGATTTGTAAGGGTTCAAATTTTCTAAGATAATAATAAGTTGAATAGAAGTTAGAAATAAAACATTATGCAAGAACTAGTTACATAGTTGGTTATATCTGTCCTTAAATTATGCTATTGAAAGAGAATCAAGAACAAGACTTTCATCTATGTTTATTGAATAGGCACTCCTTTAAACTCAAAACTCTTTTACTTTAAATATCAGTTAAACTTTTGCTATATGAAAAAAGCTAATGAAGTTAGGAGTTAAAATGACCAAATATATTTGAAAATGAGTTGCATGAGGTATTGGAATGTATCTCAATGTTTTCAGACAAGGATTTTTTTTGCCACCTCTGTTGTTTATTTTACAAGGATGATAAAGATTGAATACTTGGAAAGTTCAGTTTCAGGAATAGTCAAAGATCTGTCAGGGAGATCAAAGTGTTTTCAAAATTTTGTAGAACATATCAGAAGACATATCATAAAGCATTTACCACAAGAGCTAGATGTTTAAAAAAGGAATCTATTGCAGAACAAACATTTGTTGATGAAGTATCAATACAGACAGTGGGTACATTACACGGTGTACGGTGCTGACCATACAGATGTCCGCCCCAGCTGGATATGTTTACTAAGGTACACACGCGCCATGTGTCTAGTGCTACATAAACACTGTCCATCCTTCTGTCTGTCCGTCTGTCCAGCCGCTGGTGGCACGTGGTCACTGACATTTTAAGCCCATACACATGTTTATTGGAGAAACAAGAAAAGTTGAATTTCATGAGTATCTCTCATTTCAGGGAAACACATGCAACTGTAAGGAAACTGTTCCTATGGATACCAGATGTCATCAATGTTTCCAATGACAAAATTCTTTTTGTTTCTCAGAATACTGTTTTCGAATTAAAATCTTGATTGTTGAAATTTATTCTTTTGATGACCTTTGCATTTCATGTATGTTTTCAACTAATACTATTTTAATTCTTATTTTACGTTGAGAAACAGTTTTTATCAAATTAGTTTCTGATTTTAGAAAGTATAGAAAATATATTCTAGTAAATCATCGATTTTAAATTTAAAAGATCTATCTCTGTTATTTTATGTTGTCAAGTTATATTTGATATCAGGAGTCAAAAGAGTGAGCTTCTTTTTTTTCATTTCCTAAAAATGTTCTTGATGTCAATAAAACAAATGCTGATGAAAATAGCTTTGCAAATTGACTTCAGGACATTGATGTCATGCCATTGTGACATTATTAAGTCTATGAAATGACAGCATTGTGATGTCATCATGTTTTGACAACATACATAGTTATACTTGAAGACATGGAAGCATTAAGATGTTACCAATTTCGACACCGTACATTGTGATTCATATTAAAGTTGTGGAAGCATTGTGATGTCAGCAGGTTTTGACACCGTACAATGTTATTCATATACTGGATGATGTGGAAGCTTTTTGATGTTATCAGGTTTTGACATCATACATTGTTTTGTACTTGGAAGCTGTTGAAGCATTGTGATGGTACCGATTTTGACACTATACATTTTGATTCATATTCTAAAGGATGAAGAAGAATTGTGGTGATATCAGGTTTTGACATATTACATTGTGATGTCATCATTGTTAGTCAAAAACTAGACAATGTAGAAGCAGTGTGATGTCATAAAGGATGGTGTGATGGCAGGGTGCAGGATCTATTAAACATGGTAAACTATGGTTGGTTGGTTGGTTGATCTCACACAAGGAGTAGGTCCTATTGAATACATGTTGGAATTATAAAGATGATTATTTATGAATAGATTGTCAATACTTTATTTGACTGTTTAATTCTTTTTTTAATCATGTTTCTTTTTTAACATTGTTATGTTCATTCTTTATTACATTATTTTTCACTTTTTTACACTAATATTATTATTTTTAAAAATATTAACTTAAAATTTAAAACTTTATTGAAGAGAATATGGAACCTCATATCGAATCGTTGATTCATTGTTGGCATTGGTTACATAACATTATGATTGTTTGATATTGAGTCTGCTGTCATGGATGTTTTTTTTATCATAGTTCCATATTGTTGACTCGATCAATTCAAACAAATCCAATTTCAAGAATATAAAAAACTCAAAAGAAGAATCTCAATAAATTTATTTGTCAAGTCATTTCATTGTTTGCTTCCACATGATGCAGCACTTGGTGTACTTGTCCGTGCACCGAGTGAACTCAAAGAGTTGTAAAAACTTATTGATTAGAAATGAGAGAAAATGTCACCTTGAGGTCAGTGGGTCCGTTCCAGTACTAAGCAAATCTCAGAAAGGCTGACTTTGAAATAATTCTTTCATTGGCGCCTCCGAGTGATCAATTTCTCAAGGTGTGGATAAGATGTCAGCTTCGAGTTAAATATTTAAGGAATATGCTGAACATTTTCTTTGAACTTGCCTGGCATCAATAAAGTGATAGGTTCTTTATTTTCCTCTGAGTGCTCAAGTTAAATCCATTCCTCAGACATTGAACTGCCTGAAATGCTCTTTTAAGATGCATCATATTGTTATCATGAGTAAGTTGTGATAAATCTGATTTCATTTTTTCTAATTTGATATCAGGTTGATTTAACAAAGATGCCTGAACAAGCAATTCTGTAACACATGTGTTTCTTAGTTTCTCATTAAAGTTATTTCAACGTAAAGAGAGGAAATGTTTTGATATTGAACGTTTTTAGCACACACTAATGGCAATTTAAATATTCAACACATTGCGTTTCTTTCAAAGTACTTGTGAGATCAAGTTTTTAGCAACTTCCGTTTATGCAATAGCACTTTTCCATCCTTTGGTTTCTAAATATATATGAAATTGCTGAAACGTGAATAATAATGAACGTAAGCCATATGTTGACGGAATGAATCTCTCATAACAAACATATTTCTGCAGGAATGATGCAAGAATGAAGTAGAAGGTTTATTCTTGTGAGATCTTTTATCAGTTTACTTGTTAATATTTCAAAAACATATTGTGACATATAAATATTCAGAATTACTATCCATCAATGAAAGTTTGTTGAATGTCTTCACCTTGAAGGCAGGGTAATCTTTATATTAGGATGTTTCTAATGGAATTGATGGAAATAAATCAAAACTATTTCAATACCTTTAAAACACAGGTACTGTTCTAATCTTTGGTATAGTAATGGCGACAGAAGAAAGCTCACGATATGGTTATAATTTTTTTACCTCTATCTTGTTAAAGCTGTATTGGTATTAAGGCTTGCTTGAGGTACCAAAACCAATTGATAATGGTCAGTATCGAGTATCTGTCTGTTCATAATTCTAAATCACTTAAATAGTAAAATTTGTTGTACATTTTTGGCAAGTGCTTTGAAAAATTTGACCTAACATCAAAAGAGTTATGCAGCTTACCCACTTGACCAGCAGGGCTTTATTCATGATTGGTAGTGTGCCCATGATGTCCATGAATGCTGTTGAGAGGAGAGGAGGAAGATGTAAATGCTCCTGTTTGATCTGGTTTAACCCTGCCAACATCAATATTATGCAGCTATCACTTACACTCTTTGGCCTCACTTCTTACGTAACAACACCTTTCTAACTTTCACCTTTTTTATATCCATTTGTGGGTATTCGTTGGACTCAAGCCATTTGTAACTAAATCAATATTCATTGAGACAATATAAATTTACAACCATTTCACTTTTTCGGGCACCCTTAGCAAATGAGAGATTATACCATTTTTGGGGTACATATTGGTAAACGGGAGGAAGTTTAGGTCTTAGGTCCGTTTGCTTAAAGGATCTACCCAAGTATATGGTCAGATTTTGCGGTACTTTTATCCTGATCTCTCAAAACAGTTCTCTAGTATTTGATGTACTTAATCATTTAGGCCTTTTTAGGGATATAAAAAAAATTCCTACCAGGAAGGTGATGTCTCAACTTAGATTCTGATCTCATAGGTAAAGTTTCGAGAATTTGAACATAAGAATTTATGTTGAAATGTTAGAATACAGAATAAAACATTTGTATATTCATTTTCTAAATAAGTAAGGTCATCATTCTTTATCATATTTTGTCTAGAATACCTCTCGAAGATGGTGACCTGTATGCTATAGTATTTACAAAGACCTGATGGAAATACATCTTCCTGACCTCACATACTATCAGCTATACGCGTGATGCACAAGAAACTGCAGATTGATGCACATGCACAGATGGTAAAATGGTCCTGGGAACTATGCAAGGAATTCTATTTTTAAGTTGTTGCACAACATTGGCATCTTGCTTGTGTAACTCGATCCAAAACCGTTTCCCGCTATTTCTCCTCATTGATGGCTGTTTTGGCATTGTTACAAGAAGCTTTACTACAAGATGCGTAACTGTGTACCACATCTATCTACATGTTGCTTTCATGTGCCTATCACATCTTTCTTGTTGCCCTTCTTGCCAATTCCGAGAGGTGGAAAGTTTCTTCTTTCTTGAGTCTCATGTTAGGAGGGTGTTATGTCAGTGTGATACATTGATCAATTCTCATATGCTTTAAGTGTAGTGTTATTTGCCTTTGGGTAAAACATGACGTATGTCATTTATATCATAACACTCATTCTCAGATAAAAGGCAAATCCACCTGAATCATTGTCCCATTATCATAACATCGTTAATATTCTATTTTGATATGTTAATCCTTGCTTATCTTATGCCCCTTGATGGGGTAAAGGAAATAAATATCACTTATAGGTAAGTTAATATAGTTTGTTTCACTAAAAAACGATTAATGAGTCACGAAAAATCACGAAAAGACATGTCCCTCTGCATGGTGTGTTGTTTGATACAAGGATGGTACTCTAATT